>CM022301.1:167012197-167535985 GCA_011799875.1 Thinopyrum elongatum | reverse complement strand
AGAAGAAGGAGAAGAAGAAGAAGGAGGAGAAGAAGAAGGAGAAGAAGAAGAAGGAGAAGAAGAAGGAGGAGAAGAAGAAGAAGGAGAAGAAGAAGAAGGAGAAGAAGGAAGGAAAGGAAAAAAGAGGACGCCCGAGGACGAGTGGGTTAGGGGTTCCTCGGTGTCGATGGAACCCTAAATAGCAAGTATCGTCGGTGCGAGATACATGTGGCCGTCGGTGTCGAACACTACATCCATGTCCCACAAGTGACGCCGACGTTCGGCGTCCCAAAGCAACTATTCTCGGCGTCGATGGCGGTCAAACACCATCGCGAATTTGCCTGGCAGCCTCTTCGATGACAATTAAAAGGCAAGTGTTGAAACTTGAAACACCCAAACTGACTAAAGTCGGTTTGGTTGTTTGAAATTTCAAAACTTGGCTTTAATCCTCATCGCAGAGGCTGCCAGACAAATTCGCGATGGTGTTCGACCGTCATCGGCCACCAGAACTATTGTTGCGGGACGCCGGGCGCCGGCTTCACTTGTGGAATGTGGATCTAGTGTTCAACGCCGAGCGCCACATGTATCTCGCACCGATGATACTTGCTATTTAGGGTTCCATCGACGCCAAGGACCCCCTAACCCGCTCTGTTCCGGTCTTCGTGCCGATGAAACTTGCTAGATATAGGTGTCAATCATCAGTATGCGTAACCACTATTCTGTCTTTTGGGAAAAAGAAAGAAGAGAAAATAAAGACATGAAACCTTGGCGGTTCATTAGAACTTACCGGGATTAGGTGTCATACAACATCTTAGACAAACATGCATATATAAATATGAACATGGGAATCAATAAGGGAATGTACAACACTTAAATTTATTCATCTGTGCTCAGGGTCAGCGCCTGGCTTTGTACAAAGGATCACATGCCTTGCCGGCAAGACTTGTACAAGAGGGTGGTTGCCGGGAGCCCCCGGCAACCGCGCCTTATGGGTAGAACTTGCGAAGATGTTTGATATTCCAGGAATTACTCACTGGAACGCCATCTTCGGTCTCCAGGCGGACAGCGCCAGGCCTGGTGACTCGTACTACCCGATAAGGGCCTTCCCACTTTGGCGTCAACTTGTTTGAATTCTTGGCGGACTGAATCCATCGAAGAACAAGGTCGCCTTCCTCAAGGCTTCGGGCATGAACTTTGCGGCTATGATAGCGGCGCAAAGCTTGCTGGTAGCGTGCAGCTCGCGCAGCAGCCTGAAGACGATTCTCCTCAAGGAGCACAGCGTCATCTTGTCGCAATTGCTCTTGCTCGAGCTCATCATAAGCGAGCACTCGAGGAGATCCGTATATGAGTTCCGTGGGGAGAACTGCTTCCGCTTCGTAGACCAGAGCGAAGGGCGTCTGGCCGGTGGCTCGATTTGGTGTCGTCCTGATTGACCAAAGAACCGCCGGCAACTCATCAATCCAGCGTCTTCCGCACTTTTTCATCCTATCAAAAGTTCTGGTCCTGAGACCGCGCAGCACTTCAGCATTGGCCCTCTCCGCTTGGCCGTTGCTTCTCGGGTGAGCAACAGAGGCAAAACAAATCTTGCCGCCAAGGTCTTGGACGTACTGCATGAAGGTGCGACTTGTGAACTGCGTGCCATTGTCGGTGATGATCCTGTTAGGCACACCGAAATGGCAAACAATTCCTTTGAAGAACTTGACAGCCGACTACGCTGTCACCTTCCTCACTGCTTCCACCTCCGGCCACTTTGTGAACTTGTCGATAGCGACGTACAAGTACTCAAAGCCCCCGGTAGCACGGGGAAAGGGGCCCAATATGTCGAGCCCCCAGACCGAAAATGGCCAGGAGAGAGGGATTGTTTGAAGAGCTTGAGCTGGCTGATGTAATTTCTTCGAATGAAACTGGCACGCTTCACACCTGGTTACTAGTGCAGTCGCATCCTAGAGGGCGGTAGGCCAAAAGAAACCTTGCCGGAATGCTTTCCCGGCAAGCGCTCTTGACCCTATGTGAGAGCCACACATGCCCCCATGTATCTCTACCAACAGCTCTAGTCCATCCTCCCGAGGAATGCACTTCAATTTCACACCGTTTGGTCTCTTTCCGTACAGGACGTCATCGACGAACTTGTACATAACAGACCGACGGGCTACTCTCTCCGCTTCTTCTTGTTCCTCAGGGAGTTCACCTGTCTGAAGGAAGTGGACAATGTGCTGCGCCCATGCTGGAGCCTGAGGCTCGACAACTAGGACTAAAGGCATCTCATCCGCCGGTGAAACATTTGTCTCGACAGCAAGGGCCTGAGGCCCTGCCGGAGCCTGTTGTTCCCCGGCAAGCGTGTCGATCCCGGCAACTTCCTTGCCGGCGGCTCCGGGGAGCTCTGCCGGGAAGTACTGGCCAGAGTTCAACTTTCTTCTCTTTTCTTGCCGCATTGATGGTGCCACGGATGGTTGAGTCAATTGGAGCACAAAAGTTCCTGGTTCCACAGGCAACTTGAGGGCAACACGCTTTGACAGGTCGTCAGCAACGCTGTTCTCGGCACGAGGGACATGCTCCATTTGGAGACCGTCAAAGCGCTCTTCCAATTTCCTCACTTCATCTACGTAGGCTTGCATCAACGGACTTTGATAGTTCTTGTTGACCTGCCTGACGACAAGCTGTGAATCACCTTTGATAATGAGCTTTTTGATACCAAGGTCTGCTGCGATCCTAAGACCGGCAAGCAAACCTTCGTACTCTGCAGTGTTGTTGGTTGAACTCTCCCGGGGAAAATGCATTTGGACTACATACTTGAGGTGCTCTCCGGTGGGTGCGACAAGCAGCACACCAGCACCGGCGCCTTGCAGCGAAAAAGCCCCGTCAAAGTACATAACCCATTGCTGATCGGTTTCCTTGCCGGGGAGAATTGTTTCTTGAACTTCTTCGTCTGGCGTCGGGGTCCATTCTGCAATGAACTCCGCCAAGGCCCTGCTCTGAATTGTGGAAGTGCTTTCAAACTTAAGACCAAAGCTGGACAGCTCCAACGCCCACTCCACGATCCTGCCGGTTGCCTCCGGATTTTGCAAAATCCGTTCCAACGGAAAGCGAGTGACGACGGTGATCTCATGTGCTTGAAAATAATGGCGCAGCTTTCTTGAGGCCATAAGGAGACCGAAAAGCAACTTCTGCACACCAGAATATCTTGATCTAGCTCCTTGCAAGAGGGAGCTAACAAAATAAACTGGGCGCTGCACCACCTTTTTCTTCTGCACGGGTTCCTCTGTTTGCGCAGATCCTGTCTTGCCGGGATCAACCCTTGCCGGGGAAGATCTTGCCACGTCATCTGGCGGTCCTGCCGCTGATGTTGCCTTCTCATCAGCTTCCCTCTGCGCCACCAACGCAGCACTAACCACTTGATTTGTCGCCGCCAGATACAGCAGCAACAGTTCCTGTGGTTTAGGTGTGACTAGCGTCGGCGGAGAAGAAAGGTATTTCTTCAAATCTTGCAGCGCCGCCTCCGCTTCCGGAGTCCATTTCATTGGACCTGCCTTCTTCAAAATTTTGAAGAAGGGCAGGGCGCGCTCAGCAGATTTGGAAATAAACCTGCTTAGAGCAGCAACACAGCCGGCAAGACGACGCACATCCTTGACGCGTCTCGGCGCTTCAATTTGCTCAATGGCTTTGATCTTGTCGGGGTTAGCTTCGATTCCCCGGCAAGATACAAAGAATCCGAGGAGCTTGCCGGAAAGAACACCGAACACGCACTTCTCAGGATTGAGCTTCAAGTTGATCTTGCGCAAGTTTGCAAATGTTTCTTCTAAGTCTCGAATGAGCATTGCTTTATCCTTAGTTTTGACCACTATGTCGTCCATATACGCCTCCATATTTCTATGGAGTTGTGGCTCAAAACCAATCTGGATTGCTCTGGCAAATGTTGAACCAGCACTTTTCAACCCGAAAGGCATCCGTATAAAACAATACGTACCACATGGGGTGATAAAGGCGGTCTTCTCTTCATCTTCCTTTGCCATAAAAATCTGATGATACCCTGAATAGGCATCAAGGAACGACAGGAGATCACAACCAGCGGTGGCATCGACAATCTGGTCGATGCGCGGCAAGGGAAAAGGATCTTTTGGACAAGCTTTATTGATATCTGTATAATCGATACAAAGCCTCCATTTCCCGTTCGCTTTCCGCACTACAACCGGATTGGCCAACCAGGTTGGATGAAGCACTCCTTTGACCAGTCCTGCCGCCTCCAGCTTCTTAATTTCTTCGGCAATGAATTCTTGCCGCTCCAAAGCCTGTTTCCTCACCTTTTGCTTGACAGGCCGCGCATGAGGACAGACAGCAAGGTGGTGCTCAATTACTTTCCTGGGAACGCCGGGGATGTCAGACGGTTGCCATGCGAACACGTCGACATTCGCCCGCAGGAAAGCAACGAGCGCGCTTTCCTATTTGTCATCTAGGGTGGAACTTATGGTGAAAGTTCCCCCCGTCCCGTCCTCCCTGGCAGGCACCTTCTTGGTTTCCGGCGGGGCAGCCTTGGACTTCTTGTTCTTGCCGGTGGAACTCTCTGGCACATCCTCGACGGAAGCGCAGCACTCCGAGGAGGTGCGCTTGCTGGAGTTGGCGCCAAGGTTCCTGCCGGTCTTTTTCTTCCCCCCGGGAGTTCCAGCGGCCGGAGCAGATGCCTTGATGGCAGGTGCTGCAACTGCTTCCCGGTAAAGTTGGTCGGCACAGATGAGCGCATCCTTCTTATCGGAATGGATAGTGATGACGCTCAACGGCCCAGGCATCTTCAAGACGTTGTACGCGTAGTGTGATGCCGCCATAAACTTAGCCAGCGCTGGCCGACCAAGGATCCCATTGTATGACACGGGGATCTTGGCGACATCAAACACCACCTTTTCGGTCCTGAAGTTAAGCTCGCTGCCAAATGTTACCGGCAGCGTGATCTTGCCCATAGGCTGGGTTCTTCCCGGGTTGACCCCTTGAAACGTACCCGTTTCCTCGAGGTCTTCGTCGGGAATCTGAAGCTTTGTGAGCACATCTGGTGAGATTAAGTTTAGGCCGGCCCCACCGTCAACTAACATCTTCGTCACCTTGAGGTTGCGAATTGTCGGGGAAACCAACAATGGCAAACACCCGACCGCAGTTGTGCGATCAGGGTGATCCTCGGCGTCAAAGATGATAGGCGTGCTGGACCACTTCAGAGGCCTACATGCATCGGGGGATGGCTCTGCTGCATTAACCTCCCGCACCCACTGTTTAAGTTGGCGGTGGGAAGAATGCAGCGAGGCACCCCCATCAACGCACATAGCCTCCGTAGCCTTCTGGAATTCCTGCTCGCTGGATTCGTCATCTTCTTCATCATCATCTCCTTCTTTATCTCGGCCCCGAGCGGGCCGATCCTTCTGCTGCTTGGCCTTGCCGCGGCGACCTCCTCGGCCACCGCATTTCTTGCCGGACTCCTCAGCACCATCTTGGGCCTTCTCCTTATCTCGCCTCTCATATTCGGCCTTCTGCTTCTCGGCAAGCTGCTCAACTTGTCGGCAGTTCTGGAGATCGTGGCCCTTAGTGCGATGGATCTTGCAGTACTGCTTGCCGGAGTTCTCTGACTTGTCGGCAGCCGCCAAGGCCTGACAGGAAGGGCACCGGGCAAGATCCTTGCCTGGGTCGCCAACCTTGGCCTTCTTGGCGGCGCCAGGGTTGCCGGATTCCTCGACGGGAAGCACGGCCTTGCCTCCGCGCTTCCTATTCCGCCGCCGGCCTTTCCTTGACGGAGCCGCGGCATCTTCTTCTTCTGAGTCGCCTGTCGCACCAACAGCTTCACCGGGGAGTTTCCTCCCCTCTTCAGCTCGAGCACACTTGTCGGCCAAAGTGTAAAGCTCGGCAATACTCCTGACTTTGTTCATTGCCAGCTCTTCCCGCATCCTGCGTTTACGCACGTTCTGATGGAACGCGCTAATGACAGCGGCAGGATGAACGTCAGGAATATTGTATTGCACCCGGCTGAATCTCTGCATAAACTTGCGCAGGGACTCGCCCTCCCTCTGAGGGATGTTGTGCAAATCACTTTCTTGGCTAGGAGCTTGGTGGCCTCCAACAAAGGCGCCAACAAACTGATGGCACAGATCTGACCAGCAAGAAATAGAATCCTCCGGCAGATGCATCAACCACGACCTGACGTTGGGTTTGAGCACCAACGGGAAGTAGTTGGCAAGTATCTTGTCATCTCGGCCCCCGGCAGCCTGCACCGCAATGGTGTAGATGCTCAGGAACTCCGAGGGATGAGTCTTGCCGTCGTATTTCTCCGGGACCTCTGGCTTGAAGGTTCGGAGATTGGGCCATTGGACTCGCCGCAGCTCACGGGTAAACGCCGGAGGTCCTACCTTGTAAGGCAAGTCTCCTACGTTCCCTGGCACAGGCTCGTCGACAACCGGCCCCGCGCGCTTATCAGACTGATAGCGCGCTTCCCGCCGCCGCTCGATAGTTGTTCGAGCGTCTTCCTTGCCTCTTTCCTGGAGAACCAGACGCTGATCACGGCGCATTCGTGGATCGGACGACGCCATGGAAACTTCCTCATGGCGGTCGACTTGCTGAGTCGTCGGCCGCCGCTGATGTCGCGGAGGAGAGTGCACTGTAGTTGCACCACCTCCGCTGAGAGGGCCCTGCCTCTTGTGGTCCATCCTTGTTAGCGAAGCCGATATGGCTCTGGATAGTAGCTCGCCACTCCTCCATCTTCCCCGGGGCGGGAGGAAAATCGAGGAGCAGCTGTGCACGTGCCAAGGCTTCCGCTGGCGTAGGTGGTGGCGACAGGTGCGAGGTGCGTGAGGTGCTCTGACTCCTAACCAAGTTAGAAGGAGCACCGCCACGGTCACGCGACCGCGCACCACCTTCGCCGGCAGCTCGGTGTGCATGCTGGTCCCGTGCATCTTGGGATCTATGCATAGAAACCTTTTCGTGTGGACGCCCCGAACCACCAGCGCCATGATGTCGCTCATCTCGCACGACCTGGGCAGGTTGCGAGGCTCGCGCCGGCGTGGGAGCTCCAGCAGGCGCCCTTCGATCCCTAGAGTCTGTTGTGCCACCCGTAGGCAACACAACACCATCTCTAGATCCAGCGGCGCGCAAGTTACCACTGCCACTGCGAACGATACCGCTCGCTTGGCTTGGGTCACCAGAACGCCGCGGGGGTTCTAGTCCTCTTCCTTCTGCACCCACACCATCGCCTGTCTGCGAAGGCGCGGGCAAAACGGACCTGGACGGTTGTGCTGTCGCAGCGTTCTTCTTCTTGCGCGGCATGATGATGAAGATGATGAAGGAACTAGGGCGTCGACCACCAGATCAGGTTCACGCAAACTTCAATCCCCCTACCTGGCGCGCCAAAGATGTCGGGGTCCGACACCTATGGGATCCCGAGAGACCCCTTTACGATTCGGCGGGGGGAAAGGTATACGCAAAGAGCAGAACTAGTGATCGACGCGGGAGGTTTTTACCCAGGTTCGGGCCGCTGATCAGCGTAAAACCCTACTCCTGCTTTGTGTTCTTATTGATGTTCTTGAGCCCAGCCTTCAGGAGCGCTCGCAATGAACAGTACGTTCAAAGAGCAGCTACGCATGCAGAATGGGCCAAAAGTTCTCCTCCTCTGTAGCAGTTGCCTTGGGCCTCCTTTTATATGCTCAAAGGGGTCTCCACAGTGGCAAAATGTACATACATTGAGGTGTAAAGTAGCTACAGGGTATCATACCTAACCCCTGACGGATTAGGACAAGCGCATTTAATGCACCGTGAGGTTTCCGTTTAGGTGTCCTCACTTTCTTGGGGATGGAAAAAGGGGCCATCCCATCAGCACCGCTCAAGCTCTCCTCCACTGGCATGCCGCCACGCACCCAGGGAAGGAGCCAGAATGTCAGACTTGTTACTGTGCCGAAGCGGTGGCACAGTGGCGGAATCTCGCCAGGCGTCGATCCTTGCCGGGCACCAAACCTTGCCGGGCGCCAGGCCTTGCCGAGAACCAAATCTTGCCGGGCGCCGAGCCTTGCCGGGCTCCATGGCCATCCCGGCAAGGATCTTGCCGGGGAAGCTGGCCTTCGATTCCCAGCTTTGCTTATCTGCTGATTCTCAGATCTCTGACTTGATGATTTCCTTGATGACTTGAATCGACCTCGAGCTGATCCCGGCAAGCCTTGCCGCGAGGACGGCTACAACTGCCCGTGCACAAGTAAGGGGTACTAGTGGCCCAATACTTAGTACACCGACAGATGCCATCTCACAAATAATGGCTTTGAAGGCTCAATTCAACTTGGGCAGAGAATGCTACGACGCGATGATGACACTATTCGGACAATTTCTACCCAAAGGCCATGTGCTACCTCCAAACCTGTACCAGTCAGACAAAATCCTCCGTGCTCTTAAGATGCCCTATGAGAAGATACATGCCTGTGAGAAAGGTTGTGTCTTATTTAGGCTTCAGTATGAGGACTTGAACTATTGTCCCATTTGCAATTCTTCCAGGTATGTTGTGGTAGACAACGGTATGGGTGAGAAGACGCAGACCAAAATACCCGTTAATGTTCTTTGGTATATGCCAATCGTACCAAGACTTCAACGTCTTTTCATGGTCGAAGAGATGGCCAGACAGATGACATGGGACAAAACGGGCAAAAGAACCGAACTAGATGCAGATGGGAATGTGATGATGGTGCACACATCCGATGGTGAAGCGTGGAAGCGCTTCGATGCATTACATAAGGAAAAAACAGCAAATCCAAGGCATCCTCGAGTCGCCGTCAGCACAGATGGGTTCAGTGTGTTTGGTCAGATGGCAGCCCCATACAGCTGTTGGCCCGTGTTTGTCATTCCACTCAATCTCCCCCCCCCCCCCCCGGGCAGATTATGCAACGAAAGAATATTTTCCTGACATTGATAATTCCAGGGCCCAACTATCCGGGGAAGAATATGAATGTGTACATGCAGCCGCTTAAGGACGAATTGCAAGAAGCTTGGGATAATGGGTTCAAGACATACGACGCCTTTAGCAAACAGAACTTCATAATGCGTGCCTAGTACATGTACTCGGCGCATGACTTGCCGGCGTATGCGCTATTCGTTGGCTGGTGTGTGCATGGAAGGTTCCCGTGCCCCACATGCAAGGGAGCTCTTGAGTTTCGTTGGCTGACGGCAGGGCGCAAGTATAGTTGCTTCGACTTGCATAGACCGTTTCTACATCCTGGCCATAAGTTCAGGAAAGACAAGAAGAACTTCATCAAAGGTAGAGTTGTCAAACACTCTGCACCACCTGCGTTGACAGGTCAACAGACCGTAGATTAGTTAAACGCTCTCGAGCCAGATCCAGAGCGTCCAGGGTATTTCAAGGGGTATAATAAGGAACACGCCTGGACTCACAAGACATGCTTCTGGGATCTGCCTTACTTCAAAGACCTCCTTTGCCCACACAACATCGACATGATGCACACTGAAAAGAATGCCGAAGCCATTTTTGGTACATTGTTCGGCATAGAGGGGAAATCAAAGGATAATCCTAAGGCTAGAGTCGATCAAGAGGAGCTATGTGATAGACCGTTACAAAACATAAAAGAACCGAAAGGAAAGGGGATCAACTGGACGAAGCGAAAGGCATGGTTCAATCTTGGAAGGCCAGCTATGAAGGAAATTATTTTGTTGGTGAAAATGCAGTTGATGTTCCCCGATGGGTATGCAGCAAATCTAAAGAGGGGAGCGAGTCTTCAAAAATTGAAAATATTTGGTCTAAAAAGTCATGATTGGCACATATGGATTGAGCGGATAATGCCGGTGATGTTGCGTGGCTTCATCCCTAAGGATGAATGGCTAGTACTGGCAGAGCTGAGCTATTTCTTCCGTGTTCTTTGTGCGAAAGAACTATCGCCTGGCCTCCTAGAAGAAATGGAATAGTTGGCACCGGAGTTGATCTGCAAGTTAGAGAAGATCTTTCCGCCAAGCTTCTTTAATCCAATGCAACACTTGATTTTGCATCTCCCGACCGAGGCATGATTGGGGGGGCCCGTGCAAAATCGTTGGTGCTACTCAACTGAGAGGATGCAGAAGACGCTTCGAGCAAAATGTAAAAATAAACGTAGAATAGAAGCATCGATGGCGGAGGCATTCATCACTGAGGAGGCGGCAAACTTCGTGACCGCACACTACGAAGCCAAAAATCGTCATTTGCATAATCCGAAGCCTCGGTACAATGCTGACGAACCTCAAAAGGGTCAATCCAACCTCAGCCTATTCAAAGGGAATCTCGCACCAGCCGGTGGTTGGAAACCAGTAAGGTTGGATGTTGAAGAATGGCGGACCATTTCACTGTATCTCTTCAACAACCTAACAGAAGTGCGGCCGTACATCGAGTAAGATCTCGGTACATTGTTTCACAACTTCTAATTCCTTTGAACTTCTCTGATTCCTGGATTTTTGATGCAGTCGATACGTCGCCATATTCTCGTATGGAGCGGTGATCCAAAAGGATTCCGTCGAAGAGTATGAGCTTCTGGCAAAACAAGGAGCCGAATTTCCCGGTTTCATCTCTTGGTTAAAAAAAACGGTAATTTCCATTAGACCCTTTTTTTTCTTTGGCTAATTTGAGACTAATGCAACAATCCTTTCGTATTAAACTTGTAGGCTAATTTAGAGATTATGGATGCCGAATTGAGACAAGTAGCTAATGGTTTTGACTATAAGGTCCGTTCATTTGACAAATACGACATCAACGGGTATCGCTTTCGTACCTATGACAAAGAGCTATCTATGGCCGACCGAAAGTCTACAAATTGTTGTGTCTCTGCTATCGGCGAAGGAGGTATCGAGTATTATGGCAGAGTTGAAGCAATTTATGAACTTGAATTCTATGGTGAAAACCCACCAAACGTCGTAGTCTTCAGATGTTATTGGTTCCAGCCGAGGGAGACTAGAAGGACTCATGAACATATAGGGCTAGTCGAAATCAAACAAAGCACCCATTTGGATGTTCCCGATGTCTATATTACGGCTCAACAGGCAACCCAAGTTTTCTATCTACCGTGGGCCTGTCAAAGTGATCCAAATCTCAGTGGTTGGGACGTCGTTTATGAAGTGCCGCCACGTGTTAGACCACCTCCCCCCAATGAAAAGGATTATGAACCTCACATTAACCAAGACACATATGACGAAGGAGAATTCTTCCAAGAAACACGTCTTTCCAAAAAACATTTCAAGAACCGCTCTACTCCACCCCAGAACATTGAAGTAGACAACGATAGTGAATTCGACTTCACCCCTGAGCTGGAACAAGAAGAGCTGGAAGAAGAAGAAGTTACTGCTGCAGATGACCTATCAATGCTTGAACGATTATGTAAAGGTGGCCTTCCACATGATGATGCATTTATTAATGATGATGATGAGCATGTCATTACCGATAGTGATGATGATGATGCTTTTATTAATGATGATGACGAGCACGTCATTACCGATAATGATTATTAGGTATTCAAATTTTTATGTTGTACTTGATTTATATAGTTATTTGTATGATTGTATGATTTATATAGTTGGTATTTATAATTTTCTTACTTTGAATGATTTTTTCTTACACATAGTGCCATGGTCTTGATTTCCGTCCCGGTCGGCCCTCGCCCGCTTTATGATTCGGATGTGGTAAATTCTCTTTCATAACTATTTGTTGCATTTCGCATTTATGCAAATTATGGCCATCAAGTTGACATAGATATATTTTAATCTAGGAGGTATGTGAACCGGAATTTGAAACGGACCCTCTTGTCGAGAAGTTAAATTTAGTTGAAAAAGAAAATGAGTATTTGAAAGAAAAAAATTAAAAGAATTGAAGAAGAGAAGATGACATTGGAGTTGTATGTTGCCGATGCCAATGATGATCACAAGATGAAGATGAATGGAATGCGCTTGAAGATGAATGCAATGCGCTTGAAGATGGATGCAATGCGCCTGAAGCTTAAGAAGATTAGAAAATATGCCATTGATAATGAGGCTTGGTATCATTATGCCGTTGGATCAATTGTTACCTTAGTTGCGATCTTCATCACATTTGTTGTGATGAGGGTAAGTTTTCTCTAGTGTTTTGCTTTACAAATGGATACTTAGCTTATTTTCCTCCTAAATGGCATAATTACCTAAGTTAGATAAAAAAATGACATAATAACCTTACTAAGCTCCAAAATGACCTATTTACCTACCTTAGCTCTAAAATGACCTACACTTAGCATTTTTACCTAGCTTAGCAATAAAATGACATTTTTACCTACCTTAGTTAGAAGAAGAAGAAGATAAAGAAGAGGAGAGGAGAAAAAGAAAGAGAAGAAAAAAAATCTTCTTCTTCTTCTAACTAGTCTTCTTCTTCTTCTAACTAGTCTTCTTCTTCTTCTTCTTATAACTAGTCTTCTTCTTCTTCTTCTTCTTCTTATAACTAGTCTTCTTCTTCTTCTTCTTCTTCTAACTTTCATCTTTCCCAATTTGCAGATTTGCTTTACATGAGGAAGCTTGGATTCATGGAGTGTACTATTCTTGTGGTGCTTCCTTGTTGTTTATGAAAACTTGTTTGGATATGTATGTCTATATGGATATGTTGTTGGAAACTTGTTTCTGGTTATGTATATATGGATATGTTGGACTTTGTTGAACTATGTTGTTGGATTGGATGAAATATGTTGTTGGACATGCTGTTGGATATGTTCGATATGTATGCATGTATATCTGTGTTTGAAACCATGTCTAATTAATGGGATTTAAATAAAAACAGGGGATATATAGCCTCTTTGCCGTCCGCTAGCGGACGGCAAAGAGCTTTGCCTTCCGCTAGCAGACGGCAAAGAGGACACGTGGCAGTCACCTGTGCAAACTGGGAACACTGGCTGTCTATTTGGTCATTTTGCCGTCTGCTAGCGGACGGCAAAGTGACCATCTATGCCGTCTGCCAGCAGACGGCAATGATTCAAACCTCTTTGCCGTCTGCTGGCGGACGGCATATCTGGACACGTGGCAGCTTCCCAGTGCTGCCTAGCTGGGCTCTTTGCCGTCCGCTGGCAGGCGGCAAAGAGCGCCGTTGACCCCCTAACGGCTCTGACGCCACCGCACTGCCGTCTGCTGGCCTTGGATGGCAGACGGCGTAATCCTTTGCCGTCCGTTTCTAAGAAGCGGACGACAAAGAAGGCCTTTGCTGGCAGGCTTTCATCCGGACAGTTTGTCGTCCGCTAGCGGACGGCAAAGATGTTTGCCGTCCGTGATCCATGCCTTTGCCGTCCGCCATGGAGGACGGCAAAGAAGCAGATTCTAGTAGTGGGTCCTGTCATGCGTGAGATTCCCAAATGGATTTGCTTCCAACCCTGAAAGGAGAGTTAGTGCAGATGGAAACAAGTTACAAGGATTGAAAACTCATGACTGCCATGTCGTACTTCAAAGGGTTTTGGGGCAATTCTTCAGGGAACTCCGCAGTAGAAATATCAGGATAGATGTTGTGGAGCGTCTTAGAGACAAGATACCAACTATCCTATGCGACCTTGAGAAGATATATCCTCCAACCTTCTTTGATGTGATGGTGCATTTGGCTGTTCATCTACCTGATGAGGCACTACTTAGAGGTCTAGTACAGTATGGTTGGATGTACCCTATTGAAAGGTGGCTAGGCACTTTCAAGGGCTATGTTAGGAACAGAGCTAGACCAGAGGGTTCCATTGCAGAGGCCTACATTGCTACAGAAGCATTGACATTCTACTCAAAATACATTGAAACAACTGATCAGCTTAGCAAAAAGGTGGGTGAAAACAATCCTGAGCTCAATGTTTTCGATTGTTCTATTCGAGTTACAGGGAAGAGTCGACAAGATGACAAACCTAAAGATTTGGACAAAATGGTTTAGTATGTGTTGAATAACTGTCCTGAGATTCTACCTTATATCGAGTAAGTGTTAAGTACTGCAGCTTATACATCATAATCTACTAAACTTGCAGCACATTCTTATATATTTAGATGTTTGACGTGATCACTATGTTATGCAGCATCTACAAAAAGGAGTTACTGGCGCAAAATCCAAGAAACATTGACAAACTGTTTAGGGAAGGATTTGCGAAATGGTTGAAGAGGCGTGTAAGCTTTTGAATTGCACTGTCAATTTTTTTAATATATTGAGTACATAAGATGATCAGCATGTCCATTTTCTAACCATAGGTTAAGAAGATGTGGGAGGATGGGCAGGCAGTTAATGATGCCCTTTACACACTAGCAATAGATCCTGATACTCAGGTAAGACATTATGAATCTTGCGTTGTTGGAGATGTGCGCTACAACACCCTTGCACACGATGAAGGCAGGAAGACACAAAGCAGTGCCGTCATGAGCATGGATACATATGACAAAGTGACAACTGAAATGTATGCTAACATAACAGACATTGTTCACTTGCAGTATATCTCCAGTTTCGAGGTTCATTGATGTGTGATTATGTTTTGTTGTCGTTAGTATAACCTGTTTTCCAAGATCGCAAAACTCAAAGCTGATGATTATTTCGAATCCATCAATGTCAAGGCGGCGTACCACACCGACGAGCCTTATATTTTGGCAAATCAAGCACACAGATATTTTTCTTGGAAGATACATCTGCACGTAATGATGACTGGAGAGTATTGCAAAAGTTTGATCAGAGGAATTCTTTAATGAAGTTGCATAACAAGATGATGCTTACACTGCTCCTAATGTAGAAGATTCCACAGATGTTCATAGTATCTTTGAGAACCATCACATCAATAGCGTTGGCGAAAAGATTCCCTGTCGGGTTGTGGACGTAGAAGAGTTGATCAATAAGAAGCCAATGTTCGAGGACATTGAGGATGAAGAAGAAGATGACACTGGGGGGAATTATGATTCAGACTGATACACATGGCGAAGATGTTGACGCTGCTGTTGTGGATGATGATTAGATTGCTTTTGTCGTATTTGCTTGTGAGAAGATGACTTTTTATCTACTATGTGAAATTGTTTTTGCTATGACAACTGAAACCTGATGAAGTTGTTGTTTAGTATTTTGCTATGAGAACATCACTTATTATGTATGTTGATTTGTGTTTGGTGATTGTATGACTACTAAAACATGATGACATTGTTGTTTAGTTGTACTCATATTTGGCTGTGAAACTTGTATTTGATGACATAGTTTGTTGTTGGACTGCAATTTGCTCTACGTCTTCCAATGGGAACAAAGCTGTCCCGACAGGGCCTATGCTAATTTATTTATTTATTAGCAAAAGGGCCTCTGCTATTTATTTATTTATTAGCAAAAGGGGATACCCCCCCAATTTCCGTTAATAGAAATCATTAGATGTTCACAACACTACGTCCAGCCTGCTAAACAGGTTTCATTCATTACTAGTTTCTGCAAAGTGCTCATGGCATAGCCACTTAATACATCATGAGTGCTACATACACTGCAAATTAAGAGACAACCATCCTACAGAGCACAACGATCTTGCCCATTATCTTCAGAAGCTCTTTCATCTCCTTATTGCTACCAAGGCTGTTCAGCAACTATTGCTTGGTCAATCAGATGAACTGCATCTTTAACCTTCTGCTCTGCATATTCCTCTTCTATTGTTCCTTCAGTTACTTGTCCAACACCCAAACCTGCTGGTATTGGGATTCCTCAGCTAACCAAATAATCAATGTAGTTCCATTCCCCCATATCAGCAACTTCCCAGAAATACAAATCACATGAATCTTCCCTTTTCTGCACGAATCAAATTGGAAGATCATCAACCAAACTATTAAAAAAAGTCAACAACTGAAAGTAGGTGAACAACTTAAACATATTATTACCCCATGATTCGGGAATTTATAGAAGACTTGGCCCGGGTTGAGGATTGTAGTTGAGACGCGACAGATGAGTCTGCGTCATTTGTAGCAGTGGCACCACACCAACAGCAGTGGGTTGCGATTGATACATCTCCAACGTATCTACAATTTTTGATTGTTCCATGCTATTATATTATCAATCATGGATGTTTTATATTAATTTACTAGCAACTTTCCATCATTTTTTGGGACTAACCTATTAACTTAGTGCCTAGTGCCAGTTGCTTGTTTTTTACTTTGCAGAATATCAGTACCAAACGAATTCCAAATGCCATGAAACTTTTTGGAGATTTTTTACTGGCGATAAGAGACCCTGGAAGCTTTGACAGGGAACCAGAAGATGAAAGGGGTGCCCACTAGGCACCAGGGCGGACCAGAGGCCCTCGGCGTGCCCTGGTAGGTAGTGGGGCCCACATGCATCGTTTTGACCTACCTCCGCCTCTATAAATACTCTAAAATCCCAAAACCCTCAGGAGAGTCGACGAAATACTTTTTTCGCCGCCACAAGTTCCAGAACCATGAGATCCAATCTAGAGGCCTTTTCCGGCGCTCTGCCGGAGGGGGCAATGATCACGGAGGGGTTCTTGATCATCCTTCCTGCCCCTCCGATGATGCGTGAGTAGTTTACCACAGAGCTACGGGTACGTAGTTAGTAGCTAGATGGCTTCTTGTCTCTTTTTGATCTTCAATACAATGTTCTCCACGGTGTTCTTGAAGATCTATTTGATGTAATTCTTTTTGCGGTGTGTTTGTTGGGATCCGATGAATTGTGAGTCTATGATCAGATCTATCCATGAATATTATTTGAGTTTTCTCCGAACTCTTTTATGCATGATTCTTATAGCCTCGTATTTCTTCTCCAATTTATTGGTTTGGTTTGGCCAACTAGATTGATTTATCTTGCCATGGGAAGAGGTGCTTTGTGATCGGTTCGATCTTGCGGTGCTCAATCTCAGTGACAGAAAGAGACATGACACGCATGTATCGTTGCTATTAAGGGTAACAAGATGGGATTTATTTTATACGTGAGTTTATCTTGTCTACATCATGTCATCTTGCTTAAAGCATTACTCCATTTTTCCATGAACTTAATACACTAGATGCATGCTGGATAGCGGTCGATGTGCGGACAAATAGTAGTAGATGCAGGCAGGAGTCGGTCTACTAATCTTGGACATGATGCCTATATACATGATCATTGCCTTGGATATCGTCATACTTATTTGCTTTTCTATCAATTGCCCAACAGTAATTTGTTTACCCACCGTATGCTATTTTCTCGAGAGAAGCCTCTAGTGAAAACTATGGCCCCCAGGTCTATTTTCTATCATATATTAAAACCAAAAATACCTTGCTGCAATTTTTGTTAGATCTATTTATCAAAACCTATACAATTTAATATTTCTCTTGACCGTTGAGGGATTGACAACCCCTCGATGCGTTGGGTTGCAAGTATTTGTTGTTTGTGTGCAGGTGTTGGTTATATAGTGTTGTTTGGTTCTCCTACTGGATTGATAACCTTGGTTTCATAACTGAGGGAAATACTTATCTCTACTGTTCTACATCATCCCCTCCTCTTCGAGGAAATCCCGACGCAGTTCACAAGTAGTAAGAAGAATTTCTAGCGCCATTGTCGGGGAGACATCATCAACATCTATCACGTACCTACACATAAACTTTCATCTCCTTGCATTTACAGTATTTGCCATTTGGCTCTCGTTTTCATCTCCCCCACTTCTAAAAAGTTTTTACAAAATTACAAAAGTATTTGCCTTTTTGCTCGTTAGTTTGCTTTTTGCCTTCATGACTGGAAAACAGAAAAGAAACAAGAAAATTAAAGATGGATCATCCTCTTGCTAATCTTTTTAAAAGATCCAATTATGTTGAACCAATTGCCAGTGAGTTGAGTGCGCTTGATTATCTCTATGAAGTTTTGCTTGAAAACCATGAATCTGAAAATTATGATGAAGTGTTAAAAGAAGAAATTTAAAAGGTGATTCATGATAGCTCCTTGAATGAAAAGCATGATTGCAATAATATTATTATAAATTCTATTAATGTCAATTGTGTTAATGATATGCAAAACCCCAAGCTTGGGGATGATGATTTTGTTATGTTCACTACTTATTGCAATGATCATGATTGGGGTGATAATGATTCTTATGATCATGAAAATTTATTTAAGCCACATGATGAATATGTTTGCGATAATATTGAGAATGGGTTTGGAAGAGTGTCAACTTTAGCTAAAAATAATCCCACATATTTGGAGAGTGTTCAATCTTATGATTTTTTGGCTAAAAGTGGGTTTGAAGAGGTCATGACTTTAGTTAATGTTAATCCCACTATCTTGGAAGATTTTAAAACTTTTATGCACGTGTATCTGTTGCATGGCAATCCCCACTCCTCGCATTGATATCAATTGATGGGTATCTCCATAGCCCGTTGATTAGCCGTGTCGATGTGAGACTTTCTTCCTTTTTTGTCTTCTCCATATTAATCTCTACCAGCGTATTCTATTCCACCCATAGTGCTATATGTGACACCCCCGGCTTAATCGTGCACTAATCATACACGCAAATGCACACGATCAAGCCTAAGGACTCACTTGAAGGAATCACAACACAACTCTAAAACATAAATAAAGGCATACAAGCATTATATTACAAGCCAGGGCCTTGAGGGCTCAAATACATAAGCTTGATGTCCACAAGCATCAGCGGAAGCGTTAGATATCTGAGTACAGATATAAAAGAGAAACAGACAAGCCTTTAAGAAGATGGTACAAAACAAAATCTACGATCGAAAAGGCGCAGGCCTCCTGCCTGGGATCCTCCGAACCTACTCCTGGTCGTCAGCCAACTCGTAGTAGTAACCACCCTCGGGGTAGTAGTAGCAGTCGTTGATAGGGGCAGCTGTCTCAGGGGCTCCGTCATCTGGTTGCATCAAATGGATATGGGGAAAAAGAGGAAGCAAAGCAACCGTGAGTACTCATCCGAAGTACTCAGCAAGCAAGGATCTACACTACATATGCAACATTATCAAAGGAAGGCTGTATATGTGGACTGGGCTGCAGCAATGCCAGAATAGAGAGAAGGCCTAGTCCTATCAAAGACTAGCATCTTCAGCGGTCTTGCAGCATTAGAAGAGTGTAGATCAGCACCATATATAGTAGTAGTATTAAAAAGCCTCAACCTCACCCAGAGATCCTTTCTCGACTCCCTGCGAGAAAGCAATCCCAGAGCCATACTATTCATCTCTCATCTCAACATTATGTTCTAGTTGTATCGATTGGGATACAACTCCAAGCGTCCGTTACCGAGGATCCGGCTATGCATAGATTAGTTCTTCCCTGCAGGGGTGCACCAACTTACCCACCACGCTCGATTAACTCTGGCCGGACACACTTTTTTGGGTCATGCCCGGTCTCGGCCAAACGACACGCCACAGCCCTACCTAAAGCTCAGTAGAGAGGTCCCCGTCGGTCTATATCCCAAGCGCTCAGGGGTCTTTGGCCATCGCCATGTGCACTCCGGGTCGTTGCGTGCAGGGCGAATCTCGATACCACCACTACAGGATGGCGGCGGCCCAGCCGTGCCGCGATGCTGAACTGGACATCTGACAGAGCTTTCGGCTGATGCATACGACGTAGAGTACCCATATTTATTCCCACGTGATGGTTAGTGCTATCGAGCCAAAGGCCCACTCAGATCAAATATCCAAATCGTTAGTGCATTGGTAGCGTGCGGTAACGAGCAGAGACTCACGATCGATGTGACCCCGTCGCCCCGTCTCGAGGACTTGCAACAAGGGCTAAGAATGCCCGGCCACGCCTCGTATTTATCTCTCGGGTACCCTCCAGGTCAACCCGACTTCACATCACTCGCGGGTACCCCTCAGGGTCGACCCGCCTTTCCAAGTAACAGTTGTAAAGTTCAAGTATTTGTGTGTCCATAACATCAGGGAATCCAAGGTATCACCCTCGTTGGATTCCTACTCGATGTATCCGTCAAGGTGAACTTAGGAGGAATCACCCTCGAGGTTCACACTTGACGTGTTGCACGACGGCGTCGTTATCAGAAGTGGTGAAGGAGGAATCTCCCTCGATGACCACGACCGAATAGCTACTCTACAGAGTTAACATCAGAAGTGCTAAACAAGGTATCACCCTCGGCACTCGATGGTAATGTTGCAGTGTCATACAACTAAGGGGGTGATGTGCTGTGCCGGGGCCTGGTTGTCGATCACGTTGATCGAGTCATCCGATAATCCAGCGGGGGCAACTGGGTCAAAGTGGTGTCTCTGGTGGGTCTCTAACCAGCCTATACTAAGCAGTTTAGGATAAGTAGGTAAGGTATCAATAGCAGGTTACAATAAATAGGCTATGCATCAGAATAGGATAACTCAAAGCAGTAGCAAATTCTAATGCAAGCAGGAGGGAGAAAGAATAGGCGATATAGGCATGTTCAAAGGGGGGTGCTTGCCTGGATGCTCTGCGGCAAAGGCCTGGTCTTCAGGGGCGTAGTTGATCTCCGGAGCTGCGTCGGTCTCATGGACTACGTCGATACCGGGATCTATCAAGAGAGAAGAGGGGGAGGAAACAAATAAATACACAACAAACATATGCAACACAGAGCATGCTATGCTAATGTGTAGTGCAGGGTTGCCTAAAGACATGTCTAAATCATTTTAGTTATTTTAGGATTAAAGTTGGATTTATTAATACCGGTATGTATGCACTATTCATCTATCATAAACAGGCTAAAAGTTGCAGGTTCACCTCCGTAGAGGGTCCCGACACGGAAACAGATGACACAGTCGGCTTTGTCTCGTCTTTCTGATCAACTTTCATGTACAAAGTTTTTCGATCCGAGCTACGGTTTAATTTCTACAAATTTCTAAAGTTTAAAACATTTTCTGGAATTTATTTTATTTATCTAAATCCGAATTATCCAGAATGGTAAAGGCTGACGTCAGCATGATGTATTGCTGACATCATCAATCAACAGTGCGGTTGACTGGGGTCAAACATGACAGTGGGTCCAGTGGGACCCAGTGGTCAGCCTCACAGTGGTTTAATTAGGTTTTATTTAGACTAATTAGGTTTAATTAAGGGTGGGGCCTACTGGTCAATGAGTGATTAACTAATTAATCTAATTAAAAATTTATTTAACAGTTTATTTATTTTTAAAATCATTTTAAACCACGTGGGACCCACATGTCAGCGGGTAGGGCCGCGCTGTCCAAGTCAACTGGGCCCAGCGGGTACCAGTGGTAGTGGCTGTGTGGTGGGGCCCGTGGTGCCACGTCGGCGCCAGCTGGACGCCGGCCACCGGAGCACGCTGGCGAGGCCGAACAGCGGCGACAACTCCGGCAAGCTCGGATTTCCACTGTGGTGCATCATTTTGCGTGGGGTTTGGCTTGTTCGATCGTGCGTTCTGAGCCGCGTTGTTCTACGGTGGTCTCACGGGCCGAGGTGGTCGGAATCGCCGACGGCGAGCACCGCAGCGGACGGCGAACTTTGGGCGCCGTCAGAGTCGGGGCTACGGTGAGCACAACAAGCGGCGAGTGGTTGCTACGGCACCTGCGTGATGCAGTGAGTTCAACGAGCATAGCCGCGTGACCATTTGGTCGCTGGAAGCTCACCGGCGATGAGCTTCCACGGTGGCGCATTCGGTCATCTATGGATCCGCGGCTACGGAGCTCAAGAAGGTGTGTGCGCATGCGCGTTCGTCTCCCTGGAGCTCCAGGAGCTCGGTTGCAGGCTGAAAAGCGAGCCAGGCCTGCGGTGGCCGCGGTAGCGAAGCAGAACGGCGGCGATTTGCTCGGCCATGGTGGCTTGGCCAGCTACAGGCACGGCAGGAGAGGGGAAAGAGAAGGGTTATGGCGCGGCGCTCAGCACAGTTCTGTAGGTGTGCAAAGCAGGCTCGAGGAAGGCTCGAAGCAGACGGCACGGCGGCGGCGATCTCCGGCGTCCGAGGAAGAAGGTGAGGTCGTGCGCATCGAGGCCGGGGTTCCAGCTCCGCCAAGTGGCACTGGTCGACCCAGCGATCAGCGGCGGAGCAGACGGACACGGAGAGACGTCGAGCGGATGACGGTGGCCGTGGCTAGGACGGGGCCATGGCGATGGGCGCGTTCGGGAGCGGCGGATCTGGAGGAGAAAGAGAGGGGGAAGAGCGAGCGAGGGAGAGGGAGGAGTGGATGAGAATGGAGGGGAGGCCGAGGGGGCGTATCCTTATCCCCTCGCCGGCCCTATAGCGTCGCGGTGTTGACGTTTCGCCCGAGCGTGCCGGCACGGCCACGAGCGCAGCGACACGCGCAGAGAGAGAGCGGGAGGAGGGAGAAAGAGGCCGGCTGGGCTGGGCATGGGTACTGTGCACTTAGGCCCAGTCCAGTTTAGGCCTTTTTCCTTTTTTCCCATTTTGTTTCTTTTCTCAGCAGCATTTTGCATTTATTTTAACCACTGAATAACCTTGCAAAAATGTGTAGCTGGCAAAAACAAATACTCGTGAATATTGTGCAATGCCAGAAAAGTTTGGGCAATTATGGAGTTCATTTGAATTTTTCATAAATGGAATTGGCATTTTAAAATGCTGTTTTGCACTGTAATAATTGCTTCTGTCCATCTTAGCATTGTGGTGATGTTGTTTTCCTTAACAATAAATTGTTTTGGAATATTTGCTAAATGATGAACATTTTTCCAGTAACTTTTGTGCAACTTGGAATTTCACTTTGAATTTGAATAGAATTCAACGAAGGAATTTGAAATGAGATATTATCCCAACATGATTATCATTGCAAATCACAGTAGGTAGCATCATCATGATGTATTAATGTAGCATCATTACATAGGGGTGTTACACTATATCCATGGCTTGCGCTCATGTATTGCGTGGGGTTTAAAAAAGCTAAAGCGCGTTAAAAATTATGAACCAATTGCTCGGCTTGTCATCAGGGTTGTGCGTGATAAATATTTTGTGTTAAAAAGATGGAGCATGACAAGCCTATATGATTCTGTAGGGATAGCGTTCTTTAGCATTTTTATTCTGAAAGACGATTGTTTGTTGGGATGCCGGAGTATTGATGTCTTTATATCAAATTATAGACTATTGCTTTGAATCACTCGTGTCTTAATATTCATGTCGTGATTAGATTAAATGATCAAGATTGTGCTAGGTAGCATTCCACATCAAAAAATTATCTTTTTTATCATTTACCTACTCGAGGACGAGCGGGAATTAAGCTTGGGGATGCTGATACGTCTCTGTTGTATCTACAATTTTTTGTTTTTCATGCCAATATTTTACAACTTTCATATACTTTTGGCAACATTTTATATTATTTCTGGGACTAACATATTGATCCAGTGCCGAGTGCCAGTTCCTGTTTGTTGCATGTTTTTTATTTCGCAGAATATCCATATCAAATGAAGTCCAAATGCGATAAAAATTTATGGAGATTTATTTTGCAATATATGTGATTTTTGGGAACAAGAATCAACGCAGGACGGTCCCCGAGGTGGCCACGAGGCACCAGGCCATGCCAGGGGGTGAGTGCGCCCTGGTGGCTTGTGAGCACCTCGTAAGTCAGATGACCCCCTTATATCAGTGCAAGAAAGATAATATCCAGAAGAAAATCATGTTAAAATTTCAGCCCAATCGGAGTTATAGATCTCCGGGAATTTAAGAAATGGTGTAGGATCGAAAGTATGTCTAGAGGGGGGTGATTAGACTACTTGACCAAATAAAAGTCTAGCCTTTTCCCAATTTTAAGTCTTGGCAGATTTTAGCAACTTAGCACAAGTCAAGCAATCAACCTACATATGCAATTCTAAGAGTATAGCAGCAGAATGTAAATCATTGCATATGAAGGTAAAGGGGAGGAGTTTGGAGGGAGCAAACACAATGTGGACACGGAGATTTTTGGCGTGGTTCCGATAGGTGGTGCTATCGTACATCCACATTGATGGAGACTTCAACCCACGAAGGGTAATGGTTGCGCGAGTCCACGGAGGGCTCCACCCACGAAGGGTCCATGAAGAAGCAACCTTGTCTATCCCACCATGGCCATCGCCCACGAAGGACTTGCCTCACTTGGGTAGATCTTCACGAAGTAGGCGATCTCCTTGCCCTTACAAACTCCTTGGTTCAACTCCACAATCTTGAGGGAGGCTCCCAAGTAACACCTAACCAATCTAGGAGACACCACTCTCCAAAAGGTAATAGATGGTGTGTTGATGATGAACTCCTTGCTCTTGTGCTTCAAATGATAGTCTCCCCAACACTCAACTCTCTCTCACAGATTTGGATATGGTGGAAAGATGATTTGAGTGGAAAGCAACTTGGGGAAGGCTAGAGATCAAGATTCTAGTGGTTGGATTGGAATGTCTTGGTCTCAACACATGAGTAGGTGGTTCTCTCTCAGAAAATGAGTAGTGGAAGTGTAGGCACGTTCTGATGGCTCTCTCACAAATGGAGAAGGGGGTGGAGGGGTATTTATAGCCTCCACACAAAATCTAACCGTTACACACAATTTACCAAACTCGGTGGGACCGAATAGTGAAACTCGGTCAGACCGATTCAGTTCAAAATGTGAACATTAGGATTTTTGGTGGGACCGACGTGATCAACTTGGTGGGACCGATGTGCTAGGGTTAGGGCATAACTTGATCTCGGTGAGACCGATCACATGAATTGGTGGGACCGATTTCAGTAATAGGCAAACAGAGAGTTGGTCAGGCAAACTCGGTGGGACCGATCGCCCATTTCGGTTAGACCAAAACATTACGAAAAGGAAACAGAGAGTTTGCATTGTGAACTCGGTGGGACCGATCGCTCATTTCGGTTAGACCGAAACGTTACGAAGGGAAACAGAGAGTTTGCAATCCCATCTCGGTGAGACCGAGATCCGTATCGGTGAGACCGAATTGATTAGGGTTTCTGGCTATGGCTATGTCAAGTGAACTCGGTGGCGCTGGATAGATTAAATCGGTGGGGCCGAGTTTGACTTTAGGTGTAGGACATATGTGGAAATGAGAAAGTGGTTGAGGGCTTTTGGAGCATATCACTAAGCATTTTGAGCAAGCAAGCCATTAAGCAACACCTCATCCCCTTTTAATAGTATTGGCTTTTCCTATGGACTCAATGTGATCTTGGATCACTAAAAAGAAAATGTAGAGTCTTGAGCTTTTGCCAATATATGTCCTTAGCATTTTGAGGGGTCCACATCTCTAGTCCATGCCATGCCAATCATTGAACTTTCTGAAATGATCATCTTGAAAGAGCATTAGTTCAATGAGCTATATGTTGTTAAGAATTACCAAAACCACCCAGGGATTAGTTGCACTTTCAATCTCGCCCTTTTTGGTAATTGATGACAAAATATAGATCAAAGCTTCGACAAATGATAATAAGAATGAAATACATCGTCGCTTTTAGAAGTATGTGATAAGCAAGAGCTCCCCCTAAATTTGTGCATTATTTAAAAATTTGCTTGTGAATGCAAATGCACAATCGATTAGGATCATGGGTTAGTCTTCCATGTCACATACATCTTGGTGGAGCGCTCAAAATGATAGAATATGAGATATACACTCATTACCAAGACAAAGTGAATGATCATACATGAGAGATAGAGAATATCATCATCCAAGCAGGCAAACAAATAAGTAGCAAAAGAGGCAAAAAGAAGCAAAGCTCTCTCGCTCGAAGCCTATGATCTATACACTTTCTCCCCCTTTGGCAACAAGTTACCAAAAAGCTTGAAAATGCATAGTGCTATGCGGCTCTCTAAGCTTGATCTTCGGGAGGTGGCGTGGAGAGGAGTCCTGCAACAAATGCATCTCAAGAGATTGTAGGAGCTGGTGGAGTTGCAATTGGAGGGGCAACTGAAGTTGTGGTTGCAGGAGCTGAAGTTGTAGCTCTAGTGTCTGTCATTGGCACTGCTGCAGACCTCTGTCTTCTGGGCACCCTTTGATAAGCATCAGTGGTGGTCTTGTCACTCCTATCCTCAAGCTCTTCTTGGATCTTCTCCACAGAAGTCTGAATCTCTGTCACCTTGACATCCATGTCCTGAAGTTTTGTCTCAAAAATTCTCTCAAGACTCTCTTGATTCTGAGTCAGGGTGGCCAATCCTTTCTCAATCCTCAAAGTAGCTTGAATGAGATAGCTAAGTTGATCTTGTTTAGACTTGAGAAAAACTTGGGATGCCTCTTCAACTCTTGGCAGGAGCTTTCTTGTGCAGACCAGGCTTGGTTCAAGCTATAGTGCCAAATTCTTTCTTGACAACTTTCTTCTTTGAGCTGACCTCCTCCTCAATAGCAACATAATCTTCATCCTCAGAATCTGAGTTTCTCTTTCTCCTTATCCTGGTAGCTGCTTTGGGTAAGTTGCTTGGGGTGCTTCTGCTACCATCATCATAGCTGTCAGAGGGACTAGTGCCCTCACTCATGCTAACTTGCTCCTCAGACTTATTCTGGCTGTCACTTTGATCTGACATAGCTGACACTGCAAACTGACCCTGAAAGCTGACCCTGTGAATAGATGTAGTTTGGATAGAGTGGATGAGCATCACAAAGTGCAGACATTTTGCAAAACAATTGAGTCAAAAACATAGTTTTAGTTTTCTACAGAAAGCATTTCGGATCTACCGATTTGTTAAACACGATGACACCAAAGCAACATAAGAGTCTAAACTAGTGGAATCGATCAGACCGAGACACAGTTCGGTGACTCCGAGATTGCTAGGGTTTCACTGATAGTTGAACTCGGTCGCACCGATTCGTAAGTTTTGGTCAAACCGAAAATTACAAGTGCAATGGCCTAGGCCAAATCGGTGAGACCGATTTCTACAACTCGGTCGGTCCGAGATGAGTTCGGCGGAAACTTAACCCTAAATTTTCGAATCAAAACTAATCTAAAGGAAGTTTTTGCTCGATAGAGTAATCTCATACGTGGTAAGAATCATGGCATTGACCTAAGTGCAGGAATCAGTGGTAAAGATTGCGCATAGGGGTCGAGTTCATACCCTAACTCGGCGGTGAACTCGCTACGGCGGCAACGGTGGCAAAGATTCCCATTGACGGTGGCGGAGATCAGTGGCTGGAGGTCACTGGCGATGAGGAGACGATCCGGAGACTCGAGTCGGCAGAGCAGGATACGCGCGGGCGAAGGGTTTTTGGAGAAATTTCCAAAATTCGACCCGTGGGTATTTATATCCTGACCCTGTCGGTGTGACCGAGTGGAACGACTCGGTGGCACCGAGATGCAGAATCGCAAGCGGTTACTGCAACTCGGTGTGACCGAATTGCTCAAATCGGTTGCACCGAGATTGAAAACCTAGATCAACTCAATGAACTCGGTATGACCGAATGGAAAGAATCGGTCAGACCGAAATACAGTGAGAGGTTTTGGAAGTTTAAGTCTATGACGAATCGGTGGCTCCGAGTGCTCCTCACCCAGAGGGTTCGAATATGACTTGATCAAACTTTGTGATGTAGCAAGAATAGAGTTTGAGACGAGAAAAGCATAGATAGCTAGAGGAAGTTCTTAGGCATTCTTGTCCATCCATTTGGCAAAAGAAAAAGGGCCAAACAATCAAAGCAACAAATGGATGTCCTCGAATAATAAAAAATATGCAATCAACATGCTCACACAATAAGATAGCAAATGAAATATGTGGCAAAACATGCACAAACACTCTAGCATCTATCAAGCATTTGGCGATGACTAGGTCATCTATATATGAGTATATTGACTTAGGAGTCAAATGAGTACTCATCGTTTAAGCACAAGTGGGGCTACCACTTTTACATAAAGCATTGTTGTGTTCACACCATTAGAGTTGCTTTAGCTCAATTCTTAGAGTAAAGATCCCCCTAGATGTGATGTCCCCCCTAAGAGGGATGAACTAACCTTGGGTTTTGTCGATGATGACTTCATGTAGATGTTGAAGATGTGGATGCTCAATGTTGATGTAGATCATTTGGAGCAATCCATTAGAGTGAGTTGCACTTTCAATACCTACATGGGTTAGTCCCACAAGGAACAAGCAAGGATATCCATAGACATAGAATGAAGTACACACAAGATGATGTCCACGAAAGCATTAGGTTACCTTGTCTCTTGACTTACCAACAAGAGGGTTTGTGACTCCTTGAACTAGTGCAAGATGTGGAAGTTGATTGCACTTGTCCTTGCCAATGTGAATGTGAGTGAAGTATGTTGGCGGAGTCACCCTCAAGAACTCTCTAGTTCTTCTTCTTCGGGATCCACACCATCTTGATGGGAATCCTTGGGGTTGTAGATGAACTTGATGAAGTAGAACTTGATGTAGTCTTGGGAACCCACTTGACCAAGGCCTTTGGAGCTTCTTCAAATGCATCAATCTCTTCTTGAAGCTTGTCCTTGCCTTTTAGCTTGTGGTCTTGTGGTGGAAGATCATCTTGAGCTTGTGTCCCCTCGAAGGAAGTAGGATCATACTTCTCTTGTTGAGGAACAAACTTCGTCTTGGGGTATTGATCTTCTCCCACTCAACTCCATTGGCATTGAACTTTCGTTCAAAACCAACACCTTGATTCTTCCGGTGCCTTCCTTGCTTGCGTACAATTTCCTCAAATTGCTTACTTCTGGCAAGGCTCTTGTAAACACTTTTCTCTATAATTCCCTTCAACAAGCTATTTTCTTGCTCAAGTGTAACTTGGCTAAGAGAATCATTAGTGGAATCAAGAGAACTACTAGAAGCAACAATATTGGATTTAGCATGATTATTGTTACTATTAGAAGAAGAATCTTTCTTACTCTTGTTGCTAGATTTTACTTGTGGCATGTATGTAGACAAGAGTAAATGCTTGGCAATGTAAGAAGAACTTTTCTTCCGAAGATCATCATTGATGGCTTTTAAGAACTCATGCTCTTGCTCTAGATTGAGCTTTTCAAAGCGTAGCTTCTCATGAGTCTTTAAAAGTTCTCGATGATCTTCTAAAGTAGTTTCATGATCTAACTTAAGAGTGTTTAGTTCTTTAGTTAGACGCTCAATCTTCTACTTATCATTGTCATTCGTTTTATCTTGATTAGCATGATTAATAGCAAGTTCATCATAGTTTTCATCACTAGAGTTGTCAACAAGTAAATCATCATCTCCTAGCAAATCATCTTTATCACTATTGAAATCAACATACTCGGGGTGTGATACCTTTGGGCCTTTAGCCATGAAGCATCTTCCAATTCCTTCATTTGGTGAATCAAATATGTCGTAGGAGTTGGTTGACACAAGTGCTAGACCGGCAACACCTTCATCTTGAGTATATTCAGAGTCGGAGTGATAACTTCTCTCGGAGTAGTGGTCGGAGTCGGAACCGGATACCCATTCACCAACATGAGCTTGATGTCTTCGTCTTGTGTAGCTCTTTGATGACTTATCCTTCCTTTCCAAGTCCTTGCTTCTGTGAGAGGGTCTTCGTTCATAACGATCATCTCTAACTCCTTCTCTCTCTTGGAGGTGATTCTTCTCTTCTACTTCTTCTCTTAGGTGAGTCTTCCCTTCTTTTGTGTGGGGTCGTACACTCATTGGAGTAGTGTCCGGGTCTTCCACAATTATAGCAATTTCGCTCACGACTAGAAGATCTTTTGTCATTGTACGACCTTGACTTGGAACTTCTTTCTTTGCTTCTACTCTTGTAGAACTTGTTGAAGTTCTTCACCATTAGGCTCAATTCTTCATTGAAGGCTTGTTTCTCACTTGATGATGTAGGAGCATCACATGAGGCTTTGTAAGCACCACTAGACTTGTTGTGAAGCTCCTCTTTATCTTTGAGTGACATCTCATGAGCAACAATTCTTCCAATGACCTCGGTTGGTTTGAGATCTTTGTAATTGGGCATCATTTGGATCAAAGTGCACACGGTATCATATTTTCCATCCAAGGCTCTTAGGATCTTCTTGATGATGAATCTATTGGTCATCTCTTCACTTCCTAAGCCGGTAATCTCATTTGTGATGAGAGCAAGCCTAGAGTACATTTCAGCGACACCTCCACCATCCTTCATTTTGAACTTGTCAAGATGACTTTGAAGCACATCCAATTTTGATTCCTTGACGGAGTCGGTACCTTCGTGCATATCAATCAAAGTATCCCAAATTTCCTTTGCATTCTCAAGATGGCTGATTTTGTTGAATTCTTCGGGGCACAATCCATTGAAGAGGATATCGCAAGCTTGAGTGTTGTATTGCAACATCTTCAATTCTTTAGTGGTAGCTTCACGGTTCGGTTATCTCCCATCGAAGAATTCACCTTGCAAACCAATGCACACAATATCCCAAATGGCGGGGTTATGTCCAAGAATATGCATTTTCACCTTATGCTTCCAACTAGCAAAATTAGTACCATCAAAGTAAGGACCTATACGGTGGTAATTTCCCTCGCTAGACGCCATACTCTCCTAGGTTGTGAAACCAAGGCTATGATCACCAAAGCTATGGAAATCAAGGCAGATGGAGACCAAAACTCTGGTACCACTTGCAGGATCGAAAGTATGTCTAGAGGGGGGTGATTAGACTACTTGACCAAATAAAAGTCTAGCCTTTTCCCAATTTTAAGTCTTGGCAGATTTTAGCAACTTAGCACAAGTCAAGCAATCAACCTACACATGCAATTCTAAGAGTATAGCAGCGGAATGTAAATCATTGCATATGAAGGTAAAGGGGAGGAGTTTGGAGGGAGCAAACGCAATGTGGACACGGAGATTTTTGGCGTGGTTCCGATAGGTGGTGCTATCGTACATCCACGTTGATGGAGACTTCAACCCACAAAGGGTAACGGTTGCGCGTGTCCACGGAGGGCTCCACCCACGAACGGTCCACGAAGAAGCAACCTTGTCTATCCCACCATGGCCATCGCCCATGAAGGACTTGCCTCACTTGGGTAGATCTTCACGAAGTAGGTGATCTCCTTGCCCTTACAAACTCCTTGGTTCAACTCCACAATCTTGACGGAGGCTCCCAAGTAACACCTAACCAATCTAGGAGACACCACTCTCCAAAAGGCTATAGATTGTGTGTTGATGATGAACTCCTTGCTCTTGTGCTTCAAATGATAGTCTCCCCAACACTCAACTCTCTCACACAGATTTGGATATGGTGGAAAGATGATTTGAGTAGAAAGCAACTTGGGGAAGGCTAGAGATCAAGATTCTAGTGGTTGGATTGGAATGTCTTGGTCTCAACACATGAGTAGGTGGTTCTCTCTCAGAAAATGAGTAGTGGAAGTGTAGGCACGTTCTGATGGCTCCCTCACAAATGGAGAAGGGGGTGGAGGGGTATTTATAGCCTCCACACAAAATCTAACCGTTACACACAATTTACCAAACTCGGTGGGACCGAATAGTGAAACTCGGTCAGACCGATTCAGTTCAAAATGTGAACGTTAGGATTTTTGGTGGGACCGACGTGATCAACTCGGTGGGACCGATGTGCTAGGGTTAGGGCATAACTTGATCTCGGTGAGACCGATCACATGAACTCGGTGGGACCGATTTCAGTAATAGGCAAGCAGAGAGTTGGTCAGGCAAACTCAGTGGGACCGATCGCTCATTTCGGTTAGACCGAAACGTTACGAAAAGGAAACAGAGAGTTTGCATTGCGAACTCAGTGGGACCAATCGCTCATTTCGGTTAGACCGAAACGTTACAAAGGGAAACAGAGAGTTTGCAATCCCATCTCGGTGAGACCGAGATCTGTATCGGTGAGACCGAATTGATTAGGGTTTCTGGCTATGGCTATGTCAAGTGAACTCGGTGGCGCCGGATAGATTAAATCGGTGGGGCCGAGTTTGACTTTAGGTGTAGGACATATGTGGAAATGAGAAAGTGGTTGAGGGCTTTTGGAGCATATCACTAAGCATTTTGAGCAAGCAAGCCATTAAGTAACACCTCATCCCCTTTTAATAGTATTGGCTTTTCCTATGGACTCAATGTGATCTTGGATCACTAAAAAGAAAATGTAGAGTCTTGAGCTTTTGCCAATATATGTCCTTAGCATTTTGAGGGGTCCACATCTCTAGTCCATGCCATGCCAATCATTGAACTTTCTGAAATGATCATCTTGAAAGAGTATTAGTTCAATGAGCTATATGTTGTTAAGAATTACCAAAACCACCCAGCGATTAGTTGCACTTTAAAATGGTGAAGGGCGAGAAACCAGGACCGCGAAACAGATGAGAACAAAAAGAGAGATCCAATCGTGGAAGGGCTCCTGCCCCTCCACCGCCATGAAGTCCATGGACCAGAGGGGAAACCCTCCTCCCATCTTGGAGGGAGTCCAAGGAAGAATAAGAAGGAGGGGGGCTCTCTCCCCCTCTCTCCCGGTGGCGCCAGAATGCCGCCGGGGCAATCATTGTGACAGCGATCTACATCAACAACTTCGCCGCCGTCATCACCAACTCTCTCCCTCTCTATGCAGCAGTGTAACACCTCTTCTCCCTGATGTAATCTCTACTTAAACATGGTGCTTCATGCTTCATATTATTATCCAATGATGTGTAGCCATCCTATGATGTTTGAGTAGATTCGTTTTGTCCTATGGGTTGATTAATGATCGTGATTGGTTTGAGTTGTATGTTTTATTTTAGTGTTGTCCTATGGTGCCCTCCGTGTAGCGCAAGCATGTGGGATTACTGATGTAGGGTGTTGCAGTACATTCATAATTCGCTTATAGTGGGTGGCTAGAGTGCCAGAAGCTTACACCCGAGTAAGGGGGTTGTGGCGTATGGGAGTAAAGAGGACTTGATACTTAATGCTATGGTTGGGTTTTACCTTAATGATCTTGGGATAATTGTATTTATACCCTTAGTTGTGTCCCCCTCAACCGAATTGCCCCTAGTTTTTGAAAACACGTGGTCTTGCCCAACCCACTTTGTCGTCTTGTGCTTTTGCCCTTTGACCGTTTGACCGTCACTTTGAAAACTTCATAACTAATTCATACTAAATCAGAAAAATGCAAATAAGATACCAAAATGTTTGGAAAAACATCACCTGTATGGCAATGTCACTTGCATTCATGACAGAAGTGTTGGTAAGTGCCCATCCGAGTTTTAGCTCTTATCATACCACCATGAATAGGAAAATCTAAAAAAATCAAAAAATTCAAGAAAAATTTGGTGGCAAAGAATTGCAAATGTTTTAAGTGCTTGCCAAGTTTCATGAGGGAATGACATTCATGGAAGTCGTGGCAAAAAAAACAATGAACACTCGAAAATAGATTGTTTTTTTTGCCATGACTTCCACGAATGTCATTCCCACATGAAACTTGGCAAGCACTTAAAATATTTGCAATTCTTTGCCACCAAATTTTTCTTGAATTTTTCAAAAAAAAAATAGATTTTCCTATTCATGGTGGTATAATAAGAGCTAAAACTCATATTGGCACTTACCAACACTTTTGTCATGAATGCAAGTGACATTGACATACAGGTGATGTTTTTCCAAACATTTTGGTATCTTATTTGCATTTTTATGATTTAGTATGAATTAGTTATGAAGTTTTCAAAGTGACGATCAAACGGTCAAAGGGAAAAAGCACAAGACGACAAAGTGGGTTGGGCAAGACCACGTGTTTTCAAAAACTAGGGGCAATTCGGTTGAGGGGGACACAACTAAGGGTATAAATACAATTATCCCAATGATCTTTGGTAGTTGCGGATGCTTGCTAGAGTTCCAATCATAAGTGCATATGATCCAAGTACAGAAAGTATGTTAGCTCATGCCTCTCCCTCATTAAAAATTGCAATAATGATTACCGGTCTAGTTATCGATTGACTAGGGACAAATCCTTCTCTTGTGTTACAAAATCTTTCTACTAAACAACTAAATATTATTATCTTACAAATTACTCATAGTTTTATTCTCGCTAAGTACATCTAGTTTTATTCTTGCAAACTAATCCTATCACCTACAAAATAGTTTCATACTTGTTCTAGGTAAAGCGAGCGTTAAGTGTGCGTAGAGTTGTATCAGTGGTCGATAGAACTTGAAAAGAATATAAATTCAACCTTTAGCTCCTCGTTGGGTTCGACACTCTTATTTATCGAAAAAAGCTACAATTGATCCCCTATACTTGTGGGTTATCAACGACACCTCCCGATCCATCTGAGCAAACCTCGATGACCAGATGGTCTTCGGGACCGCACTGGCCGGCATTTACCATGGATCGGCGGAGGAGTCCGCAAGGCAGCAGTTCTGAGACAGGCTGTCTTATTACAACCTTGTGGATATAGTAAGTTTCCTCGGCCTTCCTTGTCTATCCGAGTTGTTTTATGGTTAATTCCCAAGACCGGCCCTTTACTGAACCTGGACAGAGATGGAGGCACTGGGTCGAGACGCTATGCAGCCCTGCATCCGAACCGGAGACACATGGCCAGGCGGATGACCCTCTCTTCAATGAGGATGAAGAACTGTCCCTTATATACGGATGGGGGAAATTTCTATCTAGAGAGCCTTGACGGCTCAAGGGTTGCCATCACTTCGGACGTGCCGGGAACACGGCCGGCTTCCTCGGTAAAGCCCCCTACCTATACTCAAAAGAGAGCTTCTCGTCCCGAGGCCCCAAGTCCCCTAACTTCTACACCAAAGGGACGACATGCAAAACGTCCACGCGGAGAGCCGACCCCTCAAAGGAGCCCTCTACAGGATACGCCAAAAGTTTGGGTGCACATTGCGGCCGTGGAGGTAGACCAAAATATTTCCCCAGCTCATAGGTAATATTATTGCGTTTCCGAGAATAACTTCTCATGGATCTTAATTCTTTCAATCCTTTCATAGGCAGCCCATTCCTCCTCCGATAGCGGAGGACACAAGGGTCAAATGGACGTTGGCTCCGAATAGTGGCATGATGACCCACAAGTATAGGGGATCAATCGTAGTCCTTTCAATAAGTAAGAGTGTCGAACCCAACGAGGAGCAGTAGGAAATGACAAGTGATTTTCAGCAAGGTATTTTCTGCAAGCACTGAAATAGTCGGTAACACATAGTTTGATAGCAAGATAATTTGTAACGGACAAGTAACGGTAACGATAAATAAAGTGCAGCAAGGTAGCCCAATCCTTTTGTGGCAAAGGACAGGCCAAAATAGTCCCTTATGATAAGCAAAGCGTTCTTGAGGGTACATGGGAATTTCACCATGTCACTTTCATCATGTTGGTTTGATTCGTGTTTGCTACTTTGATAATTTGATATGTGGGTGGACCGGTGCTTAGGTGATATTCTTACTTGAACAAACCTCCTACTTATGATTAAACGCCTCGCAAGCATCCGCAACTACGAGAAAAGTATTAAGATAAAATCTAACCATATCATTAAACTTTTGGATCCAAATCAGTCCCTTACGAAGTAGCGCATAAACTAGGGTTAAATCTTCTGTCACTCTAGCAACCCATCATCTAATAACTACTCCACAATGCATTCCCTTAGGCCCAAATATGGTGAAGTGCCATGTAGTCGACATTCACATGACAGCACTAAGGGAATAACAACATACATATCATCAAAATATCGAACACATATCAAGTTCACATGATTACTTGCAACATGACTATCCCCGTGACCTCAAGAACAAAAGTAACTACTCACAAATGATAATCATGCTCAAGATCAGAGGGGTATTAAATAGCATAATGGATCTGACCATATAATCTTCCACCAAATAAACCATATAGTAATCAACTACAAGATGTAATCAACACTACTAGTCACCCACAGGCACCAATCTGAGGTTCCTGTACTAAGATTGAACACAAAAGATGAACTAGGGTTTGAGAGGAGATGGTGTTGTTGAAGATGTTGATGGAGATTTCCCTCCCAAAGATGAGAGGGTTGTTGGTGATGATGATGGCTTCGATTTCCCCCTACGGGAGGGAAGTTCCCCCGGCGGAATCGCTCCGCCGGAGGGCACAAGTGCTCCTGCCCAAGTTCTGCCTCGAGACGGCGGCGCTTCATCCCGAAAGTCATACCCTGATTTTTCTATGTCAAAATGACTTATATACCAGAAGATGGGCACCGGAGGTGGGCTGGGCTGAGCACAACCCACAAGGGCGCACCTTGGGGCCTGGCGCGCCCTAGTGTCTTGTGCTCACCAGGTGGCCCCCCTCCGGTAGTTATTTTCTCTAGTATTTTTTATATATTTCAAAATAATTCTCCATAAATTTTCAACTCATTTGGAGATGTGCAGAATAGGTAACTCTGACGTAGCTTTTTCAAGTCCAGAATTCCAGCTGCCGGCATTCTCCCTCTTTGTGTAAACCTTGCATATTATGAGAGAAAAGGCATTAGAATTACTCCATAAAGCATTATTATGCATAAAAACATTATAAATAACAATAGTAAATCATGATGCAAAATGGATGTATCAACTCCCCCAAGCTTAGACCTCGCTTGTCCTCAAGCAAAAAAACGATATCGAAAAACATGTCCACATGCTTAGAGAGAGAGGTGTCGATAAAAACAAAATACGGACATAGTAGCATCATGCTTATTATCATAACAGCAACAAACTTTAACATAAAACTTTATCATACTACTTTTATCATATAACTTCTCATGAACAAGTAACAATTCATCATAACATTTGAAGTATAAAGCATAAACTCTATTGAAAACCAACAAACTATGTTCTCAGTCAACTTTGCAACTACAATTCATCATATTTTCAGGAAGGGTCACGTATCGGAGCCTTTTGGCAAGTCCACATACTCAACCATCATTTAACCTTCTATGATTGCTAACACTCACAGCATACCCATGAGCAAAAGGTTTCAACCGGACACATAGAAAGATAGGGGCTTATAGTTTCGCCTCCCAATGTATTCACCTCAGGGGTGATGTCAACAATAATAACTCATGCTCACTCATATCCAGCTGGATATATGTGCCTAGATCTTTCCTCACCACATGATGCTTGCAAAAAGAGAAAATAAAAAGGAATAGGGAAGAATACTTTGACTCTTGCATAAAAGTAAATACATAAAAGTAAAAGATAGGCCCTTCGCAGAGGGAAGTATAGGTTACCATGTGCTTTTTGTTTGTATGCCAAATCCCTTAATGCAAAAGAACGTCACGTTATATTGCCCCTTATTATGCAGTCCGTTTTTTTTATTACTTTGCCATCACAAGTTCGTACAACGCTCAATTTTCTCTTACACTAAATGATCCAACACATTTAGAAGCAATTTTTATTGCCTTATTGTACCAATGACAACTTACTTGAAGGATCATACTCAATCCATAGGTAGGTATGGTGGACTCTCAAAATAAGATTTTGGGTTTAAGGGTTTTTGGATGCACAAGTAGTATCTCTACTTAGTGCGGAGTTTTTGGCTAGCAAAGATATTGAGCAAGCTCCACATGTTGAAGGATCTATGACAATATAACTTCTATGTGAATATGAACAAACATAAATCATTATGTTGTTTTCCTTGTCCAACATCAACAATTTTGACATATAATATTTAATGGGGGCTCACAATCATAAAATATGTCCAAGATAGTGTATTTGCATGTGAATCTTCTCTTCCCTTATTAATTCTTTCATGAATTGCATCATTGACCAATGCTATGTTTGTCAATCTCCAATAAATTTTACCACTTATACTTTTCCTTATGTGATGTCATTACTTACCATAAGATTAGCATATGATCTTTTTCATTTATTTTCTTTTCTTTTTATTGAAACATAAGAGTAAAGAAACAAAACTCAAACTACTCTTTATTATATACCTCGCACACGATTACATAGATAGATAGATCACTAAGCAAGCACTCGAAAATAGATCGAACTAAATTTTTATTCAACTAAATCATAGGATAACTAAAGATCGAACTAAAATAGATAATGGCAAAGATAGTGGTGGTGATACGATACCGGAGCACCTCCCCCAAGATTGGCACAAGCCAAGGGGAGTGCCCATACCATGTACTCAAGTCTCCTTTGGTGGGGAAGATGATGATGGTGGTGGTGATGAGGTAGTAGCGAGCTTATCCTCCGGCTTCCATGGCAGCGGTTCACCATCATAAGAGGAAGCGCGAGTCTCACGAGTCCTGCAACTGGCAGCTAAACTCATACCTTTAAATCTCGCCTCATATTCAAAGACTTGATATTGGAGATCATAGATTTGGCTTTGCAGAAAATTGATTTGCTCGTTGAGGGTGAAGACGATGTCCTTCATGGACCGACCATCCACCTTGTGATAACGGGTGAACTCCGTAATCATAAGGTGATTGGTACTGAGCCCAAGTTCCACCATCCCCTTGCACTTGAAACCCTCCTGCTCCATGGCTTCGAGCCTGGCCTCCATGGTTCCCATCCTCTTGGGCCCCTGGACATCCCGGATGTGGAGCACCCCCTCACGCATCTCAATGGCTTGAGGGTGCTGCATCACCTCCTGCAAATACGGGTTGATGACATTCTCGAAGAACTTGTGCTTGGAGAAGCTCGGAGCGGCCAAGGCGATCTAGATCTGTCATAAAACAGCAAGAAGAACAGAAGATTTCTCCGTGATATGGTGGTCAATACATTTGGGGGGTATATAAAGATATTTTATCTTGGGAAACAAGAAATAGAAAAGAAAATGGAGTCGCGAAGGTTCCCGAGGTGGGCACAACCCACCTGGGCGCGCCAGGCAAGACAGGCGCGCCCTGGTGTCTTGTGCCCTGCTCGGTTGCCTTCCTGGTTACTTCTTATTTTTCTAATTTTTGTAATATTATAAAATGGGCAAAAAATATTTTTGCAGATTTTTTGGAGTCCGTTTACTTACCGTGTCACATACCTCCTCTTTTTCAGGATTCTCGAGTGTTTCGGAAGGTTTCTTTTATGTGTTCCTACGGTGTCATGGTTTGAATAATATTGCTTTCAACATTAATAGGCGTACCTGAGATATAGTGCTTAATTCTTTGCCCATTGACCACCTTCGGTTTAGTACCTTCGGCATTATTAATCTTGATAGCTCCAGAGCGATAAACCTCCGCGATAATATATGGTCCTTCCCATTTAGAGAGAAGTTTTCCTGCAAAGAATCTAAAACGAGAGTTGTACAAAAGAACATATTCTCCAACTTTGAATTCCCGCTTTTGGATTCTTTTGTCATGCCATCTTTTAACTTTTTATTTAAATAATTTGGTATTTTCATAAGCTTGGGTTCTCCACTCATCTAATGAGCTAATATCAAATCACCTCTTTTCACCGACAAGTTTGAAATCATAGTTGAGTTCTTTAATTGCCCAATATGCTTTATGTTCTAACTCAAGGGGCAAATGACAAGCTTTTCCATAAACCATTTTATAGGGAGACATACCCATAGGATTTCTATATGCTGTTCTGTAGGCCCAAAGTGCATCATCCAATTTCTTAGACCAATTCTTTCGGGGCCTATTAAAAGTTTTTTATAATATTAGTTTTATTTCTCTATTGCTAAGTTCAACTTGACCACTAGATTGAGGATGATAGAGTGATGCAATTATATGGTTAACATCATATTTAGCAAGCATTTTACGGAAAGCACCATGAATAAAGTCTGAACTACCATTAGTCATTAAATATCTAGGGACTCCAAACCTTGGAAAAATAACTTCTTTAAGCATTTTAATGGAAGTGTTATGATCAGCACTACTAGTTGGAATAGCTTCTACCCACTTAGTAACATAATCAACCGCAACCAAAATATGTGTATACCCATTAGAGGAAGGAAAAGGTCCCATATAATCAAAACCCCAAACATCAAATGGTTCAACAGCAAGTGAATAATTCATAGGCATTTCTTGACGCTTACCGATATTACCAATTCTTGGACATTCATCACAAGATAAAACAAACTTACGGGCATCCTTGAAGAGAGTAGGCAAATAAAAACCAGATTGCAATAACTTGTGAGCAGTTCTATCTCCCGCATGATGCCCTCCATAAGCTTCGGAGTGACATTTCCATAGGATTTGTTCATGTCCATGCTCAGGTACACAACGTCTAATAATACCATCTACTCCTTCTTTATAAAGGTGTGGGTCAACCCAAAAGTAATGTCTTAAATCATAGAAGAATTTTTTCTTTTGTTGGTATGTAAAACTAGGTGGTATATATTTAGCAACAATATAATTAGCATAGTCAGCATAACAAGGAGTATTATGAGAAACATTTATTGTAGCTAGTTGTTCATGAGGAAAACTATCATCAATAGGCAATGGGTCATTAAGAATATTTTCTAACCTAGACAAGTTATCAGCTACGGGGTTCTCAGCTCCTTTCCTATCAGTATATGTAAATCAAATTCTTACAACAAGAGAACCCACCTAATGATTCTAGGTTTAGCATCCTTCTTTTCCATAAGATATTTTATAGCAGCATGATCAGTGTGAACAATTACTTTGGAATCAACAATACAAGATCTGAATTTGTCATAAGCAAACACAACTGCTAAAAATTCTTTTCAATGGTAGCATAATTTCTTTGGGCACTATTTAGAGTTTTGCTAGCATAATGAATAACATCTAATTTCTTATCAACTTTGTGTCCTAGAACAGCACCAATAGCATAATCACTAGCACACATAATTTCAAAAGGCAAGTTCCAATCAGGTGATTGAATAATAGGTGCAGAAGTTAAGGCTTTCTTAAGTGTATCAAATGCTTGTACACAATCATCATAAAAAACAAATGGAACATCCTTTTGTAAAAGATTTGTAAGAGGCCTAGAAATTTTAGAGAAGTCTTTAATAAGTCTCCTATAGAAACCAGCATGACTAAGGAAACTATGAATACCTTTAATATCTTTAGGACATGGCATGTTCTCAATTGCATCAACTTTAGCTTTATCCACCTCAATACCTCGTTCAGAAATTTTATGCCCCAAGACAATACCTTCATTAACCATAAAGTGGCACTTCTCCCAATTCAAGACAAGATTAGTTTGCTCACATCTCTGCAAAACTCGATCAAGGTTGCTTAAGAAATCATCAAAAGAAGTTCCATAAACAGAAAAATCATCCATGAAAACCTCAACAATCTTTTCACAAAAATCAGAGAATATAGCAGTCATACATCTTTGAAAGGTAGCAGGTGCGTTGCATAAACCAAAAGGCATATGCTTTGATAATCTTTCTAGCATTTGATCAATAAAAGGCAGAGGGTAATGGTCTTTTCTAGTTGCTTTATTTAATTTTCTAAAATCAATTATCATTCTATAGCCAGTAACAATTCTTTGTGGAATAAGTTCATTTTTATCATTAGGAACAACAATAATACCTCCCTTCTTAGGGACACAATGAATGGGACTTACCCATCTACTATCAGCTATGGGATAGATTATACCTGCTTCTAGAAGCTTTAGTATTTCAGTTCTTACCACTTCTTTCATCTTAGGATTCAAACGTCGTTGATGATCAACAATGGGTTTAGCATCAGGTTCCATATTAATCTTGTGCTGACAGAGAGTGGGACTAATGCCCTTAAGATCATCAAGAGTATATCCAATAGCAGCACGGTGCTTCTTCAGAATTTTCAATAACCTTTCTTCTTCATGTTCTGAAAGGTTAGCACTAATAATAACAGGATATATCTTTTTCTCATCGGGATAAGCATATTTCAAAGTGTTAGGCAATTGCTTTAATTCAAACACACAATCACCTTTAGGTGGAGGAGGACCTCCTAGAGTTTCAATAGGCAAATTGTGTTTGAGCAGAGGTTGTTGTTCAAAGAATTTTTTATCTATTTCATTTCATTCATGCATATGCATATCATTTTCATGGTCTAGAAAATATTGTTCTAGTGGATCAGTAGGAGGCATGGCAATAGAAGCAAGACCAAATATTTCATCCTTAGTAGGTAATTCTTTCTTATGAGGTTGTCTACTAAACTTGGAGAAATTAAACTCATGAGACTCATCATCAAAGCTAACACCGACAGTTTGTTTTTCATAATCTATTTTAGCATTAACGGTGTTCAAGAAAAGTCTACCAAAGATAATGGGACAAAAATCATCTTGTGGGGAACCAAGAACTAGAAAATCAGTAGGGTATTTTATTTTCCCACATAAGACTTCCACATTTCTAACAATCCCAAGTGGTGTGATGGTGTCTCTATTAGCAAGTTTAATAGTAACATCTATGTCTTCTATTTCAATAAGAGTGTTGAACCCAACAAGGAGCAGAAGGAATTGACAAGTGGTTTTCAGTAAGGTATTTTCTGCAAGCACTGAAATAGTCGGTAACAGGTAGTTTGATAGCAAGATAATTTGCAACGGACAAGTAACGGTAACGATAAATAAAGTGCATCAAGGTAGCCCAACCCTTTTGTGGCAAAGGACAGGCCAAAACGGCCTCTTATGATAAGCAAAGCGTTCTTGAGGGTACACGGGAATTTCACCATGTCACTTTCATCATGTTGGTTTGATTCGTGTCGCTACTTTGTGTAACACCCCCTGTAATTAACCACAGTGATCACCCCTACTTAATGCCATGTCAGTAGGTTTAACAATGCCTAGTCATCATTTGCATCATGTTGCATTTCAAACTCCTAATTCAAACTGCAAATAGATTTAAAGTGGAAAATAAAAGTTGTCCAAATCTGAAAACTAAAATGTGCATAATATTGTAAATATTCCAGAGACAATTCTAAAATAATCATCAACATTTACTAAATTAATTATGTGACTCTAACAGCAACAAAACAGAGATATTTAATCCATATTCATTTAATTAAAATCCAAATGAAATTCAATTGCCTCAAAACCAATTTCTAGCAGTGTTAAATATTGCACTGTAAATATTAGGCTAAGTCACATATTTTTGCAGAACTTATTTAGTGGCCAATCTATTTGCAAAACAGGAATAAAATTAGAAAACAGAAAAAGAAAAGAGAAAAATAAACAAAAGAAACCCCCCGGCCAACTGGGCCAACCGGCCCAGCCAGCCGGCCCACGCGGCCCACCCCGCTGGCCTATATGGCCTCCCTTCCCCACCACCGAACCCTAACCTACCCCACTTCCTTCCCCCCCCCCCACTCGGTCTCCCTCTCCCTCCACCCGATCCCATCTGGATCGGGCCAGCGACCCCGGTGACCGCGCCCCCGACGCCGACGCTCATCCCCGGCGCCGCCTCGCCCCGTCACCGGACCTTCTCCTCACCTCGTCGCCGCCACCACGACGCCGCCGCCCGACGCTCGCCGCCTCGCCCTCTCCCTCGCCGGCCTCCCCACGCCCGCTGCCCTCCCTGTCCGGCTCTCGCTGAGCCTCGCTTGCCTCCCCGCGCCGCCTCTGTCCACTGCCCGCCGTCACACTCCCTTTCCGCCCCGCCCACGGTCACCGCCGCGCGTGGCAGCGCTCGCCGCGCTTGGTCGCGTGCCGTCCTGCGCCGGTGCGCGCACCGCGCTCGCCACGGCCACCCTGCCCCACCGCGGCCAAACCTCCACCTCACCGCGCACCGGCCTGGCCGCGCCCCCTCCGGCCGCGCCTGCCTTCCCCGCTCGCCCGCTCGGCCGCGCCGGCCCCCGGCCCGCGCCCGCCGGCCGGCCACGGCCACGGCCGCGTCGTGTGCCCCCTGGGCCGCGCGCGCCCAATCCCCCCCTGGCTCAGCCACTGACCAGTGGGGCCCTCCCCCTGGGAAAATAGAAATAGAAAAAAAATGTAAAATGAAAATAATAATAATAAATAAATAAATAAATAAATAATAAAGTTAATTAGTTAATTAATTAAGTAATTAATTAGTGAACTAATTAAGTAATTAATTAACTTAATTAATCTGGTTTAATTAAACTAATTAAAATTAGTTAAACCAATCACCTAATTAGGACTAATCAGTTCTGTCTAATTAACCTGTGACGTCATGCTGATGTCATGCTGATGTCAGCAAGCACTGTTTCGGATCATGTTGGATTTAATAATTTAAATAATTCCATAATTGAGTTTAAACTTTAGAAAATCATAGAAAATAATCCGTAACTCCGATGGAAAAACTTTGTACATGAAAGTTGCTCAGAACGAAGAGAGGAAGCTGACCGCGCTGTCTGTTTCCGTGTCGGGACCCTCTACAGAGGTGAACCCGTAACTTTTAGCCAGTTTCCTATAGATGAATAGTGCTTATACACCGGTTAATAAATCCAACTTAAATCCTAAAATAACTAATATGATATAGATAAGTCTTTAGGTAACCCTGCACTGCACGTTAGCATAGCATGCTCTGTGTTGCATATGTTTGTCGTGTATTTATCTGTTTCCTCTCCCTCTTCTCTCTCGGTAGACCCCGCTACAGACGCAGTTCCCGAGACTGACGCAGCTTCGATGATTGGCTACACCGTTGACGACCTTGCCTTTGCCGCCGAGCAACCAGGCAAGCCCCCCCCTTTGATCATCCTGATATCGCCCATTCTATTCTACCATGCTTGCATTAGATTTTGCTACTGTATATGATTGCTCCTATTATGATGCATAGCCTGCTTTTGTAACCTGCTTATTGTTACCTTACCTGCCTAATATCCAAACTGCTTAGTATAGGCTGGTTAGAGACCCATCAGTGACCCCACTTTATCCCGACTGCCACGCTGGATTATCAGAAGACCCGATCAACGAGATCGAAGACCAGGCCCCGGCACCACACATCACCCCCCAGTTGTGCGGCACTACTGGGTTACTATCGAGTGGCGAGGGTGATACCTCGTCAGCACTTCTGATGATAACCTTTTAGGTTAGTTAATCGGTCGTGGTCATCGAGGGTGATTCCTCCTTCACCACTCCCGATAACGACGCTATCGTGCAACCCCTCAAGTGTGAACCTCGAGGGTGATTCCTCCTACATTCACCTTGACAGTTACATCGAGTGGGTATCCATCGAGGGTGATACCTCGGATTATCCCTTGATGTTTGGACACACGGATACTATGACTTTACCCTGAATCATGCTACAGACGGGTCGGCCCCGAGGGGTACCCGTGAGACTGTTACTGCAGGACTGGAGGGACAGGTGGTTCCACCAGGTTGAGGTGGACCTGAGTTCCCGACAGTCTTTTGGGAAGTCGTGTTGACTTGGAGTTTAACTGTGAGATGAATACGAGGCGCGGCCAGGCATTCTTAGCCCTCGCAGCAAGTCCTCGAGACGGGGCGACGGGGTCACATCGATCATGAGTCTCTGCTCGTTACCGCAAGCCCCTAGTCCACTAACGATTTGTACATTTGATCCGAGCAGGCCTCTGGTCTGATAGCACTAACCATCACATGGGAATAGTTATGGGCAGTCTGCATTGTGGCATCAGCCAAAAGCTCTGTCAGACGTCCAGTTCAGCCTTGCGGCCGGGATGGACCGGCGCCCTCCTGATGCCTGGCTTCACCCTGCTCGCAATGACCCAGAGTGCACAGGGCGATGGCCCAAGACCCCTGAGCGCTTAGGATGTAGACCGGCGGGGACCTCTCAGCTGAGCTGTAGGTAGGGTTGCGATGTATCGTTTGGCCGAGGCCGGGCATGACCCATGAAAATGTGTTCGGCCGGAGTTAATCGAGCGTGGTGGGTAAGATGGTGCACCCCTACAGGGAAGAAAACATCTATCGATAGCCGGTCCTACGGTAAAGGACACTCGGAGTTGTATCCCGATCGATACAACTAGAACTGGATACCTGTGATGATACCTGGATATGTGGCTCTAGGATTGCTTTATCGCAGGGAGTCGAGAAAGGATCTCTGGGCGAGGTTGTTGATGACTGTATGGCTCTGGGATTGCTTTCTCGCAGGGAGTCGAGAAAGGATCTCTGGGTGAGGTTGATATCATTACTGCTACATTATATTGTACTATTCTACTCTCTTCTATTGCTGCAAGACCGCTGAAGATGCTAGTCTTCGATAGGACTAGGCTTTCCTCTCTATTCTGGCATTTCTGCAGCCCAGTCCACATATACAACCACTCTTTGATAATGTTGCATATGCAGTGTAGATCCTCGCTTGCTGAGTACTTCGGATGAGTACTCACGGTTGATTTGCTTTCTTTTTCCCCCATTATCCGTTTGATGCAACCAGATGACGGAGCCCCTGAGACAGCTGCCCACGCCGACGATCGCTACTACTCCCCGAGGGTGGTTACTACTACGAGTTGGCCGACGACCAGGAGTAGGATCGGAGGGTCCCAGGCAGGAGGCCTGCGCCTTTCGATCATAGTGTTTTCTTTTGCCCCGCCTTTCTAAGGGCTTATCTGTTTTTGTTTAATATCTGTACTCAGATATCTGATGTTTCCGCTGATGCTTGTATGCGAGCTTATGTATTCGAGCCCTCGAGGCTCCTGGCTTGTAATATAAAGCTTGTATGACTTTATTTATGTTTTAGAGTTGTGTTGTGATATCTTCCCATGAGTCCTTAGGCTTGATTGTGTGCATTTGCGTGTATGATTAGGGCATGATTGAGCCGGGGGCGTCACACTTTGATAATTTGATATGAGGGTGGACCGGTGCTTAGGTGTTATTCTTACTTGAACAAACCTCGTACCTATGATTACCCCCTCTCAAGCATCCGCAACTACGAGAAAAGTATTAAGATAAAATCTAACCATTGCATTAAACTTTTGGATCCAAATCGGTCCCTTACGAAGTAGTGCATAAACTAGGGTTTAAGCTTCTGTCACTCTAGCAACCCATCATCTAACAACTACTCCACAATGCATTCCCTTAGGCCCAAATATGATGAAGTGCCATGTAGTCGACGTTCACATGACAGCACTAAGGGAATAACAACATACATATCATCAAAATATCGAACATATATCAAGTTCACATGATTACTTGCAACATGACTTCTCCCGTGACCTCAAGAACAAAAGTAACTACTCACAAGTGATAATCATGCTCATGATCAGAGGGGTATTAAATAGCATAATGGATCTGAACATATAATCTTCCACCAAATAAACCATATAGTAATCAACTACAAGATGTAATCAACACTACTAATCACACACATGTACCAATTTGAGGTTCCGTTACAAAGATTGAACACAAAAGATGGACTAGGGTTTGAGAGGAGATGGTGATGTTGAAGATATTGATGGAGATTGCCCTCCCAAAGATGAGAGGGTTGTTGGTGATGATGATGGCTTCAATTTCCCCCTCCAGGAGGGAAGTTCCCCCGTCAGAATCGCTCCGCCGGAGGGCAAAAGTGCCCTTGCCCAAGTTCCGCCTCGAGATGGCGGCGCTTCATCCCGAAAGTCCTCCCCTGATTTTTTCCAGGTCAAAATGACCTATATACCAGAAGATGGGCACCGGAGGTGGGCTGGACTGAGCACAACCCACCAGGGCGCGCCTGGGGGGCCTGGCGCGCCCTGGTGTCTTGTGCTCACCAGGTGGCCCCCCTCCGGTAGTTATTTGCTCCAGTATTTTTTTAATATATTCCCAAATAATTCTTCGTAATTTTTTAGCTCATTTGGAGATGTGCACAATAGGTAACTCTGACGTAGCTTTTTCATGTCCAGAATTCCAGCTGCCGGCATTCTCCCTCTTTGTGTAAACCTTGCATATTATGAGAGAAAAGGCATTAGAATTACTCCATAAAGCATTATTATGCATAAAAACATTATAAATAACAGTAGGGAATCATGATGCAAATGGACGTATCATGGCACAGGACCCCTCCCTACTTCAGGAGCTGCTCCTGAGGTACCTCAGCCAGAGGATTCGGGGACCTGTTCGGCTACCACCTCCGAGGTCCAGAGCGCCATTAACCACCGATGACGGAAAGCCTCTTTAAGGGATTCAGCCTTTACTAGCCAAGAGTTTAATGCTCTTAGCTTGGTGGACGCCTACCTCGGAGCGACTCATTTTGTCTTTGAGAAGGTAGTGGGTGTTTTATCACAGGGTTTGCAAGTAAGGTTTTATCCAAGGCCACATTTTTTCGGCCATCTCTCGTGCCGGTCATATTTTGTTTGCTTGAAGGCAAACTAAACCGCCAAGCACGGCAATAGCCCCTAAGGCTTGGTATGGGCACTTGTGACCGTATTGAGGCTTGTGACTAAGAAAGAACGATATCTTTGACAGGAAGCTCGGGAGAAAAATAATCAACTCATTGAGGTACTCGACCAAACGAAGGGGAAGCTGAAAACTTCTCTAGACGAGGTGGAGCATGTAAAGGAGTTCACCTGAGAAGCACATGGTAAGCCTCCCCGTTTCACCTTGTGTGCTTTTGGTGCGATTATCCCTAAGTCGTATGACATTGTGCATTTCAGCAGCTCAAGCCCTTGGTCATCTATAAAGGGATCTTAAACAGGCCCACGAGGATTTGCACTATGCGGAATCGCAGCGGCAGGCTGGCCAACATGTGTTGTCCCGAAGGAGGGAGGACACGAGTGTGCTTAGAGCTAAAAATGCCCGTCAGGCGCAGGAGATTGGGAATCTAAAAGCTCAACTGGCCGCTGCCCAAGTGAAAGAGCGACATATGAGTGAAACAATATTTGGTAACCTTTTGTATCCATTTTAAGATGGTTTCCCGGTTGTAATATTGTCAAATAAAATCAGCAAGCTAATATGTGTTTTCCTGGCAGTTTCCCTGGCTGGTCAGTCCCTTGAGGCTACTGAACCATTGCCTAAGGACGCCATGACTCATCTGGCATTGGTGCATGAAAATGCACGGAAGGCGATGAAGGGAGGGTTCAAGGCTTTATTGCCCGAGGAGGAACACGTGCCTGAAGACTTGGCGGTCCTTGCCGAGCGTCTTAAGAGAGCTCGGCGCCGGATTCAAGCCTGGAAGATATCGGCATGTAGTGAGGGAGCGAGGGAGGCTTGGGCCATGGTCAAGACGTGGTATACGAGCGTGGATACCGCACACCTAGCCGAGGTAGGGCTCATGGGGCCTGACAGAGAAGAAATACTCACAAGCCTTGTGTACAAAAATATCATGCCTGCCGCTCGCTATTTGCAGAAAGACTGCACCCTAGATACCTTAATAGATGGGCTAGACCAAGTGTAACTAAGTGCGCGTGTATGGATGTATGTATCAATGTACTTTACGTCATTTAATCTGCGCGTTCGAACCCTGTCAACAAACCACCGGCTTCTACCTCCCCGTCCAGTGGCTGGGGAGTGTCCCTTACTACTGGCCGAAGTAATCGGACCAGATACTTCGCAGACAAGCCAATCTGGCTATATGGTTCAAAAGACAAGAGTGGGGCAGAAAGTTATGTTATATTACTTTTTAACGTAAGAAACATCTTCTGAGAAAAATAGTTCTTCCAACAGTTCCTTTTCTCGGGTTATTGTGCCGAGCACTTTTGTCCGAAGACAGGTGACCTCAAGGGTAAAGCTCCTGGTCGGGGTTTGAAAGACCCCCTGCATTACATTCCTATGTCGTGGCCGACCAATTTGTACGTTTAAGAATGCTAGCTTTCTCCTGTATCCGTCTGAGGTACTGCTCCGGATTACCCGGGAGTACTGATCATAGCGGTGGTCCCTTTGCCCCTTAGTTGAATACTCAGGAACGTAAGGAACAAGCACAGGAGCTGGGCAACCCAGCTTGGCCAAATCTTAAGTCAAATTGATGCATATTTTGGCTTTAAGGACAATAGGGTATAAGAGATGGAATCAACGCATGTTTTGAAAAGAACATGCTATATTTCATTTTGGCTCCCCAACGGAAGATATATGAAAGATGCTCCCGAGGTGGCCAAAAGCATGAAGTAATGCTATATATAAAAAAGGGGAGAAAAGGTATGTACATAGGAAGAGCGTGCTCGGGGTTAGTCGTAGAAACGTCGGAGTAGATCGGCATTCCAAGGATTGGGTTCTAGGCGCCTGTCTGTTGGATTTTGGATTCGATAAGTGCCTCCAATGAGAACTTGGTTGATGATAAATGGTCCATCCCATTTAGGTGAGAGCTTGTGATTCTGATTCTTCGGATGCAGTCTCATGACTAGATCCCCTGCGTTGAATTCCTTTGCACGGACCTCCTTGCTGTGATAGCGTCTTGCTTGCTCCTGATAAAGTGCAGAACGTGCCCGGGCTATATTGCATTCCTCCTCCAGGGCGTCCAAGGTGTCCTGCTGATCTAGCTCGGCTTCCCGTTCCTCGTACATATGTACCCGATGTGCGTCATGCATTATGTCGCAAGGGAGTACTGCCTCAACGCCGTATACCATGAAAAATGGGGTATATCCGGTGGATCGATTCGTCGTGGTGCTCAAGCCCCATAGGACAAAATCCAGTTCCTCTACCCATTTGCAGACTGCTTCTTTAAGGGAGTGTACTAGCCATAGCTTGATACCACTGAGTATATGTCCATTGGCACATTCTACCTGTCCGTTTGACTGCGGATGATAGACGGACACGTAGTCGAGCTTTATGCCCATTTTGGTGCACCATGCTTTGACCTCTTTGGCCGTGAAGTTTGTTCCGTTGTCTGTTATAAGACTATGGGGGATACCGTAATGGTGTACTACCCCGGAGATGAATTCAATGACTGGAACTGCTCCGACCGAGTTAATTGGTTTTGCTTCGATCCATTTGGTAAACTTGTCTACAATGACAAGTAAATATTTGTTTTTACGTGACCCTCCCTTAAGTGGGCCAACCATGTCTAGCTCCTAGACCGCGAAAGGCCAGGTGATCGGGATAGTGCGAAGGGTTGTGGGGGGCATGTGGCTTTGTTTGGCAAACACCTGACAGCCAGGGCAATGCTGTACTAACACTACTAGCAAAAGAGCCCGTGCGTTGCAATGGGAGAAAAAAATAACACACGCTCTTAACCCAACAACCATCACTCAAGACCATAATAGGTCCATCTCCTTTATTTTAGCGAGGCATCACATTTGTGTTGCTGCTTATCCTCTTTCTCACCCTCACCGGCGATGGCCTCAGTGTTCACACAAACCAAAACATGTTTGAATGTGGTAAATCCTAAGGCGTCTCTCTCTCCCCCTCTCACTCTCTCTCGCTTTCTCTCACTCTCGCAATGAGAAATCTGTTGTTTTCGCCCCTACGAGGTTTTTCAGAGGTATGCATGTGTAGTTATCAATGTTTTCTTTTCCCTATATGGTTTTAGTGGGCGTTTATTTGCAATCCGGATCACCGCCGGTACGAAAGAAAAATGGATCATGCGCTATAGATTATAAGTTTGCTTCCAAAATAAAATAATATTTTAAAAATATTTAACATGTAAAAATAACATCATATTTAGATTCTACACATTTTTTTAATCAACTTTCATATATAACATGTTAAAATCGGAGTTACGATTTAAAAGATATGGAAAATTTAAAACAGTATTTGTTTGACTTAAATATCTTTCAAAATAATGTTTAAAAATATTTAACAGTTAAAAATAAGATCATATTCATATTCTACATATTTTTCTAATCAAATTTCATATATAACATGTTAAAATCGGAGTTATGGTTTAAAAGATATGAATAATTTAGAAAAGCATTTATTTCACTTAAATATGATCCACAGATGAATTACCTAAAAGGTCGGGGGGTTTTCAGAAAAATATAAAATAACGGTTCGGGCTGTGACTAAAGTATGGACTGCGGGTTGATTTCAAAAAAAATGCAGGGGCTTTTTTGCAAAAAGGTGCAACGGACGACCAAAAACAGTACGCGCTTTATTATTCGGGAAAGATTGCAACAGCCCCTATTGTTGGCGAGTAGAAACCAGCTCAGAAAGCCTTGCTGACCAAGGTCCGAGCAGTGGCATGATGTCCGCTCATGCCGGCGTGTATTTCTTGAAGCAACGATCTCCCTTCCTCTTCGGATATACATCGCTGGAGGACCCCCTTGGTGCTTAGCTTATAGAGCTCACCCTCGTGAACCTTATAGGCCTTAGACTGCCTCATGATCTGACGTGCGTCGGTTTGGTATTCGGGGAGCTCCTTGCGGAGTAAGTATGCTAGGAGTGGCTCAGTCCAGGGTGCAATGACTGCCATGACCTCATGTGTTCAGGTTGTTTCCTGGATGGCCGATCCACCCATTATGTCTTCTTTCGTATTGTCCTCGAGTGGAGCAAATTGCCCTATGTCATTTGACTCCGACGTTTCCTTGGCGTCCTGCCAGACTACGGATGGCTTAAAAAGCCGTTCAAGGAAGGTGTTTTCAGGGACCCTATCTCGCTTGGCGCCCATTCGAGCGAGTATATCGGCAGCCTGGTTACTATCTCGGGGGATGTGATGAAATTCGAGGCCCTCAAACCTGGCCGAGATTTTTAAAATGACATTCCTGTAAGCTGTCATCTTCGGGTCTTTTGCGTCGAACTCGCCGTTTACTTGAGAGATGGCGAGATTGGAGTCTCCTCGGATCTCGAGGTGTTTGACACCCATTGAGCCTGCTATCCGGAGTCCGTGCAAGAGGGCTTTGTATTCGGCCGCATTGTTTGAGTCAGTGTACATAATTTGTAACACGTATCGAATGCTACCGCCTGTTGGCGATGTAAGGACTACCCCATCCCCTAGCCCAGCAAGCATCTTTGAACCATCAAAGTACATGGTCCAGTGTGAATATGTGATGTATTCTCTAGGGAGTTCGGCCTCTGTCCATTCGGCTATGAAGTCTGCCAGCACCTGAGATTTAATAGCTCGGCGTGGCCGATATATTATTTCAAAGGGTAGGAGCTCTATGGCCCACTTGACTATATGCCCCGTTGCATCCCGGTTGTTAATTAGGTCGCTTAATGGGACGTTGGATGCCACGGTTACCGAGCACACTTGGAAGTAGTGCCAAAGTTTTCGTGATGCCATAAAGACGGCGTAGGCTATCTTTTTATAGTGTGGGTAGCTTGTCTTGCACGGGGTCAAGACCTCGGAGACGTAATAAACGAGCTTTTGGACTTGGAACTTGTGGCCCTCCATATCTTGTTTGACTATGAGTACTGCATTGACCACCTGATCTGTGGCCGAGATATACAATATCATCGTCTTACATATGCCTAGTGCTGCCAAGATTGGGTTTGTGGCGAGGAGGGCTTTAATGTCTTCTAGGGCCGCCACAGTCTCCTTGGTCCATTTGAAGGTCTTCGTTTGTTTCAGTAGCTTGTACAGGGGTAAGGCTTTTTCCCCGAGTCTTGAGATGAAGCGACTTAATGACGCCACACAGCCTACTAGTTTTTGAGCATGTTTGAGCTCGGTTGGCACCTCTAACCGGTCCAAGGCTCGTATTTTTGCCAGATTGGCTTCGATTCCTCGACTAGAAATGATGAAACCGAGGAGCTTGCTTGCCGGTACTCTGAAGACACATTTCTCCGAGTTGAGCTTAATTTGATATTCCCACAGGCTGGCGAATGTATCATGGAGGTTGTCGACCAACTGCCCGACGTGTTTAGTTTTAACAACCCTATCGTCAATGTAGGCCTCGACGATTTTTCCTATGTGTTTTTCCAAGCATGTTTGGATCATGCGCTGGTATGTAGCACCAACGCTCTTCAGCCCAAAGGGCATGGTGTTGAAGCAAAATGGCCCGTAGGGCATGATAAATGCTTTTGCAGCCTAGTCGGATTCCTTCATCTATATTTGGTGATATCCTCAGTAGGCATCTAGAAAGCACAGTGAATCATGTCCGACTGTGGTGTCCACAATCTGATCAATGCGCGGTAATGGGAAGGGGTCCTTGGGGCAAGCCGTATTGAGGTCTTTGAAATCGACGCACATGCGCCAGGACCTATCCTTCTTTGGTACCATGACCAGATTGGCAAGCCATTCAGGGTGTTTTATGTCTCGTATGTATCCGGCCTCAAGGAGTTTGGCCAGTTCCTCGCCCATTGCATGACGCTTGGGTTCGAAGAAACGCTGAAGTACTTGCTTGACGGGCTTATAGCCCTTTAATATATTCAAGTTGTGCTCGGCGAGCCTGCGGGGTATTCATGGCATATCCGAAGGATGCCAAGCAAATATATCCCAATTTTCCATAAGGAAATTTTGTAGGACCTCATCAATCTTCGGCTCAAGATTTGCCCCAATTGACGTCGTTTTAGCTGGGTCTATTGGGTGTACTTGAAGTTTGACTATGTCGTTGGCCGGCTTGAATGAGGTCGACTTCGGCCGTTTGTTGAGGATGACATCGTCCTGATCAACTTCGGCTCGTAGTGACATAAGTTCCTCGGTCGCGAGGGCTTTGGATAGAGATTCCAGGGTGAGTGACGTCGTTTTGTTTTCGGCTTTGAGTCTCTGTCGGGGTCGCTGGAGATGGTGATGATCCTGTTTGAGCCCGGCATTTTGAGCTTCATGTAGCCGTAGTGTGGGACTGCTTGGAACCTTGAAAAGGTGTCCCACCCCAGGAGGGCGTGATACCCGCTCTTGGAAGGGGCAATATGGAACATTATCTCGTCAGATCGGTAATTATTGAGTGTTCTGAAGACCACGTCCAAGGTGATTTTCCCACTGCAATGTGCTTCTCATCCCAGTATTATACCTTTAAAGGTGGTAGCTCTATTTGATGCACGATTTATTGACTTGCATCATGTCCAGAGTGTCTGGTATATTAGGTCTAAGCCGCTGCCTCCATCCATGAGCACTTTTCAAAGCCGGCAACTGCACACAATTGGGTTAAGGACCAGGGAAGCGGGGCACCTATTCAGGGTGGACCTCAGTCGATCCTTATGATCAAAGGTGATTGGCGTGTCTATCCACACGCCCCGGGCTAGTACTTGTCGGACAGAATTGACTTCCCCGAGAGCCCGCTTGCGCTGATTATTGGACGTAAAGGTTTCATAGATCATCATGACCTCGTCATCGCCCAAGGACTCCTCTTCATGCCTGGGCGTGCCAGTGAGGAGGGCTAGGCCTCCTTTATCCACTTGCCTTAGCACTCAGCAGTCACGAAGGTTGTGAGTTGGGCAGGAATTTAGCAAAATAGAGTGTATCGGGCATGGCTTATCCAGGAGGCCATCGAGGGCGGTCTCGGAGCAGCCAGTGATCTTCTTCTTTTTCCGAGGTCACTCAACTAATGTGTGCCGCGTGTGGGGCTCATGCCAAGGTGCGAGCCTGTCGCGCTTGAATTTGTTACCATAGATCGAATCTATCTTTTCCCATGTCAGCCAGGCATCCTCAATGTTACAGAATTTTGACACCAGATCGGATAGCTCTGGGAGTGTTTGAACACAACAGCGGGTTGGGGCGTTCGAAACACCTTTACCCCTACATTCGTGCTGGAAGGCTACTATTATATCTGAGTCCCAGTAATCCAGTATGTCATTTTTAACAGACGAAAACCTGGCCCAGAATTGCATGATCGATTCGTCAGGCAGTTCCTGCACGTAGGCAAGATCCTAGACATCAGGAGGGCCCAAATTATTGGGACGATGCTCGATGTGGGAGGTGGCTGGGAGAGTAATTTTGATCTCTATGGACCATGGGCTTGACGCCCTGACGTCTTTAACCCGTGAAGGGCGCGTAGCCATCGGATCGGTTGAGCTGATTTGGAGATCAGACTCGTCGGCTATTTCTGGCTGGCCGCTATCAGAATCACTTTCCAGGAAGTACGTCAGCCCTTCTCCCTTTATGGGGAGTTTGCCCGGGGCAGAAGGAAGGTCGTGGATCGCATCTTGCTCATGAAGGAGAAGGTGCATTACTGCAATGGGTGTTTCGAGCATGGGGACCGTGCCTTGGAGATTGGAGTCATTGACCGACGATCCCATCGATCCTTTGACGATCTTCACAGCGGAACTCTCAATGAAAGCACCAGTGTCGGTGTCAAAACTGGCAGACCTCAGGGTAGGGGGTCCCGAGCTGTGGATCTCGGATCGGTGGTAATAGGAACTACGGAGACGATATTTACCCAGGATTCGGGCCCTCTTGATGGAGGTAAAACCCTACGTACTGCTTTTTTTATATTGATGGTGATGTACCGAGTACAAGCTTGATCTACCTCGAGATCATAAGTTGTGTTCTAACCCTAGGGCTAGGTGAGTGTAATTATAATTCTGTCCCCTCTACGGGGCTAAACCCTTTGGCTTATATACATGCCAGGTAGGGCATCTAGGGTTACATGTCGGCATCCAGGGGGATCGCGTGGAGGCGGTAGGAGATGTCTTGGAGTATATGTCAAGTCTTTGGCAGGTGTAGTCTTGATCACGTCCAGGCATGCAGCTTCCGGAGTCCATCCGATGGAGAGTGAGGCCCACAGGCCCAACCCAAGGACTACGGGCCGACTCGGTTAGCACCCCCTTAGTCCAGGACACCGTCACTCCTGGTATGCACGAGCTTCACCCACCTCCATTCTAGGTTCGTGCTCCTCTGTAGGTCAACCTCCTGGTTTCACAAGCTTCAGTTTGTCGAGAGTCTCCCTAGAGGTTCAAAACATTTCAGTTCAGTTCATCTTATAAAAAAGCAGAAAAAAACTACGTGTCATTTTCGTCATTCACGCATGTTCACGTATACCTGCTGTAGAAGTTCAAAAATCTGAAGAAACAAAGCTCAAGTTTATTTCAGCTCCTTTGATAATGATGCTGAAATTTTGATTGAGCATGAACACTAAAATGGCAGAGGATTCGCTATTGACACTGCAACTTATTTCCCGTAATATTTTATTGAACTTTGAGTAAATATTTATAGCTTTTCCTTAACAAAGTTCATGTAAAATAACTGAGTTGTATTACAGCTGACTTTGATATACAATAGGAACTGAAAATGGGAAGGTGCATGCAACCAATTAAGAATGCTTCTTTTGTTAACCCTGTAATTTCTGCATTCTAATTTGTCTTCTTGGCTATGCAGGGGCTCAGAATTATCACTCCAGCCTTATGTTGCCTCTCATCGAATAGCTTTATTTGAAGTTTCATTTTGCAGCAAGTATATGGCCAGATTTTCTTGAAATGTTATAAAAGCCACAAGTGTTGTAGCGGTGCCGCCACACCTCCGGTTTCTCTTTGGTATGTTTTCCATATGGCCTGCACCAGTTTCTTCAGTGCGTGATTTGAAAAAATGACCATTAGTTCAATTGCTAAATTACCGAATTCTTTTTTCAGTTCAGTTCAATTACTAATTTTAGTTTAATACAATTCTTGTTACATTTCAAGTTCAGTTCAATAGTTATAGTTTCAGTTTAATTTAGTTCAGTCCAATTACAAGCTGATCCACGTGCTGCTGTAGTATTTTTGAGACCTTCCTATAATATTTCCTCTCAATTTTTGTTAGTAGATGTGATGCGCAAAAACATCACCTCCACACCCCTTCCATTCATCTATATTTCTGTGTTTTGTAGTGATGACATCCATGGTAAACAGATAAACTTCACAATTTGTTTCTTTGGAAAAGTCCATGTAAATGAATGGGAGGAGGCGATCATGTGTGAATGGACAAAGTTCAATAAAGGTCCTAGAGCTATAGGATCCAGTAGAGCTTATTTTGTGCTCCCACATATTTGTTTGGGTAGTACAAACACATCATCACAGTGAGTACGGATGCGGCACCTTGGGGAATAATGCCTCCAATGTGCAAGCCCAGGATGACGATGCTGATCACTAGCACGAAGGATACCAAGCAAGCTAATGATGAAGTACACGAAGCAGGCAATGAGGACAACCAAAACATGCAATCCGTACACATGGCAGCAGCTGCAATTTCTTCTCTCTATGATGATATGATTGCTACTTCTTATCTTAAAAGAAAGTGTACATGATAGTTTGATGTTTCTGCAAGAAAGGAAAAAATGGTTTGAATTAAAAACATTGATCAATACGAATAAAAAAAATTATCAGTTCAAGTGCTCTCTCCTGCCTATTTTGGTTGATGTCCATGAACAGAGAAAAAGTTGTATGGAATGTTCAATTATTACTACCATATAAGTTTAGATAATAAATAGATGTTGGTTCGTCTGTGGAATTTGAGAAAGTTCGTCTATGGACCTGAGGAATATATGCTCAAAGAAAAAGAAAGAAAAAACACAACACATTTATTTGCAGAAAAAGTTTATTTTAGTTCAGCTATATAAACCATGCAGGTTCGATGATGAAAGTTCGATTGCTCAACCCAAAACGTTTTCAGACTGTGAAAAATACCTCAGTACAAACACACACATAGATTAGTACAAGTACTCTGTTTTTCGGACGGGAAATACACACAAAAAATTTTCTTTTCGGAAAAGTACCATTCAGTTCAACGGTATAACCCATGCAAGTTTGGGTACTATGATACCGTAAACCGTTAAAAACTTACGAGGAAAATGATACAGAAAAAACATAGTAAAGTCTAGTCTGTGAAAACACGCTCAGTACAAACCCATACAGACATCAGTTCAAGTAATCTTTCTTCGGAACCATTAAAAATTACTCTATAAAAAATAACTCAGCACAAACACACACATAGATCAGTACGAGTACTCTATTTTTCAGACGGAAAAACAACACGATAGATCTCATCGCATTCAAAATTACTCTTAAACGGTTGTGTATTTGAGAAAACGTTCAACATAACTAAGTTTCGCATTTTTGATAGCTTTCCAACGGTATATTATTTGCCCCATTCGACAAACTTTAAAAAAAATCATGTTTGAAACAAACTTTGGCCGTATTCAAATTTGAATTTAAACCATAAGGAATTAGAAAAAACTTTATATACACAAAAGTTGTGTATTTTCCATAGCTTTCCAACGCCAAGTCATTTACATCAATCCGACAAATCATTTGCAAAAAAACGAATACGTTTTGCCCAGAATTTCACCATTTTTCAAATTACTTTTAAATCACATGGAATTTAAAAAAAATCTATATATGGAAGAAGCAGATTTTCGCCCGCTTTCCAACGCCATCTCATTTGCTCAATTCCGACAAACAGTTCGAAAATTGAGTCCAAAATACGATTCACATTTTTGAATTTAAAAAAAATTGGTTTTTTCAACACTGTTCTTAAACCATAAGGATTTTGCAAAAAAAGTCCTATATGACTCTAATCTAGCTGTCAAGAGCTTTCCAACGATATATTACACGCCCCATTCCGACGAAAAAATCGTAATTTTTTTTGAACTAAACAAGATGATCAGTTCGACGAAAATGAAAGCATCAGTCCAACCGCTCGAATTCGTGAGTTCAACAATAGTAACAGAATAATATTCTGTTACGCGAAACAAAATAGCTCCCGTGTGTGTGTGTGTGTGTGTGCGTGTGTATGAATTCCTGGCGTCGAGAACTTTAGAACAAAATTAAACTTGGATACACTTGAAACATGCATAATTTTTGACATTTCACATTCCATATGTGAAACAAACCTATTTCACTCCAAAATATGAAACAAATCTATTTTCACTAGAAAATGTGACCAACATATTTCACTGGAAACCTATTTATCCCAAATATGAAACTGAAATGTCAATTTGTGAAACTGGTTATTTGTAAGTGCAACAGTTTATTTCAAAAGAGTGAAATAGGTTATTTCAAAAATATTCAATCGAAATATATGTGTGTTTTGTGAAATAAGCCAGTGAAAATGATATTTATGTTCTAAAAACAAAAATAATATGAAACTGGTTATTTGAAATGAATGGAATATGTTATTAGGAAATCTTTTTTAAATGAGTGAAATACGATATTATGAGAACATTTTTAAAATGAGTGGAATATGTTATTATGAAATCTTTTTTTAAATGAGTGAAATATATTATATGAAACCATTGAAATCTGTTGAAATGTGTGAAGTCTGTTTTAAAATGAGTGAAATATGTTATTATGAAATGAATGAAAATATGTTATGATGAAACAAGTAAAATATGTTATTATCAAATCTTTTTTAAATGAGTTGAATGTGTTATTATGAAGAAAAAATGAAATGAGTGAAATCTGTTTTGAAATGTGTGAAATCTGTTTTAAAATGAGAGAAATATGTTATTACTAATTGAGCGAAACATGTTATTATGAAATGAGTGAAATATTCTATTATAAAACCTTTTTTGAAAGGGGCGTGTTACGCGTTCGCTGCGTGATCTTTTTAAAAGATCGGCTAGGTCGCGAGCTGTCAGATCTGACGTATCGAGCGGCCAAGTGCGCCTTCACTATTGCAACAGTAAAGGTATGAAAACTTCCATGCCTACTACCAGACATCTTGACTTGACAAATGATGGCAAACCGGTTGATCAAAAGGTTTATCGATCTATGATTGGTTCATTGCTATATTTATGTGCCTCCCATTCCGACATTATGCTAAGTGTGTGCATGTGTGCACGATACCAAGCGCACCAAAAGAGTGGCATCTTAAGGCCATGGAAAGAATTGTGAGATATTTAATACATACACTGAACTTTGGCATTTGGTATCCCAAAGGATCCTCTTTCAAGTTTGTTGGCTACTCCGAGTCGGATTATGCCAGAGACAAGGTTGATAGAAAATCCACTTCGGGTACATGTTAATTTCTTGGTAGATCTCTTGTGTCTTGGTCCTCCAAGAAATAAAATTCGATATCTCTATCTACCACCGAAGTGTAATACATTGCCACCAGATCGTGTTGTGCCCAATTACTATGGATGACACAAACTTTCAAAGATTATGGGATACATGTGAAACATGTTCCATTAATTTGTGACAATGAGAGTGCTATTAAGATTGCACACAATCCCGTGCAACATTCTCCAACTAATCATATTGAGGTTCGTCACCATTTCATTCGAGATCACATTGCTAAAGGTGACATTAACCTTAAGCATGTTTGAACCGACAAGCAATTGACGGATATCTTCACTAAACCTCTTGATGAGAAGATATTTTGTCACTTGAGAAGTGAGTTGAATGTCATCAATGCTTCAAATGTGAACTAGACACTCACTTGGATGCATACGAGGGCATGAGCATTTATGACTAATCCTTGATATATCTCTTATGATGATTATTTCACATCTTGGATACATTGTCCCTTGTATCACATCTAACCCCATGTAGGTACTTGGAAATGCATCATTCCACAAGTTTGCTCCCAACTTCTATTTTGAGCAAACAAACTTGGACCAAGTATCTAGATGTTGATTGGTGTGCTCAAGGAACAAGACAACTTCAAACATATCCTTTGACAACATATGTTATATTCTCTTCATTCTTGTCATTTTGGATACACACGTTGTTCCTTGTGAGACTAACCTATGTAGAGAGATGAACTACAAAAGAAGAAGGATAGCTCCCAACTCCATCAATGAGCATCCACAACAAATTCAACTATATGAAAGAATCAACACCAAAACCCAACGTATGTGATCACATCTTAGAGAAGCTTTGCTCAAAGACATGAGTTAAAGCAACTCAACAAGATGTGAGTACATTGAAATGCTTAAAATGAAAATGGTAACCCAATTTTGAGCTTAACGATGAGTATGACCTTTGATCAAGTGTTCTCACTTGACTCCTAAGTCAATATACTCTAACATAGATGACCTAGTCACCGACCCTCTTCTAGATGAAGTTCTCTGGTGTTTTATTTTCCTGCTATTTCTCTTTGAGTTTAGTTGGTTTGCCCCCTTTTTCAAAAGAAAACTTCATCTAGTTGTTTCTTTTCTTGTGTTCTTTTTTTGTCTTAGCTAGTTTATATCATCTAGTTAATTCATTGCAAATCTTATCTAAATTCATTGTAAATCCTTGTGAGATCTTATTGCCAAGTGACCTGAGTTTGACAAAAAAAATTCTTTTTGTCTTGAACTTGGTCCCTTCGATCCGAAATGCACCAGTGTCACCGAGCAGCAATTAACACTGCTCACATGTTCTTAGGTTCTACCGACAAGAACTGCCTCGGACACACCGATGTGATCAAACCGTGATGCTCTGTTCCTCCGACTCACCGATTGATCCTCCTAGGAGACACCGATTTCACTAATAAAATAATCTTTTGCCAAAATTTCCTTCAAATTTTATTTCCATTCCACTCAATGATTCTTTATCATGTGCGTTCAATATCATCTCAGCTAGATGTGTTACTCAAGGACCATACCTATTTGACTAATGACCTTGGAACTAAACCCTTCTTGGAAATTGATGTCAAAGGGGTGAGAGATGTGCATATCAAGGCTTCCAAGCTCTCATATTTCAAAGAGCGAAATAATGCACCATTTAAGAAGAGGGAATTATATATGTTTCTAAGAGGGGAGAAACAAATATTTGTTTGATCATTCTATATGATCCTTTCTTTCTTGCTCTGATTTTTCCTCACCCTACCTACTCCCAGTACCAACCATCTTAGATTCAAGAGGAAAGGAAGTTCAAGGTATTCAGGAGGAGAGGAAAGTTTAAATCTGGGGAGGAAAATCCTTGAATCCTCTTGCAAATCTTTATTTAACCTTCTGGGAACATGTCTGCACTTGAGAAAGTATTCACCTAGTGATACTATCTCCTATACATGTCATCCCAATCTTGGTATTCTTGTTGTGCTTGCATTTCCCTTTGACGAAATTCTTTTGTGTTATCTAACCTTGTTTTCTCAAGCTTATTTGTTCAGGTAAAAATACTGAAGCACCTCAAGGTAAGTATATGCATCACACTCATGTGCATGATGATATCTTGCTTCTTGCACATATTATTTGCAAGAGAGATTCATGAACATGAATATGTTTCACTCACATCTTTGCTTTGATGCTTATAGCCAAGATACATGTATCATATTAAGTGTCCTCCCTGTTGTGCATTTGCATTCCAAAAGCAATTTCTCCTTAAAAGACTACACACTTATAGGGGAGCTTATGTATGTTTTCTCAAAGCCTTCATATATTCTTTGGTACATTCTTATTTGAAGCTTTGATGTATGTTGTCATCAATTACCAAAAAGGGGGAGATTGAAAGCACATTTGCTCCCTTGGTGGTTTTAGTAATTCATGCCAACATACATGCCGTTGGACTAACACTTTTATCTAGTATATTTCAGGAAAGTTCAACATTGGCATGGCAAGGAAATGTGATTATGGATCCCTCAAAATGTTAAGGAAACACATTGGCAAAAGCTTTAAGACTCCATTTTTGGTTAAGTGATCAAAGATCACATTGAGTCCATAGGAAAGCCAATACTATTAAAAGGGGATGAGGTTTTGATCATGACTTAGTTGCTCACGTTCTTGAAGATATTGCTCCAAAAACCATCAACCACTTTTCCACATTCTCCATCTGTCAAAAACCCTAATGTCGGTGGTAAAACCGGCAGACCTCGGGGTAGGGGGTCCCGAGCTGTGGATCTCGGATCAGTGGGTAACAAAGGATGAAGGAGACATTATTTACCCAGCTTCGGGCCCTCCCGAAGAGGTAATACCCTACATCCTGCTTTGATTGTATTGATGGTTGTGTATCGATCAATACAAGCTTGATCTACCTCAAGATCATAAGTTATGTTCTAACCCTAAGGCTAGGAGGATGTGATTATGATCGGATCCCCTCTATAGGCTAAATCCCTTGGCTTATATACACGACAGAGGGGTACCTAGGGTTACATGGTCGATTGCTGATCTAAGGATGCACATGGCAGCCGCCGAAGATGTCTTTGGCGTACATGTCAAGTCTTCGGCAGAAGCTGTCTTGATCATGTCAAGGTGCGAGGCTTCCAGAGTCCATCCTTATGAGAGTGAGGGCCCATAAGCTCGGCCCGAGGACTGTGGGCCGACTAGGTTGGTACCCCCTAGTCCAGGACACCGTCAGTAGCCCCTGAACTGGTCTTCTATGCCAAGGACGATGCTCTTCGACTGAGTGACTTCGGCTCCGAAGTCTTTGGCTTGATAGGCGAGTTCCCCCTTCGATGATTCGGGATCCTCCCCTTTATTGTGAGCTATCACAGGCCATTCTTCGAAGGAATTGGCCCCCCGAGTAGGATTCGTGCAAACTTGCTTAGCATCCGAAGATGTGGGGTTACTTAGCCTCGAAGGCCAGCCACATAGGTGTGAACAACACCCACGGTCTGACAACTTTACCGAAGCGGCACCACCTATAACTAGGCGGGTCAATTATTGTTGCTTAAATCGCAGCCCGAGGCAATTTTCTCATTGGCACGTCCCGTCGAAGCAGAGATCGTGCCTGTTTTTTAAGGTATATCATCAAGATTTTGTTTCTCCCCGTACGCATAATGACATCTTTTTTTGGGTAGTGGCAAGTTCAACATCACGACTGTGGGGACTCCTTGCCTTATACCAGCCTATAAGAGCAAAGGGAAAGCGATAGCAATAGTACGCTTCCATTCCTCCCTGCCCACTACCTTTCGAGCTCTAGCGCCCAGATCCAATTCTGAATACACACCACCCCCTTAGCTCCCACAGCTCCCACTTCCTAGCCATGGCTGACGCCACCTCAAGGGGCACTGGACCGGTTCCTCCATCATGGAGGGTACGATCCTGGAGCTGCGAAGCGCGGGGTACATCGCTGCCAACATCGCCACCCGACCGCAGGAGCCAAACCAACGTGTGCCCACTCCCAATCCTGGGGAGAGGGTAGTCTTCATTCCCCACCTCATCGAAGGTCTGGGGTTCCCACTGCACCCCTTCATGTGCGGGATCCTTTCATTCTATGGGCTAGATTTCCGTCATTTGGCCCCAAACTCCATCCTCCACCTCGCCTCCTTCATCATCACCTGCGAGGCCTTTCTCCGCGTCGGCCACACTTCGGGTTGTGGCTGAAGACGTTCGGCATCAAGCCGAAGTCCAGCGCCTCCGAGCTCGTAGAATGCGGGGGAGCAATGATTAGCAGAACCAGAAGGTCGACTGGTTCAAGGGCACCTTCATTGAGACCATCAAGGAGTGGCAGCGCGAGTGGTTTTACATCACCGAGCCACTCGCCGCCAGTCAGGCCGAAGTCTCGGCCTTCTCGGCTCGTCCTCCGAGGAGGCTCGCCTCCTGGAGGAGGAAGGGCATGGACTGGGGGAACCCAGGAGAGGTGACGGTGGTACAACAAAATATCAAATTTTTGACTGACAAGAAGAAGATAAAGCTGGTGGACATGGTTGACATCATGCTCCACCGCCGCATCCTGCCGCTCCAGCTTCGGGCCAGCCCAATGTGGGCATTCAATCCCGAGGACGCGGTACCAGTGCACCACTTCTTCTCCACCTCCCTATCCGGGATGTGTACGGCACTATTCAAGCCATCCCAAAACGATTTTCCCCCAAAGGGGAGGGACAGCGGCTTCGAAAACACCCATGACGCTTCCGTGGTAATTTTAGTATGCAGCTTTACATTCCGCATTCATTTTGATCTTGCAAACCTTAATTGAATGCTTGGTTCTACCTTTTCGGAAGTGGATCCCCAAGGCACAACAAATGGTGTGTCCGGCGCCGCTACCCGAGGAGGAGAGATCCCCTCAGCTCATGGCTCTCTTGGTCGAGGAGCCATACGTGGTGCCAGTTAAAGAGCCGAAGCACCCAAAGGGGAGGGCCGGCCTCTGTACACGGGAGACCTCGGTGACCCGATCCGAGGAGACCCACGCCTCCTCCACCTACAAGGATGACGAGGAGGAGAACATGGGGGATGGAGAGCCTTCCCTCAAGGGGAAAAGAGCGGTGTCCGAGGATGCCGAGGAGGACGCGTAGCCCAAAGGCTGCAAGCGGCTACGCAAGTCCTGTGTAGACCCCGCTAGCAAGCGGGCCTCGCCGAAGAAGATCACACTCTCCGACGAGCCGAACAGTGACCTCCTCCAGCCAAAGAGGAAAAAACCGGCACCTCGGAGGTACATTGATATGACAAAATAAAAGTTCGAGAGCATGTTCATAGGGTAAAATTTATCATATGTGTCTTCTTAGTCCGCAGCGCCTTCACATAGGTGACAATGTCTCGGACGGGCTCCCTCCGCCCTCCATGGCGAACAGCGCGACCCCCGAGCACATCGTGACACCCCTACTCTTGAAGGGCTAGGGGAAGCAACATCCCACCCACCCCCAGTCAATACTACAGGGGCCGAGGTATAGGTTCTTGCGGCCGAGGTCGAGACCTCGGCTAAACGGGATCAAGGGGATGAGGTCCCCGAGGTCCCCAAGGAAGGGCTGGGCCAGACGGTGGCCCAGCCCCAAGCATCTCTGACGCCATCGCCACAGCTGGAGGCCTCCATTCCTACCACAATGGTGGTGGGACCTGAGGTTGTGCCGCCCACCCCTCTCGCCTCAGGGCATGTTACTGCGGGGTGGGCCGAGGAGATGGAGATAGCCTTAACTAGCTCCTCCATCACAAAAGAGCATTGTGCCCTTATCAGCATGGTGTTGTACGGCTTCCGGTCCGTAGTGGCCAGAATGCACGAGGTCTTCAAGGGCCTCATCAAGGGCTTCGAGGTATGCTTCCTAACACTTGTTTCATACGTAAATAGATTTAACGTCAGTATTACCCGTAGTCCATGGATGAAGCGGCTTTTGTCCGAAGATATTTTACTACACCATAGCATAGCACATGTGAGTGTGTGGCCAGCAGTAGCCCCCGAGCCCAGAGCTAGTTTTAAGAAACTGATTTTGGGGTTGAGATAATTAGTAAAAAGCAGAGATCTAGTAGCCCCCGAGACTCTGGTTGGTTTTATGAAAATGCCGAACAAAGGATCGATTTCGGTTTTGGGGGACCACTAAATGGTTTCTCATGTACATGCCTCGTCCTCGGCTCCGAACTCTTCTTTCGAAGAGATTGCGGAGATGAACCAGAAGCTCGAGCAGTCCAAGGCGGACCTTGATATGATGCAAAAGCAGATCCAGCAGGCCCAAGGTAAGCAAAAAGTTGGTACCTGATCAAATTTTATTTTGTCTTTTGTTTGAGCTTTAATGGTGATGTCGAGTTGTTTATGTGGTAGCTGCGACGACAGAGATTGAGGCGCTCAAGGCCGAGCTAGAAAAGGCTCGGCAGGAAGCGGAGCAGTAGAAGGCTGCAGCCGCGAGGGCCGAGAAGGAGCTAGCGGAAGAAAAGGCGGCTCGGGTTAAGGATCAGGCTCGGGTCCTCGAGGTAGAGGACACCCTGAAGGGCATGTACCAAGAACTCGACGCCCTCCAGGACAAGGAGAAGGAAGCGACCGTGGAGCTCAAGAAGCTGAGCTCGACGCACACTAAGGTCAGGCCCAAGCAGACCGTGAAGCGCTCCAGCAAGTGAGGAAGATCGCTACTAGTAAGCCATTTTTGCTTCAGTGTGCTTCTGGTCGCAAGGGGTTCATCAAGCTCACCCAACTATGACAATCCATAGAGGCCTTCACGGATCTCCTGAGGAGCGCATCAGACGTCGACCGTTACTTCGGCGCTCGGGAGGGCCATGCCATGGATAGAGCATTCTAGCAACAGTTCCAGGTGTCATCGCATCTGGCGCTGCTGAATCATCAGATGAAGCAGCTAATGGAGCTTTTTCGTATGACGAAGCTGGCGCTGGAAGATCTCTGTGTCCATCTCTGGCCCGCGAAAGCGCTGCCGACCAACTTCTTCGGTCTGGTGGCTCGTCTGCAAGAAATTGTCCCCCAGGTGATGCGCTGGAAGCGGTCCACGTGCGTGGAGGGCGTTCATCGAGTGTATGCTTGCATGAAGACGCATTATCCGTGCCTTGATGCAATGCTCGTGGCCTCAAGGCCCCCTGAAGGGAAAGACCGGACAGGACGGCAGTTCCTTGCCGGGGTGATGGAGGGAGTTCGAATCACCGAGGCTCAGTTCCCAAAGGACACCTTGTATTTTTAAGTTTGCGCTTCGAAATGCCAAAGTTGTAGCGGGATGTAAAAGAATTTCTTTTATAGAAAATGAATGCGGCTTTATATTCCGATGTGAGCTTGTGTATTTTTTTTTGTCTCCTGCGTGGCCGATTTAATGCTGAAAGCGACCAGTCGTCGGCTTCGGCCCCTTTGTACAGGATACAAAGGGTGTTTCATAGGGAGTCTTGACCCTTAGCCGATGTCTCGGTTCCCGAAGGCGGTTCGTGCATATGGAAACAAGGCAATCAGACTATATTGGTTTTATAGCTTTCACTTAGTCCTAGGAGCTTAACTATGGGGGCTGGTGATAAGCCCCCGATGTGTGAAGTGTTCAGCGGTTAGCCGGGGTTTAGGCCACTGGTCACTTCAGCTTATTTTAAGAAAAGCCCCTCATTTGACACGGACGATCTCTAATGATCCTTTGTTTGATACTGTCATCAACTGGTCGACCAGTTTACAGTTACCAAGACAGTTAGATTTCGGGTTTCTCCACTGAGGCGCTTTACCATCCGAGTTGGAAGCGCAATCGCAGTGGTTCTCCCTTTACACTCTTAGCCAAATAGGTCGGGAACATAAGAGGTAAGCACAGGAGCCAGGCAACCCAACTATTGACCAAAATTGAGGTTCGAAACTGGTTCATATAACGCAACATTTGATACGCCGAATAGATACTTCGGTCTTGTAAGTTAGGCATGAGATTAAAAGTTGAGCCCATGGTTAGTTATATAAATAACGTTTGTATCGCGAAAGTGTTCTTTTGGCTCGAAGGCAGGAAATGAAAGGAACATGAGTATATGTGTGGTGACCTCGAAGGGTTCTCCTTTATTTCATATGGTCAAGCCGTACATGCCGAGCTTTATCAAAAGAGACTTCTAAAAGATACAATTTAGTGGAATAGGAGATCAAAAAGAGAAAGGGAGTAAAAACAGGGCGGACATTGCCGAGTTTATTAGCCCGAGTCCTTCCCTGCCGCACGTCTGCACCTACTTGCTGTTTACCAGCTCATCCTCATCTATGGCAAAGTTGGTGTGTGTGGCATGCTACTGATACGTCTCCAACGTATCTATAATTTTTGATTGTTCCATGCTATTATATTATCTGTTTTGGATGTTTTATATGCATTAATATGCTATTTTATATTATTTTTGGGACTAACCTATTAACCTAGAGCCCAGTGCCAGTTTCTGTTTTTTTCCTTGTTTTTGAGCCTCGCAGAAAAGGAATACCAAACGGAGTCCAAACGGAATAAAACTTCATGATGATTTTTCTTGGACCAGAAGGCACCCAGGGGACTTGGAGTCCAAGTCAGAAGAGCCGTGAGGTGGCGACAAGGGTGGAGGGCGCGCCCCCTGCCCTGTGGGCCCCTCGGGACTCTCCTGACCTAGCTCTTCCTCCTATATATTCACATATATTCCAGAACCACCAGAGGCATCCACAAAAACACTTTTCCACCACCGCAACCTTCTGCACCCATGAGATCCCATCTTGGGACCTTTTTCGGCACCCTGCCGGAGGGGGATTCGATCACGGAGGGCTTCTACATCAACACCATTGCCCTTCCGATGAAGCGTGAGTAGTTTACCTCAGACCTAAGGGTCCATAGCTAGTAGCTAGATGGCTTCTTCTCTCTCTTTGATTCTCAATACAACATTCTCCTTGATGTTCTTGGAGATATATCCGATGTAATCTTCTTTTGCGGTGTGTTTGTCGAGATCCGATGAATTGTGGATTTATGATCAGCTTATCTATGATTATTTGAATCTTCTCTGAATTATTTTATCCATGATTTACTATCTTTCTACTCTTCGAATTATCGGTTTGGTTTTGCCAACTAGATTGGTTTTTCTTGCAATGGGAAAGGTGCTTAGCTTTGGGTTCAATCTTGCGGTGTCCTCACCCAGTGACAGTAGGGGTAGTGAGGCATGTATTGTATTGTTGCCATCGAGGATAAAAGGATGGGGTTTTCATCATATTGCTTGAGTTAATTCCTCTACATCATATCATCTTACTTAAAGCGTTACTCCGTTCTTTATGAACTTAATACTCTAGATGCAGGCAAGAGTCGGTCGATGTGTGGAGTAATAGTAGTAGATGCAGGCAGGAGTCAGTCTACTTGACACGGACATGATGCCTATATGCATAATCATTGCCTTGGATATCATCATAACTTTGCGCTTTTCTATCAATTGCTCGACAGTAATTTGTTCACCCACCGTATTATTTGCCTTCATGAGAGAAGCCTCTAGTGAAACCTATGGCCCCCGGGTCTATTTTCCATCATATTACTTTCCGACCTACTATTTTGCAATCTTTTATTTTCAGATCTATATACCAAAAAAAACCAAAAATATTTTATCTTTTGTTTATCTATCTCTATCAGATCTCACCTTTGCAAGTGACCGTGAAGGGATTGACAACCCCTTTATCGCGTTGGGTGCAAGTGTTTGATTGTTTGTGCAGGTGTTGGTGATTTGTGCATTCTTCTCCTACTAGATTGATACCTTGGTTCTTAACTGAGGGAAATACTTACCTCTACTGTGCTGCATCACCCTTTCCTCTTCAAGGGAAAAACCAACGCAACCTCAAGAAGTAGCAGGAAGAATTTCTGGCGCCGTTGCCGGGGAGATCTACGCCAAGTCAAGACATACCAAGTACCCATCATAAACTCTCATCTCTTGCATTACATTATTCGCCATTTGCCTCTCGTTTTCCTCTCCCCCACTTCTAAAACGATTTTCGAAAAGATTTGCCTTTTTATTCGCCCTTCTTCCGTTCGTCTCTTTTGTTTGCTTTTTGTTTGATCATTGTTGGATCGCTTGCCTTGCCTCATGGCTAGTCCTTCCATCATTGTTAACACCCCCGAGAATGAAGTCCTTAATTTTAAGCAAAGGGAGGGAGAAAATTTAAAGGATGCTTGGTATAGAATTTGCAATGCTCAGAATAGATCTACTCGAAAGCAATCTACTACTGTTCTTCTTCGCAATTTTTATGTGGGCATTACTCCTTGGAATAGATATGTTTTAGACACAATTACCGGGGGAAATTTCTTGGGGAGCCATACTTTTGATGCATATAACGCTATGATAGGTTTGTTAGGTCCACCACCTCTTATGGTCAATGGAACCGTTTTAACCTTGGAACATGTGATGCAAAGGCTTGATATTATTGAGAATAAAATTGCTACCGTTGAGCTAATTGAAAACTTGAATAAAAAGATTCATAATCAAATTACTCAATATGGATCTAAGGTAGGAGTTACTTTAAAGAATCTTAGGGAAAAGGAACCCCTAGTTAATGAAAAAATAGATCAAGATTCTACTAGAATTGGCAAACTAGAAGATATTATTACCAACTTGGGTTCGGCCTTTTCCTCCGTTAAAACTACTCAAAATTTTCCTCCTACTAAGGCTACGAAGTTTATTTATGTTCCTAAGAATAAGGGTGAATCTTCTAGTAAAGGAAACGAAGATCATAAAATGATAAATGTTCGCCCTAGCCTTTTCAATATTATTAAGGAACCAATTTTCACTAGACAATTTCTTGATTTCTTGCCTAAAAGTTTGATCATTGATAAAACCAAGGAATCTCCTAAGGATTACAAGTGTGCAATCAAGGAGTTACATACCGAAGATGACAATACCTAGATCTATGTGTTTTTATGCCTAGCTAAGGGCGTTAAACAATAGCGCTTGTTGGGAGGCAACCCAATTTTATTTTTGTTCTTGCCTTTTTGGTTCTGTTTTTCAATAAATTTTTCATCCAGCCTCTGGTTAGATGTGTTTTGGTGTTTTAATTAGTGTTTATGCCAAGTAAGACCTTTGGGATGGCTTACGGTGATAGTTGATTTGATCTTGCTGAAAAACAGAAACTTTTGCGTCCAGTCACAGAATTTTAGTAATTCACTGGAGCGTTGAAAAACCCTGATTTTTTTACACAAGATTTATATATGAATTTTCTATGTTGTACTAATTTTTCAGAATTTTTGGAGTTACAAAATTATTAGAAAAATTCAGATCTTAGTAGACTGTTCTGTTTTTGACAGATTCTGTTTTGTTTGTGTTGTTTGCTTATTTTGATGAATCTATGGGTAGTATCGGGGGGTACGAACCATGGAGAAGTTGGAATACAGTAGATATTACACCAATATGAATAAAGAACGAGTTCACAACAGTACCAAAAGTGGTGATTTTATTTTCTTGTACTAACGGATCTTACGAGTTTTCTGTTGAGTTTTGTGTTGTGAAGTTTTCAAGTTTTGGGTAAATATTTGATGGACTATGGAATAAGGAGTGGCAAGAGCCTAAGCTTGGGGATGCCCAAGGCACCCCAAGGTAGTATTCAAGGACAACCAAGAGCCTAAGCTTGGGGATGCCCCGGAAGGCATCCTCTCTTTCGTCTTCGTCTATCGGTAAATTTACTTGAGGCTATATTTTTATTCACCACATGATATGTGTTTCGCTTGGAGCGTCTTGTATGATATGAGTCTTTGCTTTTTAGTTTGCCACAATCATCCTTGCTGTACACACCTTTTGATAGGGACACACATGAATCGTGATTTATTAGAATACTCTATGTGCTTCACTTATATCTTTTGAGCTAGGCAATTTTGCTCTAGTGCTTCACTTATGTCTTTTTAGAGCACGGCGGTGATTTTATTTTATAGAAATTGTTGAACTCTCATGCTTCACTTATATTATTTTTAGAGTCTTTTTAAACAGCATGGTAATTTTCTTTGGTTATAAATTTAGTCCTAATATGATAGGCATCCAAGAGGGATATAATAAAAACTTTCATATAAAGTGCATTGAATACTATGTGAAGTTTGATTCCTTATGATTGTTTTGAGATATAAAGATGGTGATATTAGAGTTATGCTAGTGAGTAATTGTGGATTGTAGAAATACTTGTGTTGAAGTTTGTGATTCCCGTAGCATGCATGTATGGTGAACCGTTATGTGATGAAGTCGGAGCATGATTTATTTATTGATTGTCTTCCTTATGAGTGGCGGTCGGGGACGAGCGATGGTCTTTTCCTACCAATCTATCTCCCTAGGAGCATGCGCGTAGTACTTCGTTTCAATGACTAATAGATTTTTGCAATAAGTATGTGAGTTCTTTATGACTAGTGTTGAGTCCATGGATTATACGCACTCTCACCCTTCCACCATTGCTAGCCTCTCTAGTACCGCGCAACTTTCACCGGTGCCATACACCTACCCTTTTACCTTCCTCAAAACAGCCACCATACCTACCTATTATAGCATTTCCGTAGCCATTCCGAGATATATTGCCATGCAACTTTCCACCGTTCCGTTTTATTATGACACGCTCCATCATTGTCATATTGCTTTGCATGATCATGTAGTTGACATCGTGTTTGTGGCAAGGCCACCTTTTCATATTTATACATGTCACTCTTGAGTCATTGCACATCCCGGTACACTGTCGGAGGCATTCATATGGAGTCATATTTGTTCTAAGTTTTGAGTTGTAATTCTTGAGTTGTAAGTAAATAAAAGTGTGATGATCTTCATTATTAGAGCATTGTCCCATGTGAGGAAAGGATGATGGAAGCTATGATTCCCTCACAAGTTGGGATGAGTCTCCGGACTTTACAAAAAATAAAAGAGGCCAAAGAAGCCCACCAAAAAAATGAGAGAAAAGAGAGAAGGGGCAATGTTACTATCCTTTTTCCACACTTGTGCTTCAAAGTAGCACCATGATCTTCATGATAGAGAGTCTCCTATCTTGTCACTTTCATTTACTATTGGGAATTTTTCATTATAGAACTTGGCTTGTATATTCCAATGATGGGCTTCCTCAAATTGCCCTAGAATCTTCATCAACATCTTCACCAACACCATCTCATCTTAAACCCTAGTTCATCTCTTGTTTTCAATCTTTGTCTCAAAACCTCAGATTGGTACCTGTGGGTTGCTAGTAGTGTTGATTAAATCTTGTAGTTGATGCGTGTTGGTTTACTTGGAGGAAGATCATATGTTCAGATCCATTATGCTATTCAATACCCCTCTGATCTTGAGCATGAATATGTTTGTGAGTAGTTACGTTTGTTCTTGAGGACATGGGAAAAGTCTTGTCATAAGTAATCATGTGAATTTGGTATTCGTTCGATATTTTGATGATATGTATGTTGTTGTTTCCCTTAGTGGTGTTATGTGAACGTCGACTACATGACACATCCCCATGTTTGGGCCTATGGGAAAGCATTGTGGAGTAGTTATTAGATGATGGGCTGCTAGAGTGACAGAAGCTTAAACTCTAGTTTATGCGCTATTCCGTAAGGGGCTGATATGGATCCATATGTTTCATGCTATGGTTAGAGTTATCTTAATTCTTCTTTCATAGTTGAGGATGCTTGCGAGAGGGGGTAATCGTAAGTGGGAGGCTTGTTCAAGTAAGAACATCATCCAAGCACTAGTCCACCCACATATCGAATTATCAAAGTAACAAACATGAATCAAGCAAACATGATGGAAGTGACTAGATGAAATTCCCGTGTGTCTTCAAGAACGCTTTGCTTATTATAAGAGACCGTTCTGGCCTGTCCTTTACTAAAAAAAAGGATTGGGCTACCTTGTTGCCCCTTTATTACCATTACTATTATTTGCTCGTTACAAATTACCTTGCTATCAAATTATCAGTTTACCGACAATTTCAATGCATGCAGAAAATACCTTGCAGAAAACCGCTTCTCATTTCCTTCTGCTCCTCTTTGGGCTCGACACTCTTACTTATCTAAAGGACTATGATTGATCCCCTATACTTGTGGGTCATCAAGACTCTTTTCTGGCGCCATTGCTGGGGAGTGAATCGCCTTTGGTATGTGGAATTTGGTAAGGAAATATTTATATTACATGCTGAAATTTACTGTTACTTGTTACTATAGAAAACAATCCTTTGAGGGGTTTGTTCGGGCTATCTTCACCTCAACTGGAAGCACAAAGATTTGCTGCTCAACCTACCGCACCTACTGAAAATATTTATTATGAGATTCCTTTGGTTATGATAGAGAAACTACTAGCTAATCCTTATGCAGGAGATGGAACAATACATCCCGATATGCACCTAATCTATGTGGATGAAGTTTGTGGATTATTTAAGCTTGCAGGTATTCCCGGAGATGAAATTACGAGGAAAGTTTTCCATTTATCTTTGAAGGGAAAGGCATTGACATGGTATAGGCTATGTGATGATATTGGAGCTTGGGATTGGAACCGATTGAGATTGGAATTTCATCAAAAGTTTTATCCTAGGCATGTGGTTCATCGTGATCGGAATTATATATATAATTTTTGGCCTCGTGAAGGAGAAAGCATTGCTCAAGCTTGGAGGAGGCTTACGCACATGATGTACACATGCCCCAATCATGAGCTCTCTAAAGGAATTATCTTACAGAATTTTTATGCTCGGATTTCTCATAATGATCAAACCATGCTCAATTCTTCTTCAACTGGTTCCTTTATGAAGAAAACTATTGAATTCAAATGGGATCTTCTGGAAAGAATTAAATGCAACTCTGAAGATTGGGAACTCAATAAAGGTAAAGAGTCAGGTATACTGCTTAAACTTATGAAGAACATCGGTATCCATAAAAGATTTAACCTGACTCTTTACCTTTGTTGATCTCCCTAAGGAGAAGTAGTTTAAATATCATCCCCCTGTTAAAGAAAAGATTGAGGAACCCGTTATAGTTAAAGATGAAACTACCATTTACAATGTTGACCCAGTTGTTCCTATTGCTTATATTGAGAAACCACCTTTTCCTGTTACGATAAAAGAACATGCTAGAGATTCAACCGTGGTTAACAAATGTAATATTACAACACCTAGACCCTCTAAACAAATTAAAGTTGAGCCTAATGTTGCTATGGTTAAAGATCTCTTAGTTGATAATATTGATGGGCATGCACTACTCTAGGATGGTCCAAATGCGATAGTACAATTAGAGACCCTTCGACGAAACTATGTGCAATGCATTAATCGCAAACGGTGGTGTAAGAAGACCGTAAAAAATGATACGAATTGTTTGCGATGGCGCAGACGTAAAACACGATTCAGATCAGAGTTGCGTGTGTGATATGTGGCATACGGTTGGTCCATACGAATTGTTTGCGATGAGCATAACAATAGAAACGGCCAGCCAGATGAGGGTGTGTGCGATATACGGCATACAGTTCACTCGAATGAACTATTTGTGATTACAGAAACGGTCAGCCAGATCAAGGTGTGTGCGATAGAGGGCATACAGTTCACTCTGGTGAACCGTTTGCGATGAGCCAAGACAACAGAAACGGTTCAAAAGAACAAGATGTGTGTGATACACGGCAAACATGTCCATAATAAAAAATGTGTGCGAAGACCGATAATAACACAGATGATTGCTGCTAACAAGCTGTGTGTGTTGCGGGCAAACGCTTGCTGGTATACAATTGTCAGCGATTGATGAATTCATCACCGATGGGTTCCCTAGTTTACTCCGTCTATGATGTGACTTGTTCTCTCTCTACAGAAGAACAACATATATAACCAAAATAAACATCCAATTACATAAGTGACTATACAAATCATTCACACACACTTCAATAAACAATTACATGCATTCTAAACTAGGAGAAATGATCACCTAATCATCTACTTCTTGTGACGCTGCCGCCACTGCTCTGTGGCTCGATCCCTCGTCTAGGGCATGACAAAGGCACTTCCTCATGTCAACGATCCGCCTGTACATCTCGTAGCTTGTGTACGCGTCCATGGCTGCGTACTTGACGTGTTCTTCATCCAGTCTCTACTCCCAGGCATTGTGCCAGGCAATCCTGTCCTTCTTGCACTCATCCTTCATCTTCATGTAGTAGGGGTCAATGATGGCCGAGGCGAGGTCAACCAGGGAGTTCTGATTGTTCTTGGTGCTGCCCCTGACCTTGTAGTGGTCACGGATGTTGACAAGATTCCGGCAGGGCAAGCCTGAAACCTCGAGCGCTTTTATATCATTGGTGGTGTCCACCGTAGCGAAACTATAGTCGAGGTTGTTGATAACCTGGTGAGATGCTCGCAAGGCCTTGTGGCCAGGTGGTAGTGGTAGACGAGGGCGTCATGGCGCACACACAACTCGGCGACAACAACCTTCTGATCATGCCCGGCACGACCCGACGGTGAACTCGAGGTCGAAGCCGACCACTTGGTACTTGTCTTCGGCAAGCAACCACTCCATAGTTTGGATGGAGCTCTCCACCGAGACCGGCTCATTCATGTACACGACCGAGAGGTCCTTCCCCCTCATGTGGGTGTCCACTACGTGATGCGCGGTGAGCTGCCCCGCGTTGTTGTCGTCGGCCGCTTGGAGCGCCATTGGAGCCACGGGGAGTGCCATTGGAACCGTTGGATATCCTCTCTATATGTGTCATCGTGGGTGTGCTTATTGTGTGGTGTGGCGCGAGAGATGAAGGTAAATGGCCACGGGAATAAATGGGGGCCAGGCGGCCTGGATTTTCGGCACATCCGCATGGCAGTTTTTCCAGCGGATAACTGCATCATGGTGCCGTGCCCGGCGCAACCGCATGCATAATGGCAGCACGAATGTACATGATCGTGCACCGGACCCAAACACTGGCAGCACGCGTGGAGGGATGCAGGCAGAGCATGCGGAGGGATGCGAGAGCAGAGCGCGCGTGGCAGGACGCGAGCAGAGCGCGCCGCGGCTGCCTCAACCGCGAGCAACCACACACATAGAGCAATTAAACACGCAGTGAATGGTCGTCTACAAGCCGACCGGTAGTTGCGAGCCGACGGCATGTGTGAAACAACGTCGCGTTCCACATCACACGGTGGTCGAACAATCATTCGTGACGCTACGTAGAGAGCGGCCGTGTGCTACTACCTCCGTCTTGGTCTATTAGTCCCCTTTATATTCTGTGCCATATTTTGACCTTAAATTTAACTAACAAAATGTTAATGCATGTTATAAAAATAATAAAACTGGAAACTATGTTCAAATACGAATCCAACGATATAACTTTAGCGACATGCATTCATATTTTATTAGTTAAATCTCTAGTCAAAATTTGGCACAAAAATACAAAGAGGACTTATAAACCAGGACGGAGGTAGTAGGTAATTAAACCGCAAATGTTTTTTTATTAACCATATGTGTACGTGTCGTTTCATCCTCCTCTCGCACGTCTTGTCACCCCGCTGCTGCAGACGGCTTCGAGCGCAAGCTTGAGCAGCGCGCAGGCATTCTTTTGGCCAAATGGTGGCTCGAAGTGGCGCCAATGAATTGTCGGTGAGCCCGTTCCCGTGCAACCGCGCAGGTTCCCGCACATAGCTGCGCAAGCTTCCCGCCCGACTCAGCGAAATCCCCCAAAATCCCAATGCTTACCAGCCTGCTATATAAACCCTCACAGCCGGTGAGTCCTGCGTCGCATTTCCCCTCCCTCCATGTAACTTATCTCGTCTGCTTCTCCCACAATCGCCGATGGCACCGATCCATCGTCGTCGCTCAGCCACTCTGCCGTCATCATAGGACAGCTCCAGCTGGGAGGCTACACCGCGGCGGTGGCGCAGTCGCCGGCTTAGTGTAGCGCACATGGCATCCTTGTTGGGTGTGTGTGCAGCACTCACCACACGCCCTGCCGCTGCTGCCCGTCGGCAGCTGTTGCCGGCCGCTGTTGTCGCCACCCCACCATCTGCCGTTGTGGCCACCACACCACCATCGAAAGCCAGGGCCATTGCCCGCTCCACCATCGCAGCCCGAAGGCAGGAGGTGGCCGTCGTGGCCGCCACCACACTGTCGGCCAACGTGGCTATCACCCGCTCTGCCAACATGGCCCGAAGGCGGGAGGTGGCGGTCGTTGCCGCCACCCCATCGTCGGCCGCCGGGGTCATCACCCGCTCCGCCACCGCCGCCCGAAGGCGGGAGATGAAGGTGGAACCCCGCATGTGCGTCAGCGACCTTACGCGCTACATCGAGTTCCTGCGGGAGGAGGAGGAGCGCCTGGTCGAGCATGCAAAGAGTCTTTCTGCCACCGTGGCCGCAATACATGCCACCGCAAAGGCGCAGAATGAGGAGACCTACGAGGAGTCCCGCCGCTTCGAGAGGGGTCATCTGGAGTGGCAGAGGGCATTCGAGGTGAGCGTCGCTAAAGGTGCAGCAGCGGCAGGCACCGTATTCCAGTTGTCCAGCACGTCGGTAGGCTCCTCCTCTTCTGCCTCTTACTGAGCGTGCTCGGCAGAGGAGAGGCTGTTGGAAGTAGTAAAGCCCCTCCATAGTAGTAGTATTTAGTGCCTATTTTGTTCAGTTCACCTGACTATAGATGTTGTTGAACTGTACAACGTACTTAAAATTAGCTAGTATATATAGTTGAACTAGCTATTTCAGTATGTGGTTGGCAACAATTTGGGAAAAGTTTGGTCGGTTCAGCTGTCGAGTTGAACTATTTGTATAAAGAATGACTTCTTAATCTATGAATGAAATATATGCTTACTGAATTTTAGTTGCAAAAATTAGATAGTGCTAGTGATTTTAGCTGCAAATTTTGACAAATGGCGGTGTTACAAGGTTGACAAAGGGCAATGTTACTAGATCGACAAATGTCAATCTTTCTAGTTTGACAAATGGTAATATACCCAATATGACAGATGCAAATCTTACCAAATTGTCTGTACGTGGTTGCACACGGGTCATCAGAAAAATTTGTTTGCATTGAAGGGATGTACAAATCCTGCGCGCCAGATTTTCTCTTGGCTTAGTGGCGAAGGAACCATAGCTCTCGCTTTGCGTACCATCTTCAATCTGAACTGTTTGCGATGAAGAGATGCACAAATCCTGCACGGCAAAATTTACCTTGGCTTACTGGGGCAGGTACCATAGCTCTTGCTTTGCATACGGGTGTTTATCTAAAACATTTGCGATGAAGAGCTGCACAAATCCCGCGCGGCACATTTTCCCTTGGCTTACTGGGGAAGCTGTCGATTTGCATATGGGTGTTCTATCTAAATTTTTTGCGATGAGTGTTTTAAATTTAAAAACCATTGACACTTTTTTTAAATTGTTTGATAAGTCTGTACATTTAGAGAGAAAAACACAAGTTTGTTCAAACCATAGGTTTCATTCAGTCACATTGCGACTTTATATTCATACGATCGAGATACAGTATTAAACCCAAAAAAACTAATTTCGGTGGTGAAGGAGGCGGCATGCCGTGCCGGTGTTGTCGTTGTCATCCTCTGGGACGCCGTTGTTGAAGTCTTCAAGGCAGCACAGAATGTTCTTCACTTGGAAATCAAACATCCTGTCGTCGCGCCGGGCGGGGCGCAGGAGGACGGCAACTCGCGGCGCTGCGAGGTAGCGGTCGATGGCGGTGTCCCATGACGTTGAGGGGGGCGCACGCACGGCCACAGGCACAATGGGTGCAAGCAAACGCACGGGGACTAACACCACGGTGGGTGCAAGGGCGCGCACGGGCACGCGCGCTGGCGCTGGCATGTACATGAGCTCGTGCGAGCCCACGGGGAACTCGTTGACACCATTAATGGAGAGAATGCGAGTGAGGCGGGCAGCCATGGAAGTCAAAGGGCTCACTTCCAAGTCAGCCTCCGCAACGTACAGCTCGCACGCTTCCTGGTGAGTCTGCGCATTGGAGGACAGCCTGCACGCCTCCCGGTCAGCCCACGCAGCGAACTGCGGTCGCACGCCTCCCGTCTACTCAAGCAGCTGTCCGCACGGCACCTCCTAGCCATTAAAAGTGTGACACGTGGCGTCACGTGAATGGTTAATAGAACGCCCACGATTTAAATTATACAAACTTTCGAGATGATAAGGTGGCAACTATTTGTTTCAAAATGCCTTTATTGGCTGTTGATTCGAGTGCGCCTTCTCTCAAATTGGACACGAAAAATACCACAACATGTTGGGTGCCATTCCATGATAGCATGCCAAGTTTCATGAATTTCACACGAGTTTTGGATTTACAAGAATTTTAAAACCAAGTATCTCAATGTTTGCGGCCGAGGCACGATGCCGAGGAGTTTGAAGTTCATTCCCATTTCTTGCATGGGACCTAAGCATGCATGCAAGGACACACATATGATTTTTTTAACCCAATTTGCTACACTGGAGGATGTGCCTGTAGTTCAAATTTGAATTATGCACATAAAATGCCTAGAAAACTCAGTTAATGCATAAAAATGTCCAAACGAACCCCGAATAATTCCAAAATTTAATGTAACACTCCTGTTGCTCTATGTTGTATCTAGAAAAAAAAATTCAAGGCAAGAAGAGGCAACGAATGTCATTTCATCCAGAAAGGTGACACGCGTTCCCTACCGGAACCACGATGCTTCTTGGGAGAAGCTCTCGTTTGTGAGGAGCGTATACCAAAACCTGCCCCAAATGAGACATTTTTTACCAAAACATGTTGGTGCCTTTCCATGATAGCATGCCAAGTTTCATGAAATTCACATGAGTTTTGGATTTACTAGAAGTTAAAAACAAAGTATCTCAACATTTTTGTTAGGACCAAGAGTATATCGACCAGAGGGGGGGTGAATGGGAGATTCAAAAATTCTTTCGAATATTATGAATTGATCCCAAACACAGCAGCAGAAATAAGGTTCGGTGGACAAGAACTCAAACAAGCAGGTTATTGAGGAACATATCTATCAAGATAGGAAGCAATAATAGTTCGAGCATACGATATCACAGGTTTGACAATAATGATGGTAAAGCAATATGCGAATAGATACAGTAGCATGAGAGAAAAGGAAGTATGAACTACTAGGGAAACACACGGGAAATAACTATGACAAGGTGAATGAAAACAATATGGGGAAATCACGCCAGTCTTATCAAGTGCGAATAGAAATGTATCCAACTGAAATGACTACACAGAATGATGAGAATGGAACAGGGTGAGCAACGAATGATGACAAATGGGTACGACATAAATGATAGAAACGAATGACATGCAACAGTCAATGAATGATCAGATAAACTATCAACACAGAGCACGAAAGTAAACTACTGAATGTAATGTAGTAAAGTAGAGTGAACCAGTGGTGCTCGATGGCGACAGATGGATTTGGTAGACCAGTTCGCCCTTCTGCCAAAGGACTACGTCTGGTTGGAGGTGTTGTGATTTAACACAGAAGATAAAGTCTCTTCGCCCTATTCTCCTTCAACTCGGAGCTGATCAGACTCCAGTTGATTTCACTCGTGGTATATACTTCTTGGCGATCTCCAAACCTTCGACAGACCTTCACGAACCACAATGACTCTTGGTTGCTGAAGATCTTGCTCGGTGAAGACAACAACTCTTCAACACTCGAGCCGACACCTATCCATCTAGAGAGTGCGCAGCTCCCAAGAGTAATAGGTACAAGAACTCTATAACTCAGAACTACTGTGATGCTCAACCACGGTCTAAGTTTTTGGCTCTCGATTTTTCTCTCGGTGGATCTTAAACTCAAGTCACTCGGAGAGGGGATGCTCAATCAATCTTCTCAGAAATCTTAAGCGGAGCAGCCAACGGGCAACGTTGGAGCGGGGTGGCTATTTATAGCCGCAGCCTTCCCTGAAGGGAAAATACCAAATTGGACATGTGGAGCAGCCAATGGCCGAACGACACGAGTCCAACGGTCGGAAATTGAGCACAATAGTAACATTCCTTGTGGAGCAAGTAATGCTAACTCCTCAGTTCGAAAGATATCTCCTACAGCATGAAGAACAACGTCTACTGCTGGCAGGTAATCATTCGAAACATAAAGAGATTTCTCTCAGTCTCGCATAGGTTTGGGATAAGCATCATAGTGGATCCAAGCTTCGAGAACCTATACCCCTCTTAATAGTACGGAGGTCCTATGACTCAAATAAATGAAAGAAGAACAACAGAATGAATACTACGTCTTCACTTTGTCTTTGACTTCCATTCGCTGTAGTCAATTTCTTCGGACAGAAACTCCGAACCAATTGCTTCACATCAGCAATAAATTTTTGAGGGGTTAACTCCTTCTCATCAATCTTCTCCTCTATATGTTCTCAACAGATGTAGCTCATTCTTCTCTGCAACGCAGATATTCTTTGGTGAAGTTCCCCAAACTTGACACTGGAGACAACATTCTCTTCGGTTCTGCATGGACTATTTCTCTTTGTGTGCACTAGCAAATAAATCAGTCCATGTATGTTTCTGTCAACAATCTCCAAAACACAAGATGGCAAATATTGCACCAACAGTTTTGTCGGCAAGCAACAGTGCCCTGGTGTTTGAAATTCATTCCCATTTCTTGCATGGGATCAAAGCATGCACCCAAGGACACACATTTGATTTTTCAACCCATTTTTCTGCACCGGAGCATGTGCATGTAGTTCAAATTTGAATTATGCACATAAAATGCCTAGAAAACTCATTTAATGTATAAAAATGTCCAAACAAACCCAGAAAAATTCCAAATTTTAACACGACACTCTGTTTCTCTATGTTGCCACTAGGAAAAAATTTGAAAGCAAGAAGAGGCAACGAATATCGTTTCATCCATGAAGGAGGCACATTCCCTACCGGAACCATGAGGCTTGTTGTGAGAAGCTCTGGTTTGTGAGAAGCTTATACCCAAAACTGCCCCAAATGGGACAATTTTTTTACCACAGCATGTTGATGCCATTCCATGATAGCATGCCAAGTTTCATGAATTTCAGATGACTTTTGGATTTACTAGAATTTAAAAACCATGCATCTCAATGTTTGCGGCCGAGCGATGGTGGCAAGGTGTTTGACATTCATTCCAATTTCTTGCGTGGGACCTAAGCATGCAACCAAGGACACACATTTCATTTTTCAACCCATTTATATGCACTGGAGCATGTGCTTGTAGTTCAAATTTGAATTATGCACCTAAATGCATAGAAAACTCAGTTAATGTATAAAAATGTCCAAACGAACCCCGAAAAATTCCAAAATTTAACACAACACTCCTGTTATTCTATGTTGATACTAGAAAAAATTTGAAAGCAAGAAGAGGCAACGAATATCGTTTCGTCCACAAAGGTGACACGTTCCCTACCGGAACCATGAGGCTTGTTGTGAGAAGCTTTGGTTTGTGAGAAGCTTATACCCAAACCTGCCCCAAATGGGACAATTTTTTATCATATCATGTTGATGCCGTTCCATGATAGCATGCCAAGTTTCAAGAATTTCAGACGAGTTTTGGATTTACTAGAATTTTAAAACCATGTATCTCAATGTTTGCAGCCAAGTGACGGTGCCGAGGTGTTTGACATTCATTCCCATTTCTTGCATGGGACCTAAGCATGCAACCAAGGACACACATTTCATTTTTCAACCCATTTTTATGCACAGGAGCATGTGCCTGTAGTTCAAATTTGAATTATGCACATAAATGCCTAGAAAATTTAGTTCATGTATAAAAAATGTCCAAACGAACCCTGAAAAATTCCAAAATTTAACACGACACTCCTCTTGTTCTATGTTGACACCAGAAAAATTGGAAAGCAAGAAGAGGCAACGAATACCATTTCCTTGACAAAGGTGATACATCTCCAACATATCTATAATTTTTGCTTGTTCCATGCTATTATACTATCATTCTTGGATGTTTTACAATCATTTTATAGCAACTTTATATCATTTTTTGGGACTAACCTATTGACATAGTGCCCAGTGCCAATTGCTGTTTTTTGCTTGTTTTTTACTTCGCAGAATATCAGTACCAAACATAGTCCAAACGCAGCGAAACTTTTTGGAGATTTTTTTGGACCAGAAGACACCACATGGGCCAAAGAAGTACCAGAGGGGAGGCCCGAGGTGGGCACAACCCACCAGGGCATACCTAGGAGCCCAAGCGCGCCCAGGGGGGTTGTGTCCCCCTCGGTGACCTCCCGCACCGCCTCTTCGCCCTATAAATACCCAAATATTCCAGAAAACCCTAGGGGAGTCGACGAAACACAATTCTAGCCGCCGCAAGTTCCAGAACTACGAGATCCAATCTAGACACCATCACGGAGGGGTTCATCATCCTCATTGGTGCCTCTCCGATGATGCGTGAGTAGTTCATCATAGACCTACGGGTCCGTAGGCAGTAGCTAGATGGCTTCTTCTCTCTTTTATAGCAACTTTATATCATTTTTTAGGACTAACCTATTGACGTACTGCCAAGTGCCAGTTGCTGTTTCTTGTTTTTTACTTCGCAGAATATCAGTACCAAAGAGAGTCCATACGCAGCGAAACTTTTAGGAGATTTTTTTGGACCAGAAGACACCACATGGGCCAAAGAAGTACCAGAGGGGAGGCCTGAGGTGGGCACAACCCACCAGGGCACACCTAGGAGCCCAGGCGTGCCCAGGGGGATTGTGCCCCCCTTGGTGACCTCTCGCACCACCTCTTCGCCCTATACATACCCAAATATTCCAGAAACCCTAGGGGAGTCGACAAAACACAATTCCAGCCGCCGCAAGTTCCAGAACCACGAGATCCAATCTAGACACCATCACGGAGGGGTTCATCATCCTCATTGGTGCCTCTTCGATGATGCGTGAGTAGTTCATCATAGACCTACGGGTCCGTAGGCAGTAGCTAGATGGCTTCTTCTCTCTTTTTGATTCTCAATACAATGGTCTCTTGGAGATCTATTTGATGTAACTCTTTTTTGCGCTGTGTTTGTTGGGATCGGATGAACTTTGAGTTTATGATCAGATCTATATCCATGAACATTATTTGAGTCTTCTTTTGATCTCTTATATGCATGATTATTTATAGCCTCGTATTTCTTCTTCGAATCTTTGGTTTAGTTAGGCCAACTAGATCGATTTTTCTTGCCATGAGAAGAGGTGCTTTGTGATGGGTTCGATCTTGTGGTGTTCTTTCCTATTGACAGAAGGGACAGCAAGACACGCATGTATCACTGCTATTAAGGATAACAAGATGGGGGCTATTCCTACATCAATAGATCTCATCTACATCATGTCATCGTTCTTATTGCATTACTCCGTTTCTCCATGAACTTAATACACTAGATGCATGCTGGATAGCGGTCGATGTGTGGAGTAATAGTAGTAGATGCAGGCAGGAGTCGGTCTACTAATCTTGGACGTGATGCCTATATATTGATCATTGCCTTGGATATCGTCATAATTATTCGATCTTCTATCAATTACCCAACAGTAATTTGTTCACCCACGTGTGCTATTTTCTTGAGAGAAGCCACTAGTGAAATCTACGGCCCCCGGGTCTATTCTTTATCATATTTGCTTTGAGATCTATTTTTATTCGCTTTTATTTTCAGATCTATTATTCCAAAAACCCAAAAATACCTTGCTGCACTTTTTTGTTACTTATTTTATTTTGCGTTTTATCGAGATCTATTTATCCAATCTACACAATTTTTATCCCGTCAACTTGACAATTTCTGGCGCTGTTACCCGTAGAGGAAATGATAACCCCTCATAAGCATCGAGTTGCAAGTATTTGTTTTTTGTGTGCAGGTACCGTTTAGATAGTGTTGGTTGGTTCTCCTACTGGATTGATACCTTGGTTTCTTATCTGAGGGAAATACCTACCGTAGCTGTACTGCATCATCCCTTCCTCTTTGGGGAAATACTGACGTAGTTCAAGCGACATCAAAAGGAATTTCTGGCGCTGTTGTCGGGGAGACATCAGCAACATCTATCAGGTTCCTAATCACAAATCTCATCTCCTTGCAATTTACATTATTTTCCATTTGCCTCCCATTTTCATCTCCCCCACTTCACAAAAATTTGCCGTTTTATTTGCCGTCTCTTTTTCGTCTGCCTTTTTCTTGTCCGATCTTTTATTTGCTTGTGTTGCCGTATGCCTTCTATATGCTTGCATCTTCTCTTGCTAAAAATCTATTGACATGGATCCCCATCCACTTGCTAATCTTTTTAAAAGATCCAATCATGATGAACCAATTGCTAGTGAGTTGAGTGCACTAGATTATCTTTATGAAGTTTTGCTTGACATTCGTGAATCCGAAAATTGTGATAAAGAAATTTATGAAGTGATTCATGATTGCTCCTTGAATGAAAAGCATGATTGCAATGATTTTACAATAAATTCTATTAATGTCAATTGTGCTAACAATATGCAAAACCCCAAGCTAGGGGATGCTAATCTTGCTATGTCCACTACTTATTGCAATGATCATGATTGGGGTGATTCTTCTTATGATCTTGAAAATTTATTTAAGCCTCATGATGAATACGATATTGATAATAATGTTTTAAATAATATTGAAAGTGGGTTTGGAAGAGCGTCAACTTTAGGTAAAAATAATCCCACATATTTGGAGAGTGTTCAATCATATGAAATTTTTGATAAAAGTGGGTTTGGAGAGGTCGTGACTTTAGTTGATGTTAATCCCACTATCTTGGAAGATTATAAAACTATTATGCATGTGGATCATGAAGAGAAAATTTTATATGATAGCTATATTGTTGAATTTGATTATGATCCTACATTTAATTATTATGAGAGAGGAAAATATGGTTGTAGAAATTTTCATGTTACTAATTTGCCTCTCGTTATGTTGAGATTGCTATTGTTTCTTACTTCTTCCTTGCATACGCTATATATTTTTTGTCTTGATAATTTGTTTGCTCATAAAATCCCTATGCATTGGAAGTATGTTAGACTTAAATGTGTTTGTCACATGTATTATGATGCTCTCTTTGTGTTTCAATTATAATCTTTTATGTGAGCATCAATAAAATCTTATGCCTAGCTAGGGGCATAAAATGATAGCGCTTGTTGGGAGGCAACCCAATGAATAAAATTTATTTTTGTATTTTTTTTTATGTTCTTGAGTGTTTGCATAATTATGCCTCTGTTATGATTGTGTTTTTTATGGGTGTTTGTGCCAAGTAAAGCCTTTGAGATAGCTTGGGTGATAGTTGATTTGATCCTGTTGAAAAACAGAAACTTTTGCGCCCAGTAACAGAATTGTTTAAATTCACAAAAGTGACGAAAAATTCTAAATTATTTACACAAGATTGATATGCAAATTTCCTCTGTTGTCCTAATTTTTCAGAATTTTTGGGGTTACAAAAGTATGAGAACAATTCACAGATTTACAGACTGTTCTGTTTTTGACAGATTCTGTTTTCTTTGCATTGTGTGCTTATTTTGATGAATCTATTGTAACATCCCAAAATTTTGAATTTTCGAATGTTAAGTAATTAAATAGGATTTATTAAAACTTTCTTGTGTTGCTTGTTGGTAGTTAAATTTGGTTAAGATTTAAAACTTTTAGAATATTTAAATGAATAATAAACGAGAAGGAATAAAAGGACTTTCCCGAATATTCATTTGACTCTTATTTTGATTTTACAAATATTCAAATCATTTTCAACTCAAGGAAAAACATTGAGAGAAGAAAACACGACTTCTTCCCTATTAAGTACAGTTGCAAAATATGAAGAATATTATTTGGATTTATTTGTATTTTTTTATAATGCTCTTTATTGGCTCATAGTGCATTAAATGTTTTCTTAACAAAATGCATAAGAGTTGATAATAAATGTTCACTGCTTTCTGTTATAGCAATAATACTTCACTGAGTATTTTGGTTTTCTTTTAGTAATTATTTTCGTATTTTATTAAATCAATTATAACTCATGTTATCGTATAAATAAGAAATTGCCAGATTTCTTTACTGTGCACTTCGGACTGCACAGGAGCAGTCAATTTCCTTTTCTATCGCTCAGCGCAACGCCGTGCAGCCCAGCAAGCAGGCCGGCTCATTTCCACTCAGCAGGCAGCCCACTCCAGTTCTGTTTTTTCTTCTACTTTTTCTCTCCCCGCTGACTACTCTGGCCCGCCTGTCATCTTTCTCCCTGGTTCGTGTTCGGACATCTGTAGCTCCGGAACCAAATCATGGTCGGATCGATCGATTCGATCGGTCTGTTGCTCCTCCCGCACGCCTGCATGCTTATATATATTCACCTCCCTCATCTCGTCCGATCTTTGCCAAAATAGGCGTCTCCCGTGCCCTAGAACGCTGTTCCGATCTCGCTGGAGTATCTCTGCCCGAAGTTTCTGCCGGCGTCGATCCCAGCACCACCCGAGGTACCCGCAGCTCCTCTTGGTCCTCCTTCCCTCTTCCCAATCTTCTCTACCTCCCTGACCCTATCTATCACGTAGGGGAGCACCAAACCAAGCACTGTGACTCAACCCGAAGCTCAACTCCATTGCCGCCGCTCCAGTCGCACGGTTCGGTCACGGGAGCAAGCGCCGGTCGGCTCTGAGGACGTTTTCGAGTTAACCATCTTCCTCTGCACCTCGCCCCGTATCGTACGAGTCCTGAATGCCATCTCAGCGACATCACGGTCAAGTTCGAGCCGCCCCAGACCCTTCTTCTCCAACTCAGGTGACCACCCACTTCCTTTGTTTTCCGGTGAGTTCCTCGCGTCCGTTCGATTTAGGATGGACCGCGCAGATTAGATCTAGGCTATTTTTTTCTCAAACAGTTATGCACTATTTAGCAGCCATCCGTCGTTTAGCCACAACAGCAAACACCCTCCAGCCTATAGCAGCGTGACACATGGCAGTTTGCTACAGTAGCCGCAGGACTTCAGAACGCTGCCATGGCAGTGGTTTTGACAGATTTTCATCCTATTTTCATTTCGCTATAACTTGAGAACCATATATCCAAATTCACCGATTCTTTTTCCTATGAACTCATATTGACCAGGAGCATCCACTAAAACCAAAATTTCAAACTTTTGCACTGTTTAAATTTGAATTCAACCTTCCGGAGGCCATATCTTTTAAACCGTTGATCCAAATTAGTTGATTCTTTTTGCATCGTGATCCTATTAGCATGTAGATAAGATATACCTAATGACGTGTTCGGTTATTGGAGTTTTATTTGAATTCCTTGCTGTTTACTTTATTTTAGTGTAATGTGACCATTGTTTATTTATCGGTGCATTCATTAAACGTATAGATTGTCCAGAGTGTGCAGTGGATCAGAATTGAGCGTTAGAGTACTTCAACACCGTTCAAGGCAAGTTTGCACTTTTGATTTTGTTCATCCTATATTATGCTATGCATGCGTGGTTTTATGTTATGATATATGTTTGGCCTGATATGTGTGTCCCGTGTTGTCATGTTTTGGTGTTGATTGTGTTATGTGATGGTGTGAGTAGCTTGCGATGGTAGACATGGGTATGTGTTGAGTGATGCATGGAAGTGGTGAGTCTTTATAGCTGTAGGCTTGGGACTTTTTCTCAGGTGAATGCGTCAATGGCTGAGCGCTCTATTGTCCCTAGAGAATTAGAGAATGCGCCATGGCTGAGCACACTTGAGGTTTCGGGGCTTAAATGAGGTGAATGCGTTGATGGCTGAGCGCTCTATTGTCCCTAAAGAATGCGCCACGACTGAGCGCACTTGAGACTTCTTGAAGATCCTTTTCCTCTCGGGAAATTTTGGATGTGGTCTAGTTAGCCGTGTGACAATTGTGTTTCTGTAAAACCTTGACTTGTTAGTGGAGGTAGGTGAACTTAGCTTTATGGCAAACCAACTTGAGTGTTTTTGTTTGTCATACTTTGCTTGTGGATGTAGGTTTTGCTATATCATTATGTGTGATTTGCCAATACATTCAATGTATTGACCCTTGTGGCTGCAACTTATCATGTTGGAGGATTTTCAAATGATCAGTGAGATACAGTAGGGTCGCGAGTCTTCACTCAACATTTTCGCCATGGGCATTGACGGGACTCATCGTTTATTATGCTACATTTTTCGCTGTTGTTATTGAATACAAGTAGTTATCTGCTATGAGATTGTAATACATTATAAATTCTGGATCATATGTTGTAGTAAATGATGCACTTGTTATATGATATTCATATGTATTGTGTGTGCTAGCGAATCGATCCAGGGACTAGCACAGTAAGCACAGAGACATCGAATAATATCAGGTTCGGGTCGTTACAGATGGTATCAGAGCAGTGTGTTGACTGTAGGTCGTGACCCTAGCAAATGGATTAGAAAAGACATAGGAGTGAAAAACTTACTTTACAACTTGTTGTCTACATGTTAGTTCATACTCTTGTACTCATATCTTTTCTTTTCAAGTATAGATGACCCCTGTAGTTATAGTAGTCTTATTTGAGGAGTTTTAGTTGACAGACCACCATTACTAAGTTGCGTTCGATAAATGATTTGCGGTAGTATGATGAGATCATATCTCTTGTGGATATGACCTTACCTGTAGGTTTTGCTTGTGTGGTGTGACTTGTGTGAATTGTGTGAATTTAATGTCTTCTTGTTAGAGTTTTTGTTGCTAGCATGAGCATATGGGTAGTGTTTTCCCCTTAGGTCTTTATTCTGTCTATATCCTAATACATGCTGCAACCCAGTGATGAGTTCAAGTTTAACCACATGCGCCAGGATCTGACAAGAAGCAAGCACAATCTTGCTGAAGGAAGAAACATGGAGGAAGCTACACTTCATCAACATATGTTTTATAGTAGTTGACGCAAACCTTAGAGTTGACAGGAATGATAGCTTTTTGTTTAGCATGCAGAACAAATGGATTTTCGCGAACATAGTTCATGCACAAGAGAAATTACTGCAATGCTTGTGAGGATGCCCGAGTGTTGGAATGCGAGATTTTCTGAACCGTATACAAGGTAATGATTTGGGTGCAGAATGGATTGATCACCATACCGACATACTCTTATTATTCGCTCTTGCTATGTGGGATGGTAAGTCTAGAGTGACTTCCTATAGTAGAGAGACGACGTTGTTAAGCCTAAACCTTAGAACGGTATGACATTTGATCCCTTGTAAAGGCAACTGTTGCCAATAGTAGGTTATACGGTGAGAATAAGCCAAAACTCATTTCTGTAGGATCCATTCTTGATGACCACCATGAGCATATCGATTTTTGTTTAGTACTAGCACAAGACCTATCAACCGTGAAGGTAATGGGAGACGACTCTTTTGACATGAAATTCAAGACCTCAAAGGAGTGTAGGACTTGTATTTGAATGATTTCATCGAAGGAGTAAGATCCTTGAAGACCTAGTGACTCTAATTCTAAGGGTGGTAGCAGCCCGGACTCTCGGATGAACGATAGATATTCAAGGAGAACCTTTTCTTTCTAGCCTCTTCGAATCTCGAGGACGAGATTCATTTTAAGGGTGGTAGATTTGTAACATCCCAAAATTTTGAATTTTGGAATGTTAAGTAATTAAATAGGATTTATTAAAACTTGCTTGTGTTGCTTGTTGGTAGTTAAATTTGGTTAAGATTTAAAAAATTTAGAATATTTAAATGAATAATAAACAAGAGGGAATAAAAGGACTTTCCCGAATATTCATTTGACTCTTATTTTGATTTTACAAATATTCAAATCATTTTCAACTCAAGGAAAAACATTGAGAGAAGAAAACATGACTTCTTCCCTGTTAAGTATAGTTGCAAAATGTGAAGAATATTATTTGGATTTTTTTTATTTTTTTATAATGCTCTTTATTGGCTCCTAGTGCATTAAATGTTTTCTTATCAAAATGCATAAGAGTCGGAAAAAAAATGGTCACTGCTTTCTGTTATAGCAATAATACTTCACTCAGTATTTTGGTTTTCTTTTAGAAATTATTTTCATATTTTATTTTATCAATTATAACTCATGTTATCGTATAAATAGAAAATTGCCAGATTTCTTTATTGTGCACTTCGAACTGCACATGAGCAGTCAATTTCCTTTTCTATCGCTCAGCACAACGCCGTGCAGCCCAGCAAGCAGGCCGGCCCATTTCCACTCAACGGGCAGCCCACCCTAATTCTGTTTTTTCTTCTTCTACTTTTTCTCTCCCCGCTGTCTACTCTGGCCCGCCTGTCATATTTCTCCCTGGTTCATGTTCATTAGGGACATCTGTAGCTCCCGAACCAAATCGTGGTCGGATCGATCGATTCGATCGGTCTGTTGCTCCTCCCGCATGCCCGCATGCTTATATATATTCACCTCCCTCATCTCGTTCGATTTTTGCCAAAATCGGCGTCTCCCATGCCCTAGAACGCTGTTCCGATCTCGCCGGAGTACCTCCGCCCGAAGTTTTTGCCGGCGTCGATCCCAGCGCCACCCGAGGTACCCGCAGCTCCTCTTGGTCCTCCTTCCCTCTTCCCAATCTTCTCTACCTCCCTGACCCTATCTATCACGCAGGGGAGCACCAAACCAAGCACTGTGACTCAACCCGAAGCTCAACTCCATTGCCGCCGCTCCAGTCGCACGGTTCGGTCGCGGGAGCAAGCGCCGGTCGGCTCCGAGGACGTTTTCGAGTTAACCATCTTCCTCTACACCTCACCCCGTATCGTACGAGTCCTGAAGGCCATCTCAGAGACATCACGGTCAAGTCTGAGCCGCCCCAGACCCTTCTTCTCCAACTCCGGTGACCACCCACTTCCTCTGTTTTCCGGTGAGTTCCTCGCATCCGTTCGATTTAGGATGGACCGCGCAGATTAGATCTAGGCTATTTTTTTTCTCAAATAGTTATGCACTATTTAGCAGCCGTCCGTCGTTTAGCCACAACAGCAAACACCCTCCAGCCTATAGCAGCGCGACACATGGCAATTTGCTACAGTAGCTGCAAGACTTCAGAACGCTGCCATGGCAGGGGTTTTGACAGATTTTTATCCTATTTTCATTTCGCTATAACTTGAGAACCGTATATCCAAATTCACCGATTCTTTTTCCTATGAACTCAAATTGACCAGGAGCATCCACTAAAACCAAAATTTCAAACTTTTGCAATGTTCAAATTTGTATTTGTTTAAATTTGAATTCAACCTTCAGGAGGCCATATCTTTTAAACCGTTGATCCAAATTAGTTGATTCTTTTTGCATCGTGATCCTATTAGCATGTAGATAAGATATACCTACTGACGTGTTTTGTTATTGGAGTTTTATTTGAATTCCTTGCTGTTTACTTTATTTTAGTGTTATGTGAGCATTGTTTATTTATCGGTGCATTCATTAAACGTATAGATTGTCCGGAGTGTGAAGCGGATTAGACTTGAGCGTTAGAGTACTTCAACACCGTTCAAGGCAAGTTTGCACTTTTGATTTTGCTCATCCTAAATTCTGCTATGCATGTGTGGTTTTATGCTATGATGTATGTTTGGCCTGATATGTGTGTCCCATGTTGTCATGTTTTGGTGTTGACTGTGTTATGTGATGGCGTGAGTAGCTTGCGATGGTAGATGTGGCTATGTGTTGAGTGATGCATGGAAGTGGTGAGTCTTTATAGCTGTAGGCTCGGGACTTTTTCTCAGGTGAATGCGTCAATGGCTGAGCGCTCTATTGTCCCGAGAGAATGCGCCATGGCTGAGCGCACTTGAGGTTTCGGGGCTTAAATCAGGTGAATGCGTTGATGGCTGAGCGCTCTATTGTCCCTAGAGAATGTGCCATGACTGAGTGCACTTGAGACTTCTTGAAGATCCTTTTCATCTCGGGAAATTTTGGATGTGGTCCAGTTAGCCGTGTGACAATTGTGATTCTGTAAAACCTTGACTTGTTAGTGGAGGTAGGTGAAGTTCTTTATGTCAAACCAACTTGAGTGTTTTTGTTTGTCATACTTTGCTTGTGGATGTAGGTTTTGCTATATCATTATGTGTGATTTGCCAATACATTCAATGTATTGACCCTTGTGGCTGCAACTTATCATGTTGCAGGATTTTCAGATGATCAGTGAGATACAGTAGGGTCGCGAGTCTTCACTCAACATTTTCACCATGGGCATTGACGGGACTCATCGTTTATTATGGTACATTTTCCGCTGTTGTTATTGAATACAAGTAGTTATCTGCTATGAGATTGTAATACATTATAAATTATGGATCATACGTTGTAGTAAATGATGCACTTGTTATTTGATATTCATATGTACTGTGTGTGCTAGCGAATCGATCCAGGGACTAGCACAGTAAGCACCGAGGCATCGAATCATATCAGGTTCGGGTCATTACATTTGTGGATTGTATCAGGGGGGGGGGGGTATAAGCCTTGGCAAAGTTAGAATACAGTAGATATAATGCAATAACAAAATTTTAATGGGTTTTCAATAGTACTTAAAGTAAAGATTGGTTTTCTTATACTAACGGATCTCACGAAGGTTTTGTTAAGTTTTGTGTGATTGAAGTTTTCAAGTTTTGGGTGAGATCGCGATGGATGAAGGAATAAGGAGTGAAAAGAGCCTAAGCTTAGGGATGCCCCATGGCACCCCAAGTTAATATTCAAGGAGAACCAAGAAACTAAGCTTGGGGATGCTCCGGAAGGCATCCCCTCTTTCTTCTAACGACCATCGGTATTTTACTTGGAGCTATATATTTATTCGTCACATATCATGAGTTTTGCTTGGAGCGTCTTGTATTATATGAGTCTTTGCTTGTTTTGCTTTTTAGTTTGTCACAAGTATCCTTGCTGGACACACCTATTTGAGAGAGCCAAAATTATGCTATGATTTGTTAGAATTGCTCTTTATGCTTCACTTGAATTTTTTGAGCCATGGAATTGCTCTAGTGCTTCACTTATATCTTTTTGAGCACGGTATGCTTTAGTAATTTTTGAAGAAATGCCCTCATGCTTCACTTAGATTAATTTGAGAGTTAGTAAATTTTTGAAGAAATTCTCTCATGCTTCACTTATATTATTTTGAGAGACAAAAATTTTATGCTCATGTTCACTTAAATTTGTTTGAGCTTGTTAAAAGCAATTGCAATATATGAAACTAGTCCCAAAGTGATAGATATTAAAGAGGGATATAATAAAAACTTTCATGAAGATCATTGGACAAAATAAACTTGATTCTTTGTAATAGTTTTGAGATATGGTGATAGTGATATGTGAGTCATGTTGGTAAGTAATTATGTTCTAGTAAGAATATTGGTGTTAAGGTTTGTGATTCCCTATGCAATCATGAAAGTCAATAGTTATGCAATGAAATTATATCCTACTTGTGGTGCATTATTCGGTGTTAGTTATGCTTAATGCTCGCTTATGTGATTTTTCGTTTCTTGGTTGGTTGCTTCTCAATCTATTTGCTAGCCTTCACTTGTACTAAGTAGAAATACTACCTGTGCATCCAAAATCCTTAAACCCAGTTTTGCCATATGAGTCCACCATTATCTACCTATATGCGGTATTTATGTGCCGTTCTAAGCAAATTTGTATGTGCCATTTCTAATTTAAAAAATGAATTTCCTTTTTGTGTGTTTGTACCGCTCATGAAGCAGCAGGGGGTGGCCAATATTTTTCATGCTAGATGTGTTATTCTCAAGATGAGTGTTTATTCACTTGTCATTGCACGAGAGTATTCGGTAATAGGGATGCCCAGTCCCGAAATGAAAAATAAATTTACCTTATGTTGTCAAATAATAAATTCCTTGGAAAGTGTTGTTATGGAAGGCACCCGTGGATACGGCTAGCCATGGATTGTGAAAGAATGGTGGAAAAAGGAATGAACTTTATTTTCTGTTCGGGAACCGCCTATAATATATCTAGCATGGAAAGTGTTGGGAATTACTTGGTCGTTTTCGTTGACGGGAAAAGTATGCCTCTCAAAATTTTGTATCTCTCAATTTAAGCTTTGAGCTCTGGCACCTCTACAAATCCCTACTCCCCTCTGTGAAGGGCCTATATATTTACTTTATGCAGTTTTATTTTTATTTGAGTCTCCATCTTCTCTTATAAAGCACCAACTAAGGGGCACTATGATCATACTTTAGCATTGGATGTTGCTAATATGCGAGTGTGTTTCATGAATGGATCAGGGATTGAGCATGATGGGCTAGGGATAAGTTTCTTTAGTGCTGATATTTTGAAAGACATGGTTGCTTGTTGATATGCTTGAGTATTGAAATCTTCATGTCAAAACTAGACTATTGCTTGGAACCATATAAAAGTCCAAATGTCCATGCTACAAAAGAAAAGAATATGTGATGAACATGTTAGACAGCATTCCACATCAAAAATTCTATTTTTATCATTTACCTACTCAAGGACGAGTAGGAATTAAGCTTGGGAATGCTGATACGTCTCCAACGTATCTATAATTTTTGCTTGTTCCATGCTGTTATATTATCATTCTTGGATGTTTTACAATCATTTTATAGCAACTTTATATCATTTTTTGGGACTAACCTATTGACGTAGTGCCAAGTGCCAGTTGCTGTTTCTTGTTTTTTACTTGGCAGAATATCAGTACCAAACAGAGTCCATACGTAGCGAAACTTTTAGGAGATTTTTTTGGACCAGAAGACACCACATGGGCCGAAGAAGTACCAGAGGGGAGGCCTGAGGTGGGCACAACCCACCAGGGCACGCCTAGGAGCCCAGGCGCGCCCAGGGGGGTTGTGCCCCCCTTGGTGACCTCTCGCACCGCCTCTTCGCCCTATAAATACCCAAATATTCCAGAAACCCTAGGGGAGTCGACAAAACACAATTCCAGCCACCGCAAGTTCCAGAACCACGAGATCCAATCTAGACACCATCACGGAGGGGTTCATCATCCTCATTGGTGCCTCTCCGATGATGCGTGAGTAGTTCATCATAGACCTACAGGTCCGTAGGCAGTAGCTAGATGGCTTCTTCTCTCTTTTTCATTCTCTATACAATGGTCTCTTGGAGATCTATTTGATGTAACTCTTTTTTGCGATGTGTTTGTTGGGATCCGATGGACTTTGAGTTTATGATCAGATCTGTATCCATGAACATTATTTGAGTCTTCTTTTGATCTCTTATATGCATGATTATTTATAGCCTCGTATTTCTTCATCGAATCTTTGGTTTAGTTAGGCCAACTAGATCGATTTTTCTTGCCATGGGAAGAGGTGCTTTGTGATGGGTTCGATCTTGTGATGTTCTTTCCCAGTGACAGAAGGGACAGCAAGACACGCATGTATCGTTCCTATTAAGGATAACAAGATGGGGGCTATTCCTACATGAATAGATCTCGTCTACATCATGTCATCGTTCTTATTGCATTACTCTGTTTCTCCATGAACTTAATACACTAGATGCATGCTGTATAGCGGTTGATGTGTGGAGTAATAGTAGTAGATGCAGGCAGGAGTTGGTCTACTAATCTTGGACGTGATGCCTATATATTGATCATTGCCTTGGATATCGTCATAATTATTCGATCTTCTATCAATTGCCCAACAGTAATTTGTTTACCCACCGTGTGCTATTTTCTTGAGAGAAGCCACTAGTGAAATCTACGGCCCCTGGGTCTATTCTTTATCATATTTGCTTTGAGAACTATTTTTAGTCAATTTTATTTTTATATCTATTATTCCAAAAATCCAAAAATACCTTGCTGCACTTTTTTGTTACTTATTTTATTTTGCGTATTGTCGAGATCTATTTATCCAATCTACACAATTTTTATCCTGTCAACTTGACAATTTCTGGCTCCATTACCCGTAGAGGGATTGACAACCCCTCATAAGCGTCTGGTTGCAAGTATTTGTTCTTTGTGTGCAGGTACCATTTACATAGTGTTGCTTGGTTCTCCTACTGGATTGATACCTTGGTTTCATAACTAAGGGAAATGCCTAACGTAGCTGTACTGCATCATCCCTTCCTCTTTGGGGAAATACCGACCTAGTTCAAGCGACATTAAAAGGTGACACATTCCCTACCGGAACCATGAGGCTTCTTGTGAGAAGCTTATAACAAAACCTGCCCCAAATGGGACAACTTTTTTTTACCACAGCATGTTGATGCCATTCCATGATAGCATGCCAAGGTTCATGAATTTCAGACAAGTTTTGGATTAACTAGAATTTCAAATCCAAGTATCTCAACATTTGCCGGCGGGCCACGGTGCCGAGGTGTTTGAAATTCACCCCCATTTCTTGCATGGGACATAAGCATCAACCCATGGAGACATATATGATTTTACAACCCATTTTGGTGCACCGGAGCATGTGCATGTAGTTTAATTTTGAATTGTGCACCTGAAATGCCTAGAAAACCAAGTTAATGTATAAAAATGTCCGAACAAACCCTGAATAATTCCAATTTTTTTGACGACTCACCTATAGTTGCATGTTCACTGCAGATACAAGTTCTAGCAATTCAAACACCCTCCTTTGCTGCTATGACCCCATTATGTATTTCAAATCAAGACGAAAAATCAAGTAGACCGCATACAATTTATTATCACCGACCGCGTGAGATGCAATACAAAATATCTTGGAGCACAGTCGGAGTAGTACGTATATGGCTTACGTGAGAAGGTGCGTCGGCTACAGTCCACGGCCGACGCGTCAAGCACACTAGCTAGCTGTGGCACCCCGGCTCAGAGAAGACCGGGACGCCCCGTATTCCAGCCCAGGGACAAGTCTTCTGGAATATGGCACTGTTGGCATAGAACAAATCAGCTCTTTATTACAATGGATATGGTTACAAAGGGTACGTGGATTACATCAGTATGGCGGCACTACGCCTGCCCGGGGTAGCTCTATGCTAACAACAGAGTAACTCTCTCAGCAACGGAACAACGACGGCGGTGATGGACTTCACTCCGCAGGGACTCTGGCTAGAACGCGTATCCTAGCTCGCAAACTCAGGATCCTCGACAAGCAAGCAATCATGGCATGACCTGCAAACTATCATGACACGCCAGGTGAGTACTTGGAATGTACTCGCAAGCTCACAACAAACATCAGCATTAAGGCAAGACAACATCATAGCAAGATAGCTACTGAAGTAGATGCAGTAAGGTAGAGCATATTAAGTAGTTTAATCCATACTCCGAATAACCTCAGGATCCAATCTGAATCTGTTCCAAATCCAATCCAAATCATGTGGTCATCCGACCACTCATCTCATAGCCATCCCATGGCTAACATATCATACTCCTGATACCGTCTGCAATACAAGTTTGACAAACTTACTCTCTTCCGGGTTGCCTCACAACCTTCAGAATACTCACGATCCACCGAGTACTTCTGATCTTACGATGAGTTCTTCCGGGTTGCCTCACAACCTGCAGGGCGTCGTCCTCCTCCCACGCTCGACTGACCGAAGAGAGGGCCGGCTTCCGGCGGCGATTGCCGGAGCTAGAGGCCGTCCCCGATGATGTTCCGGCTATGGGCGTGCTCGGGATGACAAGACGCACCCATCCCGGAGGTACACGGACCTCGGGGAGGTCGAGCTCGAGTCCCCTTTCGGCAATGGCGGGCGGCAGCTTCTGGCGATGTGGGATTCGGGGCTACGACGATGGAGAGGTGGGGAGGAAGTTGGGCAGGGCTCCGCCGTGGTTGAGTTGCTCCTCTGGTGAAGAGAGAAGGGAGGGAGGAGCTCCGGTTGGCTCCAATTTAAGCCGAGGCCGGCGGCAATGCTTCGGCCATTGGAGGGGTAGGACGGCTCTAGGAGCTCGGGTGAGAGGTTGGGAGGCGCTAGGAGGGAGAGGGAGCGCTAGTGGTGAGCTCGAGGGGTCTGGGGAACGGCTATATATAGCCGGGTGAGGTGAGGTGATAAGGACGGCCACGGCAGCGACCTTATCGGCACACTGGCGGGTGCGGGTGGTGTGGCTGGAGGTTTGCGGCGTCGAGGAGCTTCGTGGGGAGAGGAGAGGACTCGAGGGCGCTAGAGAGAGCTCGAGGGAGATGAGGACAGAGGAAAACAACGACGGTGTCACGTGCGCTCACTGTTCCTCGACGGGGACGGCTGTCGGGGAAGAATCCAGAGGAGGAGAGGGTTCCAGAGCGAAGGCGACGATGAGGCGAAGCCCCTAGACATGGCTAGGTGGCGAGGGTGAGAAGGAACGGACGAAACCGAGGGGTTCCATCGCCAGAGCGCGCTGGCTGGCATGCTAGCCGCGTGGTCACTGTGTGGCCATGGTGTTGACACGCTGAACTCGAGGCCAAACCATGTCTAGTGAGTAGTCCTTCCAAAGCAGAGTCTCAGGGAGGTGATAGATCAGCAAAAGAGACCAAGGATGGATGTGAGGCTTCACTGGAAGTTTGTTGTAGCAAACTTTACTGCACCTCTGTGATCCACAGGAAGGTGATAAAACCAAAGGTGATGTCTGGGAGGTTTAGGTTAGGAATAACTACAATCCTGTGAAGTTTGGAGAGAAATGGACCAAGGTTTAATAGGGTTGCCTTGCAACTGACCAATCTGGTCCAGAAACTCAATCTTGATGTGCCACTCACATGGAGTAGCAACTTGAGCTGAAATTTGGTATAACATGATGATTTGGTCATATGAAGATTCTGTAAAATTTTCATACCATTTGGACATGCCAAAATAGTACTTCCTTCACAGATATCCTCTCTGACCAGAATCTTAGAAAAATTCCAGGGAATTATTGGGAAGATGAAATGAGCCAAAATTTTGTGGAGATATTTTATATGGGTAGGATAATGCTCTGGTAAATTTTCAGCAATTATGGAGCAATATAAAATATAGTTGCTTCACAATGTGAAAATCTGACCAGAAACCAAGATTTGAGGTTGTGCTCACATAGATGATTGGATAGGGTTGAAACTTAGTGGAGAGTCATGATTTGATCATATGAATATGCTTGCAAAATGTCAACTCATTTGGATCAACTTAGCTAGTACTTGGTTCACAAAGCTTCCAGTTGACCAGAAACTTTGGAAATTAGCCAAGGGATATTTAATATCCAAATGAATTTGAATTTTGGCATGTGGCAATGATATGGATAGGAAAGAATGTGCAAAAAGTTTGAGACCAAGCAAGCAAATATAAAGAGTACTTGCTTCTCAACTTGACAGCTAGGGCAGAATCAGAACAGGAATATTTGTGAAATATCTTTGAACATGGCAAGGAAGGGTTTTGACATATTTGTGGAAGATCGGACCCAAACAATTTATGAGAATTATTTGGGAATCTTTGGAATGATGGAAATGTGGGTTGCTTCACAACCCAGGACAACTGGGTTATTCCTTTAATAGAAAAAGGAATTTTCCCAAGGAAAAGAATGTTGGGATTGGTCCAAGATGGAAATGACATGGTCTTGGGATGGTTTTGAGGTTGAAAAGCCACTTGGGAAGTGGAATCAAGGGTGATCCCTCCAGGTTGCAAGACCACTAAGCCACAGAAAGGCAAATCCAAACCAAAATCAAAAGGAAAAAAATGGGCAAAATCCAGGGTGTTACAAACCTACCCCCCTTAAAGAAATCTTGTCCTCGAGATTTGGTTGCTCAGGGATCAAACATGAATATTTCCACTTGAAAAACTGTTTCCCACTCGGGTTTCCTTTTTACCTTTGTATAATGCTCTCACTGAGTTTCATATGACCGACTGCCTTGCTTCGGGGTGGTTTGCTTCACTGGACCCTTTTTCTGGCAAATCTTACCTCATATGTTACTCCGACTTCACTCCTTTTATGTCTGCTGACTTGTCTGGGGCAATAAATTATTCTGACCAAACTATGTGCCCAGCTTGTAAGTCCGAGGGTGGTTCTTCATGGACGTGTCGTGACGAGGTCCAATATGATCGACCATTCACTGAGTTGTGAACAGATTCTCTTAGTGGACACAAAATATTTTACTCATTGCATTGGGTGACTTCAAATGACTGTGTGTTCTCCTGGTTCAAAACAGTACTGTAAATCGTACCATTCTCCTGGCAGAATCTGACTTCTCGCACGGATTGCTGGGTCATCTTGGGTATCTTCACTATCTTGGGTATAAGGCTCCTACCAAATATTTGACTGTCACCTGTCATGACCAGCATAAAGGTGTACGGTCTTATTGTGATACTATCCATAGACTTGACTGCCAGTGGTCCTGGCAGCAGAATCTTGTTCACGGCAGGTTAGTCTTTAATTGATTTCCATCTGTGAGGACACATGCTTTGAGACTGTTGTTCATCCTTCTGATTACTCAGTCTGTCGGTACCTCTATATGGATGGTAGGCCGTGTAATGCTTTAACATGGTTGTTGAATTTAAACTAGTGAGTTAATCTTTCGGCTGACCTGACTAGCTTGGTTGCCCTCTTCTGACAATTTTGAGCATACCTGGTTGGCTGGGCGGGTTGTCTCGATATGGGGTCCTTGCAAATGGAATAGACCCCGTGGGTGTGTATCCATGGTGACTGGTACCGAGCCAGACTGTTCGGAGTATTTGTACCATTACCATACCTGTATGGACAACCTTGCTTTTTCATTATAGTTCTCTTTGCCTGGACCCTTTGCTGAAAGAACTTGGCCTTATGTGTTCTTGATTCTCCGTGTGACCATAGGTGTCATCAGGTGCAATATTCCGACAGGCATATCTTATCCTGATCCCCTGACAGGGTATCTTTGCTCACATGACCAGCTTTCTCATCCTCCATGTTTTACCCGTAGGGTAATGATTATCCGAACCCAGGTTCATAGTTACTTGTATAGGGCTCCTGGCTCAGACGCTTCCCCCCGTTAAAGGCTTGCTCGGGAAGACTCGGTACCTTATGCCGAAAGCTTGATGTGATAGCTTACTAAAGAAGCCTGAGTACCTTGCACCGGAAGATGTCCATGTGTCGTATCGAGGAAGACACCTGAATTCTTGCGTCGTAAGCTTCTCTGGTAGCTTTGCTGAGAAAGGCTGAGTTGCTTACACCCGAGGCTTCTATTTTTTCCATATGCGGACTGAGTGTAGATATATATATATATATATACATATATATATATATATATATATATATATATATATATATATATATATATATATATATCCCTTACTGTTTCTACTGTCGGTTACTTGTTATATGCAACAGGGTATTCGGCTATCCTTCTTGCTGAACACTAAGTTCATAGCACATTCTGGCTTGCTTCCAAGACATAGCAGGGTTCAAATTGTACTCATAGCAGACTCAAACCGTGTATATGAATCATAGCTTTGGCACGGAATGCACTGTGGTTCATGTACACAATTTGCCTTCTTGCTAATGCGATCATTACTGCTGTGAAAGTTGCACTGATGTATACTTGATGCTGATAACCAATCCGGCCAGGATATCATTTGTGTTAAGGCCCGATATTCCCGATATAACACAGTTTGCTGAAAATTCCATATTGCTGAGCTGAGCTTCCAAATGGTTGTCTCTTTACCGACTCTTTGGGTTCAGTGTCGGTGAGCAACTTCCATAAGGGGAAAATAAGGTAACACCAAGGGCCCAAATAAAGAAGCAAAAAGAAACGACTAAAACAAACACACACAAAGCAGCAAGATCACATACACAAGCAATATCACATTCTACAGCTATTCACAGCAATAATATGCATTCCTACTTAAGCACACAAATCTCGCAAGAACTCCGGTATTACGATCTAACATGCTGTGGTGATGTGCACGAAAGTGAATCAATGTGTGGAAGAAAATTGGTGTAAACAAGGCTACACCAAATACAAGCTTAACACCAGTTCCGTCTGGATGGACACGGTGGCGAGGACAAACTTGGTGATCAGGGGTCAGAACGCAGAAGTTACGACCACATCATCATCAAGCGTACGGGACAAAACCGTACACGTTCAAAGAATAGGTGGTGGAATGAGTTAGTGGTGGAGAGAAAGGCTTGCAGGCATTGCCCTTTTCTGATAACAAGGATCAGTAAGGGTTGCCGAAGCGGCTAGTGGAATGGCATGATCTAGGATAGAACTTGTCTATCACCGAAACGATAGGGGTGTCGGAATAGAATAAGTTGGTGTGGCAACAACGCATCAATTCGACAAGGGATCGACACCACCAAGCACCTTGGCATCACTCCGCTAGGACGAAGATGACACCACACCAAGGAACAAATATGCAAACTGGAGAGCGCAGGTAGGGAATCGAAAGTGATGCCACCTACACTCACCAGATCCATCGTTAGTGATAAGATATCTAGTCTATATGCATGCTATGCACAAACAAATGCAACAAACAAGTGCAGCAAACCAACTGGATCCTATACTACCGGTTGCTAATGCTCGCGCGGTCTAGGGCGTCCTATAGCCAAACCTGCTCTGATACCAACGCCTATGGCACCCCGGCTCAGAGAAGACCGGGACACCCCGTATTCCAGCCCAGGGACAAGTCTTCTGGAATACGGCACTGTTGGCATAGAACAAATCAGCTCTTTATTACTATGGATATGGTTACAAAGGGTACGTGGATTACATCGGTACGGCGACACTACGCCTGCCCGGGGTAGCTCTATGCTAACAGCGGAGTAACTCTCTTGGCAGCGGAACAACGACGGCGGTGATGGACTCCACTCCGCAGGGACTCTCGCTAGAACGCGTATCCTAGCTCGCAAACTCAGGATCCTCGACAAGCAAGCAATCATGGCATGACCTGCAAACTGGCATGACACGCCAGGTGATTACTTGGAATGTACTCGCAAGCTCACAACAAACATCAGCATTAAGGCAAGACAACATCATAGCAAGATAGCTACTGAAGTAGATGCAGTAAGGTAGAGCATATTAAGTAGTTTAATCCATACTCCGAATAACCTTAGGATCCAATCTGAATCTGTTCCAAATCCAATCCAAATCATGTGGTCATCCGACCACTCATCTCATAGCCATCCCATGGCTAACATATCATACTCCTGATACCGTCTGCAATATAAGTTTGACAAACTTACTCTCTTCCGGGTTGCCTCACAACCTTCAGAATACTCACGATCCACCGAGTACTTCCAATCTTATGACGAGTTCTTCCGGGTTGCCTCACAACCTGCAGGGCGTCGTCCTCCTCCCACGCTCGACTGACCGAAGAGAGGGCCGGCTTCCGGCGGCGATTGCCGGAGCTAGAGGCCGTCCCCGATGATGTTCCGGCTATGGGCGTGCTCGGGATGACAAGACGCACCCATCCCGGAGGTACACGGACCTCGGGGAGGTCGAGCTTGAGTGCCCTTTCGGCAATGGCGGGGTGGCAGCTTCTGGCGATGTGGGACTCAGGGCTATGGCGGTTGAGAGGTGGGGAGGAAGTTGGGTAGGGCTCCGCCGTGGTTGAGGTGCTCCTCTGGTGAAGAGAGAAGGGATGGAGGAGCTCCGGTTGGCTCCAATTCAAGCCGAGGCCGGCGGCAATACTTCGGCCATTGGAGGGGTAGGACGGCTCTAGGAGCTTGGGTGAGAGGTTGGGAGGCGCTAGGTGGGAGAGGGAGCGCTGGTGGTGAGCTCGAGGGGTCTGGGGAACGGCTATATATAGCCGGGCGAGCTGAGGTGATAAGGACGGCCACGACGGCGACCTTATCGGTGCACTGGCGCGTGCGGGTGGCATGGCTGGCGGTTTGTGGCATCGAGGAGCTTCGCGGGGAGAGGAGAGGACTCGAGGGCGCTCGAGAGAGCTCGAGGGAGATGAGGACAGAGGAAAACGACGACGGTGTCATGTGCACTCACTGTTCCTCGACAGGGATGGCTCGCCTTGGAAGAATCCAGAGGGGGAGAGGGTTCCAGAGCGAAGGCGACGACGAGGCGAAGCCCCTAGACATGGCTTGGTGGCGAGGGCGAGAAGGAACGGACGAAACCGAGGGGTTCCATCGCCAAAGCGCGCTGGCTGGCATGCCAGCCGCGTGGTCACCACGTGGCCACGGTGTTGACACGCTGAACTCGAGGCCAAACCATGTCCAGTGAGTAGTCCTTCCAAAGCAGAGTCTTAGGGAGGTGATGGATCAGCAAAAGAGACCAAGAGTGGATGTGAGGCTTCACTGGAAGTTTGCTATAGCAAACTTGTCTGCACCTCTGTGATCCACAGGAAGGTGATAAGAAACAAAGGTGATGTCTGGGAGGTTTAGGTTAGGAAGAACTACAATCCTGTGAAGTTTGGAGAGAAATGGACCAAGGTTTAATAGGGTTGCATTGCAACTTACCAATCTAGTCCAGAAACTCAATCTTGATGTGCCACTCACATGGAGTAGCAACTTGAGCTGAAATTTGGTATAACATGATGATTTGGTCATATGAAGATTCTGTAAAATTTTCATACCATTTGGACATGCCAAAATAGTACTTCCTTCACAGATATCCTCTTTGACCAGAATCTTAGAAAAATTCTAGGGAATTATTGGGAAGATGAAATGAGCCAAATTTTTGTGGAGATCTGTTATATGGATAGGAGAATGCTCTGGTAAATTTTCAGCAATTATGTGGCAATATAAAATATAGTTGCTTCACAATGTGAAAATCTGACCAGAAACCAAGATTTGAGGCTGTGCTCACATAGATGATTGGATAGGGTTGAAACTTGGTGGAGAGTCATCATTTGAGCATATGAATATGCTTGCAAAATGTCAACTCATTTGGATCAATATAGCTAGTACTTGCTTCACAAAGCTTCCAGTTGATCAGAAACTTTGGAAATTAGCCAAGGGAGATTTAATATCCAAATGAATTTGAATTTTGGCATGTGGCAATGATATGGATAGGAAAGAATGTGCAAAAAGTTTGAGACCAAGCAAGCAAATATAAAGAGTACTTGCTTCTCAACTTGACAGCTAGGGCAGAATCAGAACAGGAATATTTGTGAAATATCTTTGAACATGGCAAGGAAGGGTTTTGACATATTTGTGGAAGATCTGACCCAAACAATTTATGAGAATTATTTGGGAATCTTTGGAATGATGGAAATGTGGGTTGCTTCACAACCCAACACAACAGGGTTATTCCTTTAATAGAAAAAGGAATTTTCCCAAGGAAAAGAATATTGGGATTGGTCCAAGATGGAAATGACATGGTCTTGGGATGGTTTTGAGGTTGACAAGCCACTTGGGAAGAGGAATCAAGGGTGATCCCTCCAGGTTGCAAGACCACTCAGCCACAGAAAGGCAAATCCAAACCAAAATCAAAAGGAAAAAAAGGGCAAAATCCAGGGTGTTACACTAGCTCCGCAAATATCATTTCACTGTTCAATCGTCGCCGGTGAAAGATGGGGATGTGGACCCGCGTCATGAGGGCAAATTTGGTGGCCCACTCCCGTGAGAGCATGGCCGAAGCTGCCATGCGTGTGCTAACAAGCTGCGTGAGCGCGGCTGCAATCTGCGACCGGGCGGTCAAGGCAACCCAAACAGTAGCTGTTGCTTCTCAGGTGGCAACAGCAACATCTGCGACGGGGATAGCAACTGGCGAGAGCAGCACAACAGCTGTCCGTTCTGCAGCGGCGGCCTTAGCCCTGATGGAGGCCACCCACGACCATGTCGAGGCCACCCACGCCTAGCTCCTGGCGGTCACCGGACAAATCAAATGAAGCTTCTTCGACAACGGTCGGCAACCCATGGCCCAACCACCGGCGCGACACCTTCCACCCAAATCACTGACCCCTACTCCAAATAAGCACCACCCTAAGCCATGGTGCATGCACTATAGCTAGGAGCTCAAGGAGCATTTGGCAGCTGAGAAGCAAATCGCGGCCACACGCGCGGATGAGGTCGCGATGGCTGCCATTCATGCCGATCCCTAGATCTTGGAGGAGCACCTCGCCGTCAAGGCCACCGTCGATGCCTCGTGCACCGATGCTGCGACGTGGTTGGCTGCTTTAAATGGCAGTTTGTAGCATTTTCTCGAGGCCATCGTCGGTGCCTTCGACGAAGACCATGAGGTGTTTTCTCAGCGTGCCCATGCTTACCTCAACTCGAGAGCCAGTAGGTTGGTGCCCAGAGCGGCTCAGGCAACTCATCACTACATGGAGGGCACCCACCATGTGGAGGACTCGCCCTCTTCCAAGTCCAAGGAGCCAATCATCATCGATATCTCCGACGATGAGGAGTAGCTTGTCTTATTAGCTCACTATAAGGACCTATGTTGAGTTAGCTAGCTACGCCGGTTAGGCATGTTTGGTTTACCTGTTGCATGTGTTGCTCTTGCCTTTCCTTAACAAAATCTAGTGAATTGTCCTATGTACTTTTACCATGCAATCTGATCCCCTAGTGTATATGTTCTACATGTCGTGCAATGTGGTGCTCACTTATTAACTATTTGGTTAATTTGTTGTCGTGTTCAGTTAACTGTTTGGTTCAATTCTGCAATGTGATGTTCAATTCTTGTGGGTCTAATTTTGTATTGTCTTCCATGTGAGAAATAAATCAAATTTGCCTGTAATACATGAGAAACAAATACAATTGCTATATTTCCAAGTTGTCAAGCATGCTTGGTTTGGTTAACTGTCTGATCTTCTAGTACGTTATATATTGTGCAATGTGGTGCTCAGTTAATGATTGGTTCATTTGTTGTGGTGTTTAGTTAACTGTTTGGTTCAATTCTACAATGCGATGTTCAATTGTTGTGGGTCCATTTTTTTATTGTCTACCATGTGAGAAATAAATCAAATTTGGCTATACTAAATGCATGAGAAACAAATACAATTGCTATATTTTCAAATTGTTAAGCATGCTTGGTTTGGTTAACTGTCTGATCTTCTATTAGGAGTATGATATATTGTGTAATGTGATGCTCACTTAATGTTTGGTTCATTTGTTGTGGTATTTAGTTAACTGCATGGTTCAATTCTGCAATGCGATGTCCAATTATTGTGGGTACAATTTTGTATTGTTATGCATGCGAGGAATAAATTGAATTTGGCTGTACTAAATACATGAGAAACATATACAATTGCTATATTTCCTAGTTCTTAATCATGCTTGGTTTGGATAAATGGCTTTTCTATGTGGCTCGAATTAATCTGCTGAATCTGCAATGTGTTTATTTTTCATCAACATATTTTACTGATAGCATGCCAACCCTCACTTAACCTGATCAATAACTACCATATATGTATTGCAGGGAGACAATGGGAAGCACCGAGGTTTACAATCGAGGTTTGCACATGCATGGTCCTTTGTCTAATAGCACATTATTGTGCAATTGCAGGAACCATTCTAATATTTAGGTTTTTAACAATTTGGTCTTGCACATGTAGGTCCTGCTGTCCAAGGTTTTGACCCACTGTTCGACCCTTTTTACATATGGGGAAATGAGTTGTCCATGAATATCAGTCAAGTCAAGAAACTTAGAAAGATTGTTAGATAAAGAAACTAGAGACAAAAAACAACAAGATCTTTGTCTCCACAATGAAGAAGACATCAATGCACTAGAGGACGGTACTAACTATTATACCTTGTATTTTTTATTCCTTTGCGCCATTTCAAATCTAGAGAAGATATTTATGCATATCCTTGTTTTCATGCCTTTCCAAAGCAGTTCACTGATGATTACCTCTCAAACCACCTGTATGGTCAGGAGGCGAGGGAGGTATTCATACAACACCCACGGTACAATATTGAAGTCTTCCTGAAGAGGACGAAGGATGGACGGTCAATCATCCACAGGCACTGGCCTAAAGTTGCAAAGACCTTCAACATCAATGAAGGCTCAATATTCGCCTTCCGCTTCAGCAGTTTCCCAGATGAGATTCATTTGTCTATCTACCATCTATGATGCTAATTTCCAAAGGTTATAAATGTTGCATGTGAAACTTGGTGCTGGCGCAGTTGTGTAATGGGGTAGCTAGCTATATGCCTATATGGTGTAACTGAGTGCTGAAGCTATATGATGTTGTACTCTGATGTATTTCAATTATGAAATCCTGGTTCTGTAATACGAAAATGAAATATATTGTGTGCTTAATATGAAATGTCAATTTGTTTAATAAATGGATTATTAATAATAGGCCAATTAGCCTGCTAATTGGGTTTTTCTATTGCAAACGATTATTGAGAAAACACTGTGGGCGATGACCTCAGACAACGCACACAGTTTCTAGGAAGAAAACGTGTTGGATCAATGAACAATCACACATGACTTCCTTTTGAAAACTGTTTGCGTTAGGACACCTTGCGCAAACGTTTTCCACATAGAAAGTGTGTGTGATGGACAACTTATGCCACATAGTTTCTTCTAAGCACTATGCGTGATGCATTCAATAATGCAAACGATAAAATTGTTAATATCATTTGCAATGGCAACACTATCACAGACGATTCGAGGGGGAAAATTGTGTGTGATGTACGTGCGAACGGAAGCGTTTTTCTTGGATTGACTATGTGGGATGTACATACGAACGGAAACGTACTTCTTGGATTGACTATGTGGGATGTACATACGAACGGAAATGTATTCCTTGGATTGACTGTGTGGAATGTACATACGAATGGAACGTATTCCTTGGATTGACTGTGTGGAATGTACATGCAAATGGAAACGTTTGTCTAGGACTGACTGTGTGGGATGTACTTATGACCGGAAATGATTGGGCCTGCATAATTGTATTTGATTGCTCGATCGGAAACGATTGGGCTTGTATAATTGTAGATCGCTCGCCCGATCGCACACGGCTCATTTTGCCCAGCGTGTGTGACTAGAGGGCCTATCCCCGATGGTATCTGGGTCGTGTGGGAAGGACCCCCCTATCACCCACACTCGCCTCGCGACGGTTTAAAATGCCGTTGCGGAAAGGGGTTAAAAACCGTTTGTATAGCAGCTCGCTGTACAAGTGATGTTATTTACTTCTGTGATGAAGCTACTAGAATTGCTAAACCCGATACTAAAGATAAGAATAAGCCTGTTGTTGGCATGCCTGTTGTGTCAGTTAAAATAGGAGATCATTGTTATCATGGCTTCTGTGATTTGGGTGCTAGTGTGAGTGCAATTCCGTTTACCTTATATCAAGAAGATATGAATGATATTGCACCTGTTGAAATAGAAGATATTGATGTTACTATTAAACTTGCGAATAGAGATACTATCTCACCACTTGGGATTGTTAGAGATGTTGAAGTCTTATGTGGAAAAATAAAATATCATACGGATTTCCTAGTTCTTGGTTCTCCACAAGATGATTTTTGTCCCATTATATTTGGTAGACCTTTCTTGAACACTATTAATGCTAAGATTGATTGCGCTAAAGAAACTGTCAGTGTTAACTTTGGTGATATATCTCATGAGTTTAATTTTTCTAAGTTCCGTAGACAACCTCGTGATAAAGAATTGCCTAGTAAGGATGAAATTATTGGTCTTGCTTCTATTGTTGTACCTCCAACTAATCCTTTAGAACAATATTTGCTAGACCACGAAAATGATATGCATATGAATGAAAGTAATGAAATAGATAAGATGTTCTTTGATCAACCACCTATCCTAAAACATAATTTCCTGTTGAAACTCTTGGAGATCCTCCTCCACCTAAAGGTGATCATGTGTTCGAATTAAAACAATTGCCTGATACATTGAAATATACTTATCTTGATGAAAAGAAGATATATCCTGTTATTATTAGTGCTAACCTTATAGAGCATGAAGAAAAGAGATTACTAAAAACTCCGAGGAAGCACCGTGCTGCTATTGGATATACTCTTGATGATCTTAAGAGCATTAGTACCACTCTATGTCAGCACAAGATTAATATGGAGCCTGATGCTAAACCAGTTGTCAATCATCAACGATGATTAAATCCTAAGATGAAGGAGGTGGTAAGAACTGAAATATTAAAGATTCTGGAAGCAGGTACAATCTATCCCATAGCTGATAGTAGATGGGTAAGTCATGTTCATTGTGTCCCTAAGAAAGGAGGCATTACTGTTGTTCCTAATGATAAAAATGAGCTTATCCCACAAAGAATTGTAACTGGTTATAGGATGGTAATTGATTTTAGAAAATTAAACAAAGCTACTAGAAAAGATCATTACCCCTTGCCTTTTATTGATCAAATGTTAGAAAGATTATCCAAGCATACACACTTTTGCTTTCTTGATGGATATTCTGGTTTGTCCCAAATACCTGTATCACAAGTAGATCAAGAGAAAACTACTTTTACTTGTCCTTTTGGAACTTATGCTTATAGACGTATGCATTTTGGTTTATGTAATGCACCTGCTACTTTTCAAAGATGTATGACTGCTATATTCTCTGACTTCTGTGAAAAGATTGTTGAGGTTTTCATGGATGATTTTTCCGTTTACGGAACATATTTTGATGATTGCTTAAGCAACCTTGATCGAGTATTGCAGAGGTGTGAAAAAACTAATCTTGTCTTGAATTGGGAGAAGTGCCACTTTATGGTGAATGAAGGTATTGTCTTGGGGCATAAAATCTCTGAACGAGGTATTGAAGTAGATAAAGCTAAAGTTTATGCAATTGAGAAAATGCCATGTACCAAAGATATTAAAGGTATAAGAAGTTTCCTTGGTCATGCTGGTTTCTATAGGAGGTTCATTAAAGACTTCTCTAAAATTTCTAGGCCTCTTACTAATCTTTTGCAAAAGGATGTTCCATTTGTTTTTTATGATGATTATGTTGAAGCCTTTGAAACACTGAAGAAAGCCTTAACTTCTGCACCTATTGTTCAACCACCTGATTGGAATTTGCATTTTGAAATTATGTGTGATGCTAGTGATTATGCTGTTGGTGCTGTTCTAGGACAAAGAGTTGATAAGAAATTAAATGCTATCCATTATGCTAATAAACTCTAGACATCACTCAAAGAAATTATGTGAAGCGAAGCATCCTTACGTCATCCCCATGGACTCTACACCAACATATCAAGCACCACGTGGACCTATGACAAGAGCTCGAGCACGCGCCATCGAAACCAAGGTGAGCTCACTCCTACTCGAGATCGATATGGATATAAATGTAACTTGGATGCTACCTCACCAAAACATGTTATGTGTCATTAGGTACGAAGACCAACACCACCAAGCAGCTAAGGGACACCCCAAAGGAGTAGGATAAGCACCCCAAAGGCCACGAGCAACAAGGAGGAGTTCCTCAAGATGAAGACAGCACCTCCCAGTAAACCCCGTGCGCACGGGCCACCCAGACCTCGTGCCCACGTGCCTACCAGAAGGCTACTGTAATCGGGATGCGCACTCCTGTGTGCTCAGCCTCCAAACCCATGCGCACGGGCCCTCGCCGTTGTAGCATCCTGTGCGCACGGGCATGTACCGTGCACAAGGGACCCCCGTGCGCACGGGCCTCACTTACCCTGTGTGCACGGGCCTCCCAGGCTTCGACCGAGGATGCCCTGTCTTGCCTCCCGAGTCATCCCCTTCCTCCCTTTGGCTATATATTTCGGGTCTTAGCACTTGTTAGGGTTAGCAAAGTATATGTGAGACATTGACAGAGCTTTGCTCCTTCTACCACTCCTCTTGGAGATCAAGACCTCTTAGGAGAGGATCCCAAGTGGATATCAAGACCTCCTTTTGGAGAAGACTATCATCAAGACCTCACCTCCTTAGGAGTGGAAAGAACCTTACCTTTGTGCTCGTTCCCTTGGATTGTTCTTGTATACTTGTGGATCTCAACTATGCTATTCTAATGGATGTGTGATTGGGTTTTGTTTGAGTGAATTCCCTCTTTGTGTTCTTGTGTTCATCCCTTTTCCCCCCTCCAAGTGTGAAAAGGTCTCCACTTAGGGTTCCACCCTACAACGTCTTGGTATCATGAGCCATGATTGATTCACATCTTGGAGTCCCTACCCCTCAAATTCTAGTCTAATTTTGTTGCTTTTTGTCCCAATTCGAAAATCCCCACAAAAATAGCCACAAATTTTTGCTTGCAATTTGTTGGATCTTGTGAGATTTTGTTGATTTGGTCCACAAATTTCGTGTTTTACAAGTGAATCTACCCCTTACCACCATCCCCCATCCATCCCACCGCTGTTTTTGGCCGAATTTGAGTGTTTTGCCACAGATCTGGGTGTGTTCTTGCACAACAGAACACCCCGTGCACACGGGCCATCGGGACCCCATGCCCACGGGACCCCGTGCACATAGGCTCAACTTACCCCGTGCGCACGGCCCCTCCTGTACAGTTTGGCCACAGCTCTTTTTGCCTCGTTTTTTCATTCTACCACCCTCATTCGCTTTCCGCATTACTTCTCGTGGGTGTTTGAGCTTGTGAGTTGCGGTTCACCGTGTCCTAAGGTGTTTTGGCTACTTAGGGACGGTTCGACTTTGACATGACTGCCACTCGTCATCGCCTTAGACTCCACATCGACATCGACCACTTCATCTTCATACTAACCATAAGCAAGGATGGTAACCTCGACGACATCTTGTACCCATACCTTTCCATTACATTTGATAGCCTCGAGCCATTTTGCATCACTTACCCATCGAGACTAGCGAGTTGGGAATTGCCGGGCCACGCTATTTGTGCACCTTTAGTGATACGTCTCCCCCGTGCATACCATACTTGTTGTCTCATACTACGGCTCGAATATCAAGCATTGTGGCATAGTAAAAAAGATTTTAAGCAAAAGAAAAGAGAAGCAAAGAGCTTGTAAGCAATAGCATTGAGCCATTTAGCATAGCTCCATCATCTTGGTCAATACATACATAAGCATACTTGGGATTGAAGACGACACGTTACTCTCATAGGTTGGTGCACAAGTGTATCTAGCCCATTTGAGCAATCAAGCTAGCGTCTCTCTAGTATCCGTACAACAAGAGCATTTTCCGTGGTTACACATTTTGAGCTCACTCCTTGGTTGTGCGGATCCCATTTATCTTCCGTGTGTGTGTTCCTAGTGATATTCTTGGGTTTGATCTATTTGTCTTACTTCCAATTTGTGCATCTTTTCAACATTATCAATATCTCGGCTAACACTTGCTTGAAATTTGTGCTACTCTTCCTAACCAAGCTACTCCATAAGCCTTTACTTGTAGGTGTGAGAAAACAAAACCCGGTACCAATTCTCCTATTATAGCATTCCGTTGAGTGATACTCGATACATCCTCAATCTTCGGAAAAGGTAACTTTGGTATTATTCTCTCTTTTTCCTACTCACCACTACTTGGTTATGATGGATAGGCCAACTTCGTAGGTGAAAGTGCGTTATATCGGACCTGAGAGGGGGGGGGCGAGGGGGGGGCGGAGCGTGGGGGGGGGGGGCGTTGAAATGGCGATTTTTACAAATTCGTCACTGAGGAATTTCAAGGTGAGGAAATTCCTAAGCGCCGAACTACTTAGCAGCGGAATGAGTACTCAGATGCAAGCATAACAGAGCAGTAGCTCAGTCATCATGATGAAATGAAAACAAGCACAGAGTACGAGTAGCGTAAACACATGATAAGCAGGCTGAAGACAAACTAACTGAAGAATTTGAACTGAGGAAATTGAGAAAGTCTTCAGACAAAGTCTTCAAACAGTAATGATCAAATACATAGCAAGTATGCGAGGAAATGAAAGGGTTGAGGAAATAGAACCAGTAGCTCGGTGAAGACACTGATTTGGTAGACCAGTTCCAACTGCTGTGACAGTTGTACGTCTGGTTGGAGCGGCTAGGTATTTAAACCTGAGGACACACAGTCCCGGACACCCAGTCCTGAACACACAGTCCAGGACACCTAGTCCTCACCGTATTCTCCTTGAGCTAAGGTCACACAGACCTCGCCTAACCACTCGTGGTAAGTCTTCAGGTGACTTCCAAACCTTCACATACTCGGTCACTCGGCAATCCACAATTTCCTCTTGGATGCTCTAGCCCATGACGCCTAACCGTCTGGAGGATGCACAGTCCTCAAAGGTAACAAGCGTTGGTTCCACACAGGAACAATCTCTTCAGTGATGCTCAATCACTTTGGGTTTGTAGGTGTTTGGGTTTTTGGATTTTTCCTCACTTGATGATTTTCGCTCAAAGTCCTCGGAGGATGGGATGCTCTAAATGACAAGTGTCAATCTATTTCTTGGAGCAGCCAACCAGCTAGTGGTTGTAGAGGGCGGCTATTTATAGCCTAGGGAGCAGCCCGACATGATAAGACATAAATGCCCTTCAATGATATGACCGTTAGGTGGGTAGATATTTTGGGACAGCTGGCACGTAGCACAGCAACGGTCGGAAATTTGAGTATCAAATTCCTCAGGGCTATCATAATCCTCACTTGTAGGCAATCCGCACTGGCGAATTTCTAACTCCTCAGTCAGAACAAATTCCTCAGAGAACAGAAGAACTTCGTCTCTGTCACTGAAGAACTTGACTAAACTGTATGAGATTTCCAATGGCTTCACTCGAAAGGATTGGGTAGGTGTAGGATTTTGAGTTGAGCATCACTTGGAAACTTTTCCTTAGTTTTACCTCGACCCCCTTTAATAGTACGGTGTTTCCTATGACTCAAGAAGAAGAAAATGAAACTACGAAAACAAAAGTCTTCATGCTTCATAATCCTCGCATGAATATCAAGTCTTCAGGGTCACACCAATTTCTTCACTTTCAAAGTCTTCAAGAAAACCAAAGTCTTCAGTTGAAGACATTCATTTTTAGGGGTCGACATTCATCGTAATTAACAAACTCCTCATAGACTTATAGACCTGTGTACACTCACAAACACATTAGACCCTTAACCTATAAGTCTTCAATACACCAAAATCACTAAGGGGCACTAGATGCACTTACAATCTCCCCCTTTTTGGTGATTGATGACAATATAGGTTAAGTTTTCAACGGGGATAAACATATGAAGTGTAAATACTAATATTGAGGAATTTGATTGCAAGATATAGAGGAACTCCCCCTGAAGATGTGCATATTTGAAGAATTTGCTTTGAAATAGCAAATGCACATTGTTGAGTAATATCATGGAGATCTCCTCCTATATCTTGAAATTCATACACGCATTTATCATATGATATGAAGAATTTGAAATGCATGATGAAATATGGTATCTGACAGAATTCAGCATGCATGCATTAAGGTACTTGAGGAAATAAGCATGCAGAAAGCAGTTCAAAAGTATCAGACCACCATAGGACTTAAGTTTACAACTCATCAGAGCAAACACCTCAGAAGAGCAAGAGTTGAAACTTAATAGAAATATAGCCCATATATAAGACCCGCTTGAAGACTAAACTCAAATTTCTCCCCCTTTGTCATCGAATGACCAAAAGGGACGAAAAATGAGGACTAATGCCCCTGAAGAATATCATCATGATGTCGATGGAGGAGCGCCAGCATTGTTGGGGTCGTCTGTTGAGGTAGGGCCTGCCGCAGTGTCGTTCAAGTCTTCAGCTTCATCCGTCTCGCGCGATGAAGAATATGAACTGGCAACAAGCTGAGGAACTTTGACTTTCTTGAATTTCTTCGAAGGTGGCTGGGACCAGTCAAAGTCCTGTTGGAAGCCCATCTCCTTGAGTTCTTCAGCACTATGAAGATTAGACAGAATCGCCCAGGTGCGGTCAAAGACTTCATGCAAGTAGTAGTGATTCTTCTTCACAGTATTTTGAGTGACTGTCATGTTCTGAAGAATTGCACCAAACTGACGCTTGACCCACTTGTGATTTCGATCAACTTTCTGATGAAGACTAAGGAGAAGTTCACGATCAGTCATCACACGCGGAGCTGTGGCTTGAGGATGATGTTCTGAAGCTTTGGCGGCAGAATCTTGAGTTGCAGAGTCATCATTGGTGGAATAGGAAGTAGCTTTGCGAAACTGTCCATCCAATGGACGAGTACCTTCATCAATAACAGCAGCCTTGCCCTTCTCGTCAGCTGAGGAAATAGTCCGTTTGAGGACTTCAATAGGGGGCAAATAGCTGAGATGATTTTGAAAGTCAGCCATGTAATGAATTGAAGACCTTGATCTGATGAATCTCATGATCCAGGGAGCATAAGGCTTCAACTCAAAAGGTGACAGTGCAGCATTGGCCAAAGTCCTCATGAAGAAATCGTGGTAGTTGATAGGAATACCGTGAATGATATTGAACAGCAGATTCTTCATAATGCCAACAACTTCTTCATCATCAAAGTTGTGGCCCTTGATTGGACTGAGGGTTTTGGTCAATATGCGATAGACTGTCCTTGGCACATAGAGCAATTCCTTGACGAGGAATTTGGTCCTTGGAGCTTGGCCTGGCTTCAAAGGCTTCATCAGCACTTGCATCAGATGATCAGACAGTTCAGGTTCAACATAGAGAAGCCTAGCACCTTCAGTGGGAGGACTGACTGGGACGGCATGAAGCAATTCAGAGGCCGGTGCTTTGAAATGAGTATTATCGGTCATCCAGTCCAATACCCATGAATTGACATCATCAACATTTCCAGTAATGTGCAGCGTGGCGAAGAATTGAAGAATGAGTTCTTCATTCCAATTGCAGATGTCGGTGCAGAAATTGAGTAACCCAGCGTCATGAAGAACACTGAGGACTGGTGTGAAGCAGGGCAGCGATTCCATATCTACATGAGGAATTTGCTCATGTTCAAAGATCTTATCCTTATCAACCAACAATGAGGAGTAGAAGTTCATCTGGCTTGCAGTCCAGAAACGCTTGCGACGAAGACGAGCAGAGTCATAGGGATTGTAGTCAGTGAAGAATATGTGCTCGTTGAAGAAATCCTCAGCATTAAACTTCTGCTTCTTGGAGTGAGGGTTCTATGGCTTGGGCTAAAGATTAACAGTTGAAGAATTTACAGCCTCTTGAGGTGTAGCCACTGGAGCCACTGGCTGAGGAATTTCAGCAGCAGCCTTGGCCTCAATTTCTTCATCCATCTGCTCTGTCGAAGCAGCAGAAGGATCTTCGTCATAAGATTTACTTGGAATTTCATATTCCTCACCAAAGGGAATGATCTCCTTTGATGGCATGCTTGATATTGGAATAGCATCAATTGGGTTTTCAGATGAACTCGTCAAAGTCTTCAATTTCTTGGGAGCTGAAGACTCTGAAGATACAGATGCTTTCCTTTTCTTCACAGCTGCTCGCTCCGCAGCCTTGGTTTTCTTCGCTTCTGATGCAGAAGGAAGGTTGATGCTTGTCATCGGTGCAGGAGGAGCAGAGGAAATTGGTTGAATTTCTTCAGGCACAATTGATGCAGTTGCCCTGGCTTGTTCAGATTCCTCAGGCACAGTAGCAGATGCTTCAACTGGCCTGGATTGCTCTTCAGGCGCAATATTGGAGGTTGCCCTGGCATTTTCTTCAGAGACTGGAATTTCTTCATCAGCTCTGGCGCTTTCATTTTCTTCAGCAGACTGAACAGATGTTCCAGTCTGAGGAAATTTGGGTTGCGATGAAGCTGCAACACTTGGAGTAAATCCTTTTGCCATTCTGACGAATCTGGCTTTGGCACCTAGCCAATCTGCATGGAATGCATGAAATTCATCACTGAGTGCTTTGATCTCAGCCTGCATAGTCGCAAGTTCTTCAGGAGACATTTTCACAACATTGTTCTTCAGAAAACGCTCCTTCTTGTACTGAGCCTTCTTCACCTGCCTGGCCTTTTCAAATTTCCATTTTTCTTCATTTATGAAGGCCGTCAACATGTGACTTTGACCAGGAGTGAGGTTTAATTCAGGCAAAGGTGTGTTAGGGTTCTTGTACCATAGATCAATAAAATCAAGGATCTTCCTTGGATCCAGCATGAGGGGCACAGCACTGCCTTTGGCTCTAGCGGCCCTTTGTTGTCGATCTCTGATGAGCTCAGCTAATTCTTCATCATCAGCTTCGTCTTCGCTTGACGGAACCTGAAAGGCGACTTGCTTCTTGTGAGGACTTGGCCTTGTGCCTCGTCCAGCAGTGGCCTTTTTCTTCAGCAAGGTCGGAGTTGTTGAAGACTGAGGTGGAGCTGAAGAACTTGCAGAGACTCCTGAAGCAATTGAGATTCCAGTAGTCCTTTGGCATGTGGCAAGATGCACAAGTGCTGAGGACTTTGCAGGAGCAGCTGAGGATTTTGCAACCGAGGGAGTTGGAGCTGCTTTTGAGGAATTTGCTTGAGGAACAGGCGTGAGGGCATTGCAGCTGAGGAACTTGTCTTAACAGCTGATTTCTTCAGCATAGCCTTCTTAGGCTTGATAGCAGAGGCCTCAGCGGCGGCAGCAACAGAATCTTCATTGAATTTCTTTACTGCCTCTTTAGCCACTTTGGCCAGCTTGGCTTGACGCTTAGCCCACTCCTGAGGAAATTCCTCACCTCTTCTGATGCTAGTGGGATCAGCTTCTTGGCCAGGAGCCAATGGAGGTCTTGGACATAGAGGGTTAACAGCAAATTTCTTCATGTACTTGGGAGTGACATAGCGATATTCCCTCCATTCTCTTGCCCATCTCCTCTCAATCTTCTGAATGCGCACTTTGCACTGATTTTTGTTCTCCTTGCCATGAGTTGCTTCATCAGGAGTACAATATTCATCATAGATGTCATCAGGGATCTCAAAAGCAGTATTTGTTTCTGGCCTCTTTCCTCCCTTCTGAGGTCTTTTACCATCAGCCATTTTCTTCACTTGAGGGTTTTGAACAATCGAATTTTCTGATGAGGTGTGCAATTTTTCTTCAAGGAACGCTGCAAATGAGTTAAGTTGATGAGAACCTAGAGATTTAGCAGCGGACATGTGTACCTATGAACAGAATATAGGTACGAAGAGTTTTGGAGAGGTCATATGCGTTCTCAGAAGATTTTCAAAAGTATCAAGTTTGGGGAAGATGACCAGGGGTGTCTTGAGGAATTTCACTAAGCATTTTTGACTTAGGTTCCAGAGTTGTGTAGATTGAAAATCCACACAATTGAGGAATCTTGAAGAAAAACGTTGCTTAGAGAAACTGATCAAGGACAGAAGCAAGTTGGTGTTTAAGAACATGAAAGTTGAAGAATAAACACCTTTTGAAGATTTTGTGGAAATCATCAGAATCAACAAGGGCAGTAAAAATAAATTTTATTTTCCCTTGACGAAGAACATGACGAACTGAGAGTGGCAGTGGAGATGTTCGTTCGTTCAGATCTTCCACGCCCTAACTTGGCGATGGAAAACAGCTACGGCGGCGGCGGAGTGAGGATTTCCGCGGCCGGCGTGAGTACGACGGCGACGAGGTCGAGGCAGTGAAGCTCTTCCTCACCGGCGACGATGGAGTGTAGCGGCGGCGCTAGGTCTGAGAGCTCGAGCGAGGGAGTAAGATCGAGCGGGGTAAATGAGCTCTGAGGAGGGTGAGGGGTATTTATAGCAGAGGTGAAAAACCGCTCGTTCGAAGAAAATGGACAAACGTGCCCCTGACCCTTCTCATCCTAGCGACATATGTCACCCACGAACTGTGAAGTGGAGATCGTGTTAGATTGAGGGTGAATAGATAAATCTTATCGAGGGATAAGGAACGGTTTGAACGGCAAAAGCCGAAAATTCAGATAAGAATATTTTAATGTTTCATTCGCAAATTCTTCAGCTGTCAAGGACACAGTGAAGACTTTGAACGGGTTTCAAATAGAACGCACATGAAGAATTTGTGAACGGACTGGATTGAGTTTAGCATTGAGGGGGAACGGGTCCGATCACATTCACTTAGAAGAAACACAACTTGAAGAATTAGCAATAAGTGAATGCTGTAGAGGACAGAAAACTCAAATATATATATATAGTCAATGAAGAACATAGACGGAAAGAGTGAAGATTTTGCAAAGTTGAAGAATTTGAAAATTTGAAGAATTTGCACAATGATGAAAAACTCAAATTTTGAAGATTTTCAACTTTTTGTGGTGGCGTGACCCACCGTGTAAGAATGATGATTTCAGACACCGCGTACAATTGTCGTAGGGCTCTGAGAATCAAATTCTTCATTAATTTCTTCACACTTAGAGGGTTAGTCTTCATTGATTGAAGAAAAACGTTTCTTCGTGTGTTGCACATCTAAGTCATCAATTTGCATAAGTGTTAGGATGTGTGTCCTTTTCAAAGGACATTCGAAGATTCTAAGATATTTAGCTCACACCGCAACTTGCTAAATCTTTTCTCATCCAAGGGCTTTGTGAAGATATCCGCTAGCTGTTCTTCAGACTTCACGGGATCAATAGAGATGTCACCCTTCAACACATGATCTCGAAGAAAATGATGACGAATCTCGATGTGCTTTGTCTTCGAGTGCTGAACTGGGTTATGAGCAATTTTGATGGCACTCTCGTTGTCGCAGTAGAGTGGCACATTCTTCACATTGATGCCGTAGTCCTTGAGGGTTTGCTTCATCCATAGCAATTGAGCACATCAAGAACCAGCAGCAATATACTCAGCTTCAGCAGTAGAGAGTGATACGCAGTTCTGCTTCTTCGAGGACCAACATACTAAGGATCGTCCGAGGAAATGGCATGTGCCTGAAGTTGACTTGCGGTCCACACGATCACTGGCATAGTCAGAGTCAGAATATCCAATGAGATCAAAAACCGAGCCCTTGGGATACCATAATCCAAGTGTTGGAGTGTGAGCTAGATATCGAAGAATATGTTTCACAGCCTTATAGTGTGATTCCTTCGGTGTAGCTTGAAAACGGGCACACATGCAAACACTAAGCATAATATCCGGCCTAGATGCACATAGGTACAATAAAGAACCAATCATGGAGCGGTATACCTTTTGATCGAAGTCTATTCCATTTTCATCAGTGCATAGATGGCCATTTGTGGGCATAGGGATTTTGACGCCTCTGCATTCTTGCATACCGAATTTTCTCAGAACGTCCTTGAGGTATTTCTCTTGAGAAATGAAAATGCCATTATGTTGTTGACGAATTTGAAGACCTAAGAAGAATTTCAATTCTCCCATCATGGACATTTGATATTCCTCACTCATCATGTAAGCAAATTCGTCACTGTAATGTTGGTTAGTACAACCAAAGATAATATCATCAACATATATTTGGCACACGAATAATTCATCATCATAGGTTTTGGTGAAAAGAGTTGGGTTGAGTGAACCGGGTTTGAAGCCTTTCTTCATGAGGAATTCCTTCAGAGTATCATACCACGCCCGAGGGGCCTGCTTGAGGCCATAGAGGGCCTTATTAAGTCTGAAGACTTTGTCAGGATGTTTAGGGTCTTCAAAACCTGGGGGTTGAGCAACATATACTTCTTCCTCAAGCTTACCATTGAGGAATGCACTTTTCACATCCATTTGATATAAGATGATATTATGATGGTTAGCATAAGCAAGCAATATGCGAATAGCCTCAAGTCTAGCAACAGGTGCAAAAGTCTCATTGAAATCAATTCCTTCAACCTGTGTGTAGCCTTGAGCTACAAGACGAGCCTTGTTCCTCACCACTAGGCCATTTTCATCTTGCTTGTTGCGGTAGATCCATTTGGTACCGATGATATTGTGCTTGCATGGGTCCGGTCGCTTGACAAGCTCCCACACATTGTTCAGCTTGAATTGATGTAATTCCTCTTGCATTGCTTGAATCCATTCAGGCTCCAGAAATGCCTCATCAACTTTGGTGGGCTCTGTGATAGAGACGAAAGCAAAATGCCCACAAAAGTTAGATAAATGTGAAGCTTTTGAGCGAGTCATAGGACCTGGTGCGTTGATGTCGTTGATGATTCTCTCAATCTGTACTTCATTTGCAACGCGGGGATGAGCAGGTTGACGACTTTGATTTGGCTCAGCATTTTCTTCAGAGCCATTTTCTTCAGATGCGCCAGCATGCTGTTCTTCATGTTCTGGAATGATTTCTTCAGCAGATTCTTCGGTAGGAATGCCATCCTCAGTAGCTTTGAACTTGATGGTTTCCTCAGGCGTCTTTTCATCTAGCACAGGAGGTAGGTGCTCTCTTTGCGAGCCGTTAGTTTCATCGAACCGCACATCTACAGTTTCAACAACCTTGTTGTGATAGGCATTGAAGACCCTGTAGGTGTGCGAGTCCTTTCCGTAACCAAGCATAAAACCTTCATGTGCTTTCGGTGCAAATTTAGAATTGTGATGTGGATCTCTAATCCAGCATTTAGCACCGAAGACTTTGAAATAACTCACATTGGGTTTCTTGTCAGTGAGGAGTTCATATGAGGTCTTCTTGAAGAATTTGTGAAGATATACCCTGTTGATGATGTGGCATGCAGTATCAATTGCCTCAGGCCAGAAGTGACGAGGTGTCTTGTATTCATCAAGCATGGTGCGAGCCATCTCAATAAGAGTCCTGTTCTTGCGCTCCACAACGCCATTCTGCTGAGGAGTGTATGGGGCAGATAGCTCATGAGTAATACGAAGTTCATCGAGATAGTCATCAAGACCAGTATTCTTGAACTCAGTCCCATTGTCACTACGTATATGCTTGATCTTCACGCCGAAATTCGTCGAAGCCCTTGAGGAAAATCGTCTGAAGACTTCCTGCACTTCAGTCTTGTAAGTAATGACATGCACCCATGTGTAACGAGAATAGTCATCAACAATGACAAAGCCATATAGAGATGCTGCATTTGTTAGTGTGGCATAATGAGTAGGGCCAAAGAGATCCATATGAAGCAATTCAAAAGGACGAGAAGTAGTCAAGATAGTCTTCGAGGGGTGCTTGGCTCTGGTCATCTTTCCAGCCTCACAAGCCCCACAAAGATGATCTTTGAGGAATTTGACACCCTCGATGCCAATGACGTGCTTTTTCTTCACGAGCGTGTGTAAGTTCCTCATGCCAGCATGACCCAGTCGTCGATGCCATAGCCAGCCTTCTGAAGCTTTAGCAAGTAGACAAGTGGCAGGCTGTGGTCCTGCAGAGAAATCAACAATATACAAGTCTCCTCTCCTAAAGCCTTCGAAGACTTTGGAATTGTCAGATTCCATGAGCACTAAGCAACGATATTTGCCAAAGACAACAACCATATCAAGATCACAAAGCATTGAGACAGACATGAGGTTGAATCCGAGGGACTCGACAAGCATGACTTTATCCATGTGTCGATCCTTTGAGATTGCAACCCTACCTAGACCCAATACCTTGCTTTTGCCTTTGTCAGCGTAGGTGATATGCTTCAAGTGTGATGGAGATAAAGGAGTGTTCATCAGTAAACTCTTGTCACCGGCCATGTGATTTGTACATCCACTATCGAGGACCCACTCAGTAGCTTTGGGTAAATCATCCTGCAGATGAATTAGTGCATCTTACGAACTCATATACTTCAGAGTGAAGAATATGACATCAAATTCATCAGACATATTTCATCAATTAAAGCAACATATGTATATATAGCAATGTGAGGACGTGAGAAATGAATAAATCATTTCTTCATGATTAGCTTGCGTCCTTTGAAGCATTTCAGGTCTCCAGCAAATTCTTCAGACGATTTAGTTCGTCTGGAGACCTGACCCTACATAAGAGATTAGTTCCTTTTCTTCACCACCCACATCTGGAGGGGTGGCAAAGAGTTCATCATTCTGCGAGCTCCATAAGAGAAAGGTGGCATAGACGCCAGACCACTTCGTTTCACATAAGAGGGGTTAGGGTAAGCATATGAATAAGCAGAGAAATTCTTCGAGGACTTATGAACATAATGATTTGAAGAATAATGCATATATTCATAGCCCTTAGGCTTTCCCTGCGAAACAGAAGTGTTAGCACGATGATGTTCATGTGAGGACTTTGATCCATGTGAGGAATTTGATTCATATGAAGAATTTGATCTGGGGTTCTTATTCTTCACAGGTGGTGTCATGAGGACATTCACCTGAAGACTTTCAAGGCATTTTTTGGGAACCCAGATTTTCTTCATAGGGGGACCATTCCTGCAGTTAGATCCAACTTATCTAGCAAATACCTCACCATTCTGATTTTTGAACAGTTTATAGTTGGAGTCAAATGACTCATCAGATGAATATGAGGATTCACAAGTAAAGCCAGATAAAGTGGATGGATCTACGGGAGGTCCCTTCGCAGCAACCCATGAGGTTTTGGGATACTGCTCCGGTTTCCAGTAGGTTCCATCAGCATTGAGTTTCCTCTCAAAGGCAATACCCTCTTTCCTAGGGTTCCTGTTCAAGATCTGCTTTTTGAGCACATCACAAAGAGTCTGATGCCCTTTGAGGCTTTTGTACATGCCTGACACATACAATTCCTTCAACCCTGCATTTTCGTCAGTGATACTAGTGGTATCCTCAGATGAGGAATTTGTGACCACAGAGATAGTTGAAGAATTTGCAGCAATGGAAGCATTTGAACATTCAGGTGAAGAATTAGCAGTTTCATGTTCAATGCATTTCAAGCATGGTGGAATAAATTCTTCCTGAGCGGAACTGATCTGTTGAGCAAGCAAAGAATCATTTTCCTTCTGAAGATCTTCATGACTCACCCTTAGCTTCTCAAGATCTTGCTTTCTTTGAAGAAATTCATAAGAAAGCTTCTCATGATCGGCTAGGAGAGTTTCATGACGACCTTGAAGGTTGTCAAACTTAGACTGTAGTTGCTGAAGATTATCAGTCATTGTTTGAGTTCGATCCATTTCCTCACCTAACAGATCATCGCTTTTGTCTAGCATATTTTGAACCTTTTCCAAAGCCTTTTGTTGTTTAACAGCAATATTAGCAAGTTTGGAATAGCTGGGTTTGAGGTTATCATCAGATTCATCCTCACTTGATTCAGAGGAGGGATATTTGAGTACCTTGGCACCTTTTGCCATGAAGCAATAGGTAGGAGCATAGTCATCGTTGCCGTCATTAGCAGTGTTGGGGAAGCCATTTTCCTCAGTGTTGAAGATGGACTTGCTAACGTAAGCAGTAGCGAGGGCTAGGCTCGCCACACCAGAGTCTGACTCCTCAGATGCCTCCTCTTCCTCATGTTCCTCAGATTCAGCTTCAGAGTCCATTTCCTTGCCAATGAATGCCCGAGCTTTCTTGGAGCTGCTCTTCTTGTGAGATGAAGACTTTGAAGATCTTGACGATGAGGACTTTGAAGATTTCTTCTTCCTCTTAGAGTCATCTGAACTATCATCCTTGTATTTCTTCTTCTTTGATTCCTTCTCCCACTGAGGACAATCAGTAATGTAGTGACCAGGTTTCTTGCATTTATGGCAAGTTCTCTTCTTGTAATCACGGGATGAGGAATCTGATTTCATGTCATCACCTCTTGAGGATTTTCCAAATCGGCCACGTCTAGAGAACTTCTGGAATTTCCTCACGAGCATTGCTAGCTCCTGACTCAGTTCTTCAGGATCACCAAGGCTGCTACCAGAATCTTCATCTTCAGATTCAGAGACGGCCTTGGCTTTCAGTGCACGAGATCTACCATAGCTCGGTCCGTAGAGATCTCTCTTCTCAGCTAGTTGGAATTCATGAGTATTTAGCCTCTCGAGGATATCAGCAGGATCAAGTGACTTGTAGTCACCACGTTCTTGAATCATCAGTGCCAGTGTATCGAATGAAGAATCGAGTGACCTCAGCAATTTCTTCACCACCTCATGGTCGGTGATGTCAGTGGCAGCCAGTGCTTGAAGCTCGTTTGAAATGTCAGTGAGGCGATCAAAGGTTTGCTGAACATTTTCGTTGTCGAGTCTTTTGAAGCGGTTGAAGAGATTGTGAAGAACGTCAACTCGAGAGTCACGTTGAGTTGAGACTCCTTCGTTGACCTTGGACAGCCTATCCCAGATAAGCTTAGCTGTCTCCAAAGCACTCACTCTGCCATACTGCCCTTTGCTCAGATGGCCACATATGATATTCTTCGCTTGAGAGTCGAGTTGCTTGAATCTCTTCACATCAGCAGCGTTTACGGAAGGAGTGACAGAGGGAACACCCTTTTCCACAACATACCAGAGGTCGTTGTCAATTGCCTCAAGATGCATGCGCATCTTGTTCTTCCAGTAGGGGTAGTCCGTCCCATCGAAGGTAGGACACCCAGTTGAGACCTTGATCATGCCTGTAGTCGACATAACTAAAACTCCAGGTGGTTAAACCAAAATCACACAGAACAAGGGAGTACCTTGCTCTGATACCAATTGAAAGTGCGTTATATCGACTAGAGGGGGGGTGAATAGGCGATTTTTACAAATTCGTCATTGAGGAATTTCAAGGTGAGGAAATTCCTAAGCGACGAACTACTTAGCAGCGGAATGAGTACTCAGATGCAAGCATAACAGAGCAGTAGCACAGTCATCATGATGAAATGAAAACAAGCACAGAGTACGAGTAGCGTAAACACAGGATAAGCAGGCTGAAGACAAACTGACTGAAGAATTTGAACTGAGGAAATTGAGAAAGTCTTCAGACAAAGTCTTCAAACAGTAATGATCAAATACATAGCAAGTATGCGAGGAAATGAAAGGGTTGAAGAAATAGAACCAGTAGCTCGGTGAAGACACTGATTTGGTAGACCAGTTCCAACTGCTGTGACAGTTGTACGTCTGGTTGGAGCGGCTAGGTATTTAAACCTGAGGACACACAGTCCCGGACACCCAGTCCTGAACACACAGTCTAGGACACCTAGTCCTCACCGTATTCTCCTTGAGCTAAGGTCACACAGACCTCGCCCAACCACTCGTGGTAAGTCTTCAGGTGACTTCCAAACCTTCACATACTCGGTCACTCGGCAATCCACAATTTCCTCTTGGATGCTCTAGACCATGACGCCTAACCGTCTGGAGGATGCACAGTCCTCAAAGGTAACAAGCGTCGGTTCCACACAGGAACAATCTCTTCAGTGATGCTCAATCACTTTGGGTTTGTAGGTGTTTGGGTTTTTGGGTTTTTCCTCACTTGATGATTTTCGCTCAAAGTCCTCGGAGGATGGGATGCTCTAAATGACAAGTGTCAATCTATTTCTTGGAGCAGCCAACCAGCTAGTGGTTGTAGAGGGCGGCTATTTATAGCCTAGGGAGCAGCCCAACATGATAAGACATAAATACCCTTCAATGATATGACCGTTAGGTGGGTACATATTTTGGGACAGCTGGCACGTAGCACAGCAACGGTCGGAAATTTGATTATCAAATTCCTCAGGGCTATCATAATCCTCACTTGTAGGCAATCCGCACTGGCGAATTTCTAACTCCTCAGTCAGAACAAATTCCTCAGAGAACAGAAGAACTTCGTCTCTGTCACTGAAGAACTTGACTAAACTGTATGAGATTTCCAATGGCTTCACTCGAAAGGATTGGGTAGGTGTAGGATTTTGAGTTGAGCATCACTTGGAAATTTTTCCTTAGTTTTACCTCGACCCCCTTTAACAGTACGGTGTTTCCTATGACTCAAGAAGAAGAAAATGAAACTACGAAAACAAAAGTCTTCACGCTTCATAATCCTCGCATGAATATCAAGTCTTCAGGGTCACACCAATTTCTTCACTTTCAAAGTCTTCAAGAAAACCAAAGTCTTCAGTTGAAGACATTCATTTTTAGGGGTCGACATTCATCGTAATTAACAAACTCCTCATAGACTTATAGACCTGTGTACACTCACAAACACATTAGACCCTTAACCTATAAGTCTTCAATACACCAAAATCACTAAGGGGCACTAGATGCACTTACAGTAGGTGAACCCATTCTTCGAGGATCAAGATGACGAACGCGACTACGTCACCAAGAATCACTTCTTCATCGCCCAACGAGCTCTCCATCAAGAAAGTGAAGCTTTGGGTGATTGCATTGAGCAACTCGCCACTGACCTATGCCAATCGGAAGCAAGACAACGGGACTATCTTGACGCAAAGCTAAACACTCAAATGGAGGAAATTCGTAACATGATCATGAGCCGTGCATCCTCCACCACCTCTTCACCAAGACGGCGCCAACCAAGCCGTCACTCTTCGACCTACTCTTCTTCCGATGCAAGTCCTCCTCAAGCCCGTTCACCTCAACGTAACGACAACCAAAATCCATTCCATGCATGGCAATGGTTTGCAAGACCGAGTCCGAGCACATGAATGAGCGCACCGCCAAGAACAAGACGAAGTGGACCATGAACAACCTCCACAACCACCATGTCAAGCAACTCAAGACAGAGATGCGATTCGACAAGAACAAAGACACTGTGATGAACAAGCCTCAAAGCACAACACGTACTCCGCAAGGCCACTAGAGCCGTTGCCAACCGCAACCGTCAAGTATGTGAACAAGAAGAAGCACTTCACCAAGAACGACAAGATGACGCCGCTCGCCTTGAGGAGAAACAAGAGAGAAGGAACCGGACATGTATGCCTCGTCCTCCTCCACGCCAAGAGCGCCATCAAGAGGAGCGCAAAATTGAAGACCCTCCTCCATGCCAAGTGCGACATCACCATCGATCACATGATGAAGAACAATGCTACGGCAAGCTCAAGTTCACCATGCCCAAGTTCTCTAGAAGCAACGAACCCAAGGAGTATCTCTCATGGGCGTTGAATGTCGACAAGATATTCCATCTTCACAATTATGAAGAGGAGAAGAAAATCTCCATGGCCTCCCTCGAGTTTCAAGACTACATCCTCATTTAGTGGGAACAAGTGATCGGGCAACTCCAAGAGAGAGGCGAACCACCCATCACGACTTGGACACGCATGAAGGATGTCATGCGAGCTCGCTTTGTGCCTACACACTATACCCGCGATCTCTTCAAGAAGTTGCAACTCCTCAAGCAAGGCATGAAGACGGTGGAAGAATACTACCAAGAAATGGAGATTGCCATGATACGTCCCAATGTCAAGGAAGATGACGAGCAAACTATGGCGTGCTTCTTGAACGGCCTCAATCACCTAATAAAGAAGATTGCCAACTTCCAAGCATACACCAAACTTCTCGAGCTAGTTCATCAAGCGACCAAGGCCGAGTGACAAGTGCAAGATGATTTCAAATACGCCAAGTATTCTTCCAAGACCTACGACTCTTACACTCAAGCTTCAACAACTACAGCACCGCCTACCTCGACTAGAGCATCTCCAAGCAACGACAACAAGTCAAGTTACAAGAAACCTTCGACATCTTCAAGTCGTCCTCCTACTACAAGCAAATTCAAGCCGAGAGCTTCATCATCATCTACTCCAACGGATGAGATCGTCAAGACTTGTTCCATCAAATGCTTCACATGTCAAGGCTGCGGCCACAAGACATTTGAGTGCCCCACTCGGCGCACCATGATCGACAACAACGATGGCACCTATGACTCCATGAGCGAGGAAGAAATGGAAGCGCTTGAGCACATGGCCATGCACCGGCGAGTGAATGCAGAGGAAGATGATCAAATCTTTTGTGATAACGATTCAAGTCCCGCTCTTGTTGTCTCCAAGGTCTTGACGCTTCAACACCAACAAGATGAAGACCAACATTGCCACATCTTCCACACCAAAGCGGGCATCAATGGATGTTCCATGAAGATCATCATCGACAGAGGAAGTTGCCATAATTTGGCAAGTGAAAAGCTATGTTCCAAGCTACAATTGGTCAAGATGAAGCATCCTCATCCCTATAAGGTCCATTGGCTTAGCGACTCCGGCACCATTCAAGTGGAGCACATCGTGCAAGTTTCCTTCAAGATCGGCGCATACGAAGACACATTGGAGTGTGATGTGGTTCATATGTCTGTGTGCCATCTCCTCTGAGGATGACCTTAGCAATTCGACCGCGGTGTCATTCATAACGGAAGAACAAACCACTATAGCTTCAAGATGAAAGGCAAGGAGTACGTGCTACAACCTATGTCGCCAAGCCAAGTGATCGCCGACAAGCAAGCCTCAAAACATCATGGAGAGACTAACAAGAGAGTGAACCACCACAAAGAGAGCGAGTGCCACAAGCCCAAATTGAGTGACTCCACGATGAGAGACAAAAACTTAGTCCTCCTAGCCACCAAACGAGAGATGAGAGAAGTGTGTGAGAAACCATTTAGTGTCCTACACTATGTCCTAGTATCCAAAGATGAAGCGGCAAGGACTAACACCTCTAATCATCTACCTCTAGTGTTGTCTAATCTTTTGCAGGAGTTCGCGGACATATTTCCTGATGAGCTACCTCCCGGCCTTCCTCCTATACGCGGCATTGAGCACCGCATCGACCTCATCCCCGACGCACCCCTTCCAAACAAGGCTCCATACCGTGTCAACCCCGAAGAAACTAAGGAGATACAAAGGCAAGTACAACACCTCATTGATAATGGACATGTACGCGAAAGCTTAAGCCCTTGGGCCGTTCCGATTATTCTTGTGCCTAAGAAAGATGGTAGTTTTCACATGTGTTTTGATTGTCATCCCATAAATGCTATCACCGTTCTCTATAGGCATCCCAATCCGTGCCTTGATGATATGCTAGATGAGCATCGCAGCGCCACCATTTTCTAAAAAATTGATCTTAAAAAGTGGCTATTACCAAATTCGCATTCAACAAGGTGATGAATGGAAAACCTCTTTTAAAACTAAATTTGGCTTGTACGAGTGGTTAGTTATGCCTATGGGCTTCTCGGAGGCACCCGACACTTTCATGCATGTGATGCACTATGTTCTTCGCAAATACATTGGCATATGTGTTGTGGTCTACTTTGACGGTATACTTGTGTTTAGCGAGTCGCTAGAAGATCACGCCACTCATCTTAGGGACATTTTGCAAGTTCTTAGAAACGAGCGTGTTTATGCTAACATGGAGAAATGCATTTTTGGCATTGACAAGCTTGTTTTCCTGGGCTTTGTTGTGTCTTCAAAGGGTGTTCATGTTGATGAGTCTAAAATTGAAGCAATTAAAACTTGGCCACAACCCACTAATTTGCAACAAGTGCGTAGTTTCCTTGGTCTAGCCGGCTTCTATCGTTGCTTTGTTAAGATTTTAGCACCATTGCCTCGCCGTTGCATGCCTTGAGTAAGAAAAATGCACCTTTTGTTTGGGGACCCTCTCAATCTACCGCATTTGATGAGCTCAAATCTTTGCTTACACATGCCCCAATACTTGCATTGCCTAATTTTGACAAGACATTTGAGGTCCATTGTGATGTTAGCGGTAATGGTATTGGTGGAGTTTTGATGCAAGAAAATTAACCCATTGCATATTTTAGCGAAAAACTTTTCGGCGCTCAACTTAACTATCCCATCTATGACAAACAATTATATGCTTTAGTGCAAGTATTGCATGTTTGGGAGCATTATCTTCGCCCACATGAATTTGTCATACATACCGGTCATGAGACGCTTAAATACCTTAAAGTTCAAACAAATTTGAATAAATGGCATGCTAAATGGAGTGAATTTATTGAATCTTTTCGTTATGTGATCAAGTACATTAAGGGTACAGAGAATGTTGTGGCGGATGCTCTTTCCCGCAAGTGTATGTTAGTTACTCAACTTGAATTGAATGTTATTGGCTTTGAGCATGTTAAAGATTTATATGCACATGATCCTTTGTTTGTGAGTCCTAATGCCACATGTCTTGCTAACACTTGTTGGGACACTATTACCTCAAGAACGACTATCTTATGCGCGCTAACAAACTTTGTATACCCGACTCTTCTCTTCGTTTGTTACTTTTGCAAGAGGCTCACGACGGAGGATTTATGGGACATTTCGGGCGCAACAAGACCTTTGCCACACTCTCCTTCATGTACCTTTGGCCTAAGATGTTCCGTGACGTTGCATGCTTCACCAACCGGTGCTCTACATGCCGCAAAGCTAAGTCACAAGCTCAATCTCATGGTTTACATATGCCTCTTCCTATTCCATATCAACCTTGGGAAGATATTAGTATGGATTTTGTGCTTGGATTACCTAGGACTCAAAATGGAAAGGATTCGGTATTTTTTGTTGTGGACCGATTCTCTAAAATGGCACATTTCATCCCATGCAATAAGATAGACGATGCTTCACATGTTGCAAATCTTTTTTGTAGGGAAATCTTGAGGTTGCATGGAGTGCCAAGGACCATTGTGTCGGACCGCAACATCAAGTTCCTAAGCTACTTTTGGAAGACGCTATGCGCCAGCTCGACATCAAGCTACTATTCTTGATGGCCTATCATCCCCAAACTGATGGCCAAACGGAAGTCACCAACCGGACGCTATCTACTCTCCTACGCGTGTTGATAAAGAAGAACATCAAGGAGTGGGAGGAGTGCTTACCCATCGCCGAGTAAGCCTACAATCGCGCAAGACACTCTACTACCGGCAAGTCCCCCTTCGAGATCGTCTACGGCTTCAACCCTTTGTCGCCCTTGGACACCCTTCCTCTGCCGCTCCAAGAACGAGCTCACATGGATGCAAGTGTAAGAGCAAGTTATCTCAAGAAGATGCATGAAGATACAAGGTCTATGATTGAGCGTCAAGTACACCGCCTCGCCACCAATCTCAACATCAAACAAGACCCCCATGGTGTTCAAACCGGGCGATCTAGTATGGCTACACCTCCGAAGGACCGCTTCCCCAATGAGCGCAAGTTCAAGCTACTACCACGCGCCGATGGACCCTTCAAAGTGCTCGTCAATTACAATGACAACGCCTACAAGTTCGACATCCCATGCAACAAGTACAACGTAAGCGACATCTTCAACGTCAAGGACTTGGATCCATACCATGGTGATGAAGATCATGATCCGAGGACGGATCTCTCCCAAGGGGAGGGGGGAGATGATGCGGAGCATCCTTTCGTCATCCCCATGGACTCTACACCAACACATAAAGCACCACGTGGACCTATGACAAGAGCTCAAGCACACACCATCAAAACCGAGGTGAACCCACTCCTACTCAAGATCGATATGGATATAAATGGAACTTGGATGCTGCCTCACCAAAACATGCTATGTGTCATTAGGTATGAAGACTAACGACACCAAGCCGCTAAGGGACACCCCAGAGGAGTAGGAGAAGCAACTCAAGGCCACGAGGAAGAAGGAGGAGTCCCTCAAGATGAACACAGCACCTCCCAGGCGAGCCCGTGCACACGGGCCTCCTAGAAGGATACGATAACCGGGACGCGCACCCCCGTGCGCTCAGCCTCCAGACCCCATTCGCACGGGCCCTCACTGCTATAGCACCCCATGCGCACTAGCGTGTACCGTGCACACGGGACCCCCGTGCGCACGGGCCTCACTTACCCCGTGCCCATGGGCCTCCCAGGCTTCAGCCGTGGATGCCCTGTATTGCCTCCCAAGTCATCCCCTTCCTCCCTTTGGCTATATATTTCAGGTCTTAGACACATGTTAGGGTTAGCAAATTATATGTGAGACATTGACAGAGCTTTGCTCCTTCTACCACTCCTCTTGGAGATCAAGACCTCTTAGGAGAGGATCCCAAGTGGATATCAAGACCTGCTTTTGGAGAAGACTATCATCAAGACCTCACCTCCTTAGGAGTGGGAAGAACCTTACCTTTGTGCTTGTTTCCTTGGATTGTTCTTGTATACTTGTGGATCTCGACTATGCTATTCTAGTGGATGTGTGATTGGGTTTTGCTTGAGTGAATTCCCTCTTTGTGTTCTTGTGTTCATCCCTTTTCCTCCCTCCATGTGTGAAAATGTCTCCACTTAGGGTTCCACCCTACAACATTATGCTAGTACTGAGAAAGAATTTTTAGCAGTTGTGTTTGCTTGTGATAAATTCAGATCTTACATTGTTGACTCTAAAGTATTATTCACACCGATCATGCTGCTATTAAATATCTTATGGAAAAGAAAGATGCTAAACCTATACTCATTAGGTGGTGTCGGCGTGCGACACCTATGGGATCCCAAAGGACCCCTTTACGATTCGGCAGGGAGAGAGGTATGCGCAAAGAGCAGAACCAATGATCGACGCGGGGTGATTTTACCCAGGTTCGGGCCGCTAATCAGCGTAAAACCCTACTCCTGCCTTGTTTTATTAACAATGTTCTTGAGCCCAGGCTCCAGGAGCGCTTGCGATGAACAGTACGTCCAAAGAGCAGCTACGCATGCAGAATGGGCCAGAAGATCCTCCTCCCCTATAGCAGTTGCCTTGGGCCTCCTTTTATACGCTCAAAGGGGTCACCACAGTGGCAAAGTGTACATACATTGAGGTGTAAAGTAGCTACAGGGTCATCATACCTCACCACTGACGGATTAGGATGAATGCATTTAACGCACCGTGAGGTGTCCGTTTAGGTGTCCTCGTTTTCTTGGGGATGGAAAAAGGGGCCATCCCATCAGCACCGCTTAAGCTCTCCTCCACTGGCGCATTGCCATGCATCCAGAGAAGGACCCAGAATGTCAGGCTTGTTACTGTGCGAAGTGGTGGCACAGTGGCAGAATCTTGCCGGGCGCTGAACCTTGACGGCCGTGAAATCTTGCCGGGCTTCGCAGGCCACCCCGACAAGATCTTGCCGGGGAGGCTGGCTTTCGGTCTTCAGCTCTTCTTATCTGCTGATCCTCGGATCCTTGACTTGAGTGTTTCTTCGATAACTTGAATTAACCTCTAACTGTTCCCCGACAAGCCTGGCCGCGAGTATGGCTACAACTGCCCGTGCACAAGTACGGGGTACTAATGGCCCAATACTTAGTACACCGATAGGAGCCCCCGGGCCTAGGCCACACACGAGTGCGAGGCGTTGTTGGGCTAGGCCCAAACAGTGCACGGGCACACGTGGCAGGGGATTAACTGCTCGTAAATATCCTGCTTACTGTGCCCCCCACTATGCGCGCTGAATGCGCAACGTGGGAAGCATGCGCTTGAAAGGCGGTAGCTGCAGCGCGCCTGCAGAGGCGTATTTACATTGGGGAGTAAAAGAGGCAGCCTCGCTCCTTCCCCATAAAAAGGGAAACTGCAAAGGCGCAGCCTATTTACCCCCTCTTCTTCTCAATCTGGACTCTGCCATTATCTTCCCCTTCTCGAGCTCAAAGCCAGACTTCTCCTTATCCGCTATTCGCTTCCGCACCCGCTCTATCCTCAACCTCCGCCTTCGCAATCGCCATGCCGCCCAAGGCTAGCAAGAGCAAAGGCAAGAGCAAGGAGACGAAGGCCGATGTCTCGGAGAGCGAGCTGGTGAAGATGCGGAAGGAGTACGTCGTCTTCGCTCTGACGCTCAATGCGAGGGCCTTGAAGAACCGGTATCAGTGCATGTGGGCGAAGGAGACGCAAGCTCACCCCGCAACTCGCGTGATTCCAGGTTCTTGTTCCAAGAGCGGACTTGACAGATATCACTTCTTCACCGCTTATTTCTATTGCGGACTCTATCCTCCATTCTCTGATTTCTTCAACGACATTATGTACACATATGGCTTCCATCTTCTTGATTTCACGCCGAACGCCGTAATGTGCATGTTTGTCTTCGCTCATCTTTGCGAAAACTTTGCCGGAGTAGTTCCCAACACTGCCCTCTTCCGCCATTACTTTATTCCTCGCACCCAAAAGGGGGAGGCCCTTTCCGGTTCTATCGCCTGGATTCCACGGGCTTGGAATAAGGAGATATACCCAGATGGGGTCTACCGCGAGAAGTGGGATGAATGGCGGTCTGAGTGGTGTTGGATCAAGGAAGCAGATCCCCATCCATTCTGTTGGCCTCGATGGCAGAAGGTGGTCCGCGATAGTGACTGGAGCAATCTCGCCGCGGAGGACGAGAGGCTCACGATCGCCACCACCAGGATCCTTCGCCTGAAAGCTGCCGGGCTCACAATGGAGATGATTGGCTTCGATTTCCTCCGCCGCCGCATCGCCCCCCTACAGAGCAAGGGAAGACTAGCTTGGAAGTACCGGAACGCAGCGGACATCATGAGGCTGCGCCCTGGATTGAACAACAATCTGACGGCCATGCAGCTCGGCGCTCTCCGCCACAAACTATTCCAGCGCAATGACAAACATCGGTTGCCGGCAAGAATTGTCCCTTTGTGCAACAACTCCGCCCTGGGGTCAATCATCGCCATCATGCCAATGTTCAACGCCCACGGTCTTGATGCGACTTGGGCCGAGCCAACCAAGGAGGAAGCACAAAAGTTCTTCGACAACTTGTCGCAGAGGGCCATCCGGGAAGAGACGGACCTCATTCGCGCCACCACCGACGAAGAAGTGGCGTATATTGCCACTAGGGTGGAAGAAGCGAATCTTGCCGCGGAGGCCGGCAGCGTCGATTTCACAGAATGGGAAACCAGCGACGCGGAGGTCGTGATGGAAGAAAATCTTGTCGGGGAGGCTGAGGCTACCGGGGAACAGAGCAGCGCGGCCACCGAGGGCTCGTCCGACGAGGACGTAGCCAAAGAAGAGCCGCAGGAGGAGCCCCCAGCTCCGAAGAAGACCAAGCGCGTTCTTCGAAAGGCCGCTTCTGGCATCGCGGCAAGCCAACCCTCTTCGAGCAGTGAGGCTCCCGGCAAGAAAGCAGCTAGCAAGACTGCGCCGCGGCAAGGAGTTCGACAGCAACCTACGCGGCGTGCGAGACCCGCACTTGCGGCAACTGCTGAGGCGGCAGGGGCGTCTCACACAACCGCACCGGAGGCTGAGGTGGCGGAATCTCGCCAATCCCCTGCACCTGCTACAGCCAAGCGACCCAGGACCCCTCCTCCGCCCCCTCACACGGTCATTGTAACGGAGGTTGATTTCGACATCTCTGGCTTTAGCCCGGAATGAGAAGAGGAAGAGTAAGTATCCTGTCATAGCCTTTATCTCCCAAATTTCGGAGTAATCTCATAGCCTTGCTTTGTCTTGTCTCTGCAGCGATGCAGAAACCTTGGCGGAAAGGGCGGCGAAGAGGTCGAGGACTTCCACGGGCGACGAGCTCCTGGCTGGCTCTACGAGCGCGCCAGAAATAGTCGTCGTCAGCCCAGGGCTCAGCCCTCAACGCAGCCCCCAGCGCAGCCCCCAGCGTGAGTTCTTCACTTGTTTCCCGCTGGCAGGCGCTGAGGTTTTTACCCTTGCCACTGATATCTTTGGGCTTGCAGGAGCAGAACAACAACAGGGAGAGGTGGAAACCGCCCCCGTCGTGCCGCCTCCGTCTACCGCGCCACCCACAAGCGCATCCCCGGCAAGAGTTACCACCGACAAGAGGAGGAGCCGGTACGCATGGGTACCGGCAACATTTCCCCGGCAGCCAATGTTGCCGGGAGGGGCGAGGCCACCTCTCAACAACTCGACGCAGGTAACTGTTTGCCTTAGAGCGCTTGCTATCCTTTTCTTTATCTTTCTTTCTTTTTGTCTTCTTGAACTTCAATCTTAATCTTATTTGGTTTCCTTCCTTCGTCCTCCAGAATTCCCTGTGATAGAACACATGGATGTCGATGTTGTCATCAAGGAGACCGCCAGAGACGCCGCCGCCGAAGCTGACAGGATCGCCGCTAGCGAGGCCGCCAAAGACGCCACTGTCAAGGTCAGCGAAACTGTTGCCGAGGAAGCCGCCAAGGATTCTGCCGAGAGGGCCGGCGAGGAGACTGATGACCACACTGACGGCATTCCTGCCGCAGGAGCGCCAGGTGCTACATCGGCCATAGAGCCCCCAGCCACTGGCGAGACGAACATCGAGGACCAACCATCGACATCCGAAGCCCCCTCATCCAGCAAATATCTCAAGGTTGGCGACAACCTATTCATCAACTTGCCGGGCACGGCAAATATTGAAACGCCGACTGAAGGGGAAACCTTTGATGAAGAAATCATCGCCGCTGCCGGGCTCAAAATCGTTGATGATCCAAGCACCAGCAGTGGCAAATCTGAAGAGGATCAGCTCCTTCAGGCCATGGGAAAAATTTCCGCAAGCTCCAAGCACTCCACCATGCTCGAAAAGAGAAAGCAGATTCCAGAATTGCAGTTGTCGAGGCAGCCGAAGCAGGTTTTCAGAAGCGTGTTGAGCTGATGCAGATCTGGTATGCCGAGGCCCTTTAGGAGTTGACTGCCAGCCGGGAACAAGTGAGCCAAAGCTGGACGGAGCTCCTCTTGAAACAATCTGACATGGAGAAGGCGCAAGAGGAAGCTGCACAAAGAACTGCCACTGAAGATGCTCTCCTGACGGAGCGTCGCATTGCGCCTGATGCCCACGAGGAAGATCTTGCCACACGTGAGCAGGCGCTCGCCGCCAAGCTTCGCGGCAAAGATGAGGAGATCGACAAGCTTGTCGCGTAGCGAATCCAGGAGCTGGAGCAAAAGCACAAGGAGGCGCTCGAAGCTCTAACTGTAGATCACGCTGGCAAGCTCAAGGAGGCCGTCGATGCTGCCGAGGCTGCAGAGGCCGCCAAGAATGAGCTGAGCGACAAAGTGAAGAAGCTGGAAGTGGATCTTGAAGAACACGACAAGGAGCTCTCGACGCTCAAAGGGGACAGGGAGAAAACTCTCCACAGCCTGGTGGAGATGCAAGTTGCCATGTCTGACAAGACCAAGCAGCTCTCTTCAGCCAACGATGCCATTGCCGATCTGAGGCTAAAGCTGACCACGCTGGAGAAGTCTCTTAGGGACGGCAGGGCCTATGAGAAGGCCCTAAGAAAAGATCTTCAGGATGAGAAGAACTTGCTTAAGAGCGCTGCCGCCGCCCAAATTGACTATGAAAAGGGTGTGAAAATCTGGACTGATCGCCTTGTCGATACCGCGGAGAGGCTCATAGCACAATTGTCAACCATGGGCCAGGATGGCCTACAAAACTTCAGGTATTCCTCCGAAGAAAGGATATCTTCGAGCGCCAGGTTGACCATGTTCTTCGAAAGCATCATTGACGCTTTGAAGCTGCTACAGTCCAACCGAGCGACCCAACTGGCCAATGAATCCCGCAAACTTTGCCGAGCCGTCCTCCGCAAGGTACTCGTCAAGGTAGTGCATAAGAACCCTGGCGTTGATCTCACCAACGTGCTCGACCGCCTGCCGAAGGATGTAGATCTCAAGGCACTTGAGGAGTTGTCGCGCCCATCCTTGAGAAGGTAAATTCAATCAAGAGGGTCGAGGGCCAACGCAGGGACTAGCCGCCTCATTTTCCCTTGTCGCCACCATTCCATGCCAAAAGACAATCAAGTCTTGTGTTAGAACTGCGGTAACTTATTAATGTAATATAACTTGCGCATGTTTGGGTATATGCATGCTATTTCCCTTGTCTGATTCCTTTATGTACGGAATACACCCTACGCTTACTGAAAACTTGCCGGCGCGCTACCTGCCGGAGCGCTGGGTGTGGGACTTCAGCAGCCTGCTGGAGGTGCAGCGGCCGGCAAGACCCCTTGGCATTCTCAGTGCAGCCACTTAAATTGTTGAGCGGACTCGAAATGAAATAAGGGCGCAACCGATTACGACAAGGATTCCTTCGCGTGCAGGTTTTCCATACAAAAGTCGAAATCGTCTAAGAAAAATAACTTTGTAATAAAAGAAACTTGCTTAAAGTTTTATAACTTAGCTTTTTGTCGCTGTTCTTCCTCCGGTAAGGCGTCAATTCCGAACGTCGCCAACTGGTACTTATATCTTCCTTCCCCCCGGCAAACATGCACGCGAGAATTCCTTCTATCTTTTGAGAAAAAGAAAGAAGAGAAAATAAAGATATGGAACCTTGGCGGTTCGTTAGTACTTACCGGGAACAAGTGTCATACAACGTCTTAGACAAGCATGCATATATATAAATATGGAGATCGATAAGGAAATGCACAACACTTAAGCTTAGTCATCTGGGCACAGGGTCTGCGCCTGGCTTTGTACAAAGGATTACATGCCTTGCCGGCAAGACTTGTACAAAAAGGTGGTTGCCGGGGGCCCCCAGCAACCACGCCTTATGGGTAGAACTTGCGAAGATGCTCGATATTCCAGGAGTTGCTCACTGGAACGCCATCTTCGGTCTCCAGGCGGACAACGCTGGGCCTGGTGACTCGTACTACCCGATAAGGGCCTTCCCACTTCGGTGTCAACTTGTTTGAATTCTTGGCGGACTGAATCCGTCAAAGAACAAGGTCGCCTTCCTCAATACTTCGGGCATGAACTTTGCGGCTATGGTAGCGGCGCAAAGCTTGCTGGTAGCATGCAGCTCGCACAGCAACCTGAAGACAATTCTCCTCAAGGAGCACAGCGTCATCTTGCCGCTGTTGCTCTTGCTCAAGCTCATCATAAGCGAGCACTCGAGGTGATCCATATATGAGTTCCGTGGGGAGAACTGCTTCTGCTCCGTAGACCAGAGCGAAGGGCGTCTGGCCAGTGGCTCGATTTGGTGTCGTTCTGATTAACCAAAGAACCGCCGGCAACTCATCAATCCAGCGTCTTCCGCATTTTCTCAGCTTGTCAAAGCTTCTGGTCCTGAGACCGCGCAGCACTTCAGCATTAGCCCTCTCTGCTTGGCCGTTGCTTCTCGGGTGAGCAACAAAGGCAAAACAAATTTTGCCGCCAAGGTCTTGGACGTACTGCATGAAGGTGCGACTTGTGAATTGCGTGCCATTGTCGGTGATGATCCTATTGGGCACACCGAAATGGCAAACTATTCCTTTAAAAAACTTGACGGCTGATTGTGCTATCACCTTTCTCACCGCTTCCACCTCCGGCCACTTTGTGAACTTGTCGATCGCAACATACAAGTACTCAAAGCCCCCGGTAGCACGGGGGAAGGGGCCCAGTATGTCGAGCCCCCAGACCGAAAATGGCCAGGAGAGAGGGATCGTCTGAAGAGCTTGAGCTGGCTGATGTGATTTCTTCGAATGAAACTGGCACGCTTCACACTTGGTTACTAGTGCAGTTGCATCCTGGAGAGCGGTGGGCCAAAAGAAACCTTGCCGGAATGCTTTCCCGACAAGTGCTCTTGATCCTATGTGAGAGCCACATATGCCTCCATGTATCTCTGCCAACAGCTCTAGTCCATCCTCCTGAGGAATGCACTTCAATTTCACACCGTTTGGTCTCTTTTTGTACAGGACGTCATCGATGAACTGATACATAGCAGACTGACGGGCTACTTTTTCCGCTTCTTCCTGTTCCTCAGGGAGTTCTCCTGTCTGAAGGAAATGGACAATGTGCTATGCCCATGCTGGAGCCTGGGGCTCGACAGCTAGGACTAAAGGCATCTCTTCTGCTGGGGAAACATTTGTCTCGACAGCGAAAGCGTGAGGTTCCGCCGGAGCCTGTTGTTCCCCGGCAGGCTTGTCGCTGATCCCGGCAAGTTCCTTGCCGGCGGCTCCAGGGAGCTATGCCGGAAAGTACTATCCAGAATTCAACTTTCTTCTCTTTTCTTGTCTCATTGATGGTGCCACAGATGGTTGAGTCAAATGGAGCACAAAAGTTCCTGGTTCCACAGGCAACTTGAGGGCAGCGCGCTTTGACAAGTCGTCAGCAATACTGTTTTCGGCACGAGGAACGTGCTTCATTTGCAGACCGTCAAAGCGCTCTTCCATTTTTCTCACTTCATCCACATAATCTTGCATCAATGGACTCTGGTAATTCTTGTTAACTTGCCTGACAACAAGCTGCGAATCGCCTCTGATGATGAGCTTCTTGATACCAAGGTCTGCCGTGATCCTGAGACCGGCAAGCAGCCCCTCGTACTCCGTAGTGTTGTTTGTCGAACTCTCCCGGGGGAAATGCATCTGGATTACATACTTGAGGTGCTCTCCGGTGGGTGCGACAAGCAGCACGTCAGCACCGGCGCCTTGCAGCGAGAAATCCCCGTCAAAGTACATAACCCATTCTTGATCAATTTCCTTGCCGGGGAGAGTCGTTTCTTGAATCTCTTAGTCTGGCGTTGGGGTCCATTCCACAATGAACTCTGCCAAGGCCCTGCTCTGAATTGTCGAAGTACTTTCAAACTTGAGACCAAAGCTTGACAATTCCAACGCCCACTCCACAATCCTGCCGGTTGCCTCTGGATTTCGCAAAATCCGTTGCAACGGAAAGCGAGTGACGACGGTAATTTCATGTGCTTGAAAATAATGGCGCAACTTCCTCGAGGCCATAAGGAGGCCGAAGAGCAACTTCTGCACACCAGAGTATCTTGACCTAGCTCCTTGCAAAAGGGAGCTACCAAAATAAACTGGGCGCTGCACCATCTTTTTCTTTTGCAATGGTTCTTCTGACTGCGCAGATCCTGTCTTGCCGAGACCAATCCTTGTCGGGGAAGATCCCGCCGCGTCACTTGGCGGTCCGGCCGCTGGTGTTGCCTCCTCATCAGCTTCTCTCTGTGCCACTAACGCAGCACTAACCACTTGATTTGTCGCTGCCAGATACAGCAGCAACGGCTCTTGTGGTTTAGGCGCGACTAGTGTCGGCGGAGAAGAAAGGTATTTCTTCAAATCTTGCAGTGCAGCCTCCGCTTCCGGAGTCCATTTCATTGGACCTGCCTTCTTCAAAATTTTGAAAAAGGGCAGGGCGTGCTCAGCAGATTTGGAGATAAACCTGCTTAGGGCAGCAACACAGCCGGCTAGACGACGTACATCCTTGACGCGTCTTGGCGCTTCAATCTACTCAATAGCTTTGATCTTGTCGGGGTTCGCTTCGATCCCTCGTTGAGATACAAAGAACCCGAGAAGCTTGCCGGAAGGAACACCAAACACGCACTTCTTAGGATTGAGATTTAAGTTGATCTTGCACAGATTTGCAAATGTTTCTTCTAGATCTTGTATGAGCATCGCTTTGTCCTTGGTTTTGACCACTATGTCATCCATGTATGCTTCCATATTTCTATGGAGCTGAGGCTCAAAACCAATTTGGACCGCTCTCGCAAATGTAGAACCAGCACTTTTCAACCCGAAAGGCATTCGTATAAAACAATACGTACCACATGGGGTGATAAATGCGGTCTTTTCTTCATCTTCTTTTGCCATGAAGATCTGATGGTATCCTGAGTAAGCATCAAGGAACGACAGTAGGTCACAACCAGCAGTGGAGTCCACAATCTGGTCGATGCGCAGCAAGGGAAAAGGATCTTTTGGACAGGCTTTATTGATGTCTGTATAATCAATACACAGCCTCCATTTCCCATTCGCCTTGCGCACTACAACCGGATTGGCCAACCACGTTGGGTGAAGCACTCCTCTGACCAATCCTGCTGCTTCTAGCTTCCTGATTTCTTCGGCAATGAATTCTTGCCGCTCCAAGGCTTGCTTCCTGACCCTCTGCTTGACGGGCCATGCATGAGGACATACAGCAAGGTGGTGCTCAATTACCTCCCTGGGAACACCGGGGATGTCAGACGGTTTCCATGCAAACACGTCGACATTCGCCCGCAGGAAGGCAATGAGCGCGCTTTCCTATTTGTCATCTAGGGTGGAACTTATGGTGAAAGTTCCTCCCGTTCTGTTCTCCCTGACAGACACCTTCTTGATCTTTGGTGGAGCAGCCTTGGGTTTCTTGTTCTTGCCGGTGGAACTCTCTGGTGCATCCTCAACGGAAGCGCAGCACTCCGAGGAGGTGCGCTTGCCGGAGTTTGCACCAAGATTCTTGCCGGTCTTCTTCTTGCCCCCAGGAGTTCCAGCGGCAGGAGCAGATGCCTTGACGGCAGGTGCTGCAACTGCTTCCCGGTAGAGTTGGTCGGCACAGATGAGCACATCCTTTTTGTCGGAGTGGATAGTGATGACACTCAACGGCCCGGGCATCTTCAGCACATTATACGCATAGTGTGATGCCGCCATGAACTTAGCCAGCGCTGGGCGGCCAAGGATCCCATTGTATGACATAGGGATCTTGGCGACATCAAACACTACCTTCTCTGTCCTGTAGTTGAGCTCGCTACCAAATGTCACCGGTAGCGTAATCTTGCCTTTTGGCTGGGTCCTTCCTGGATTGACCCCTTGAAATGTGCCCGTTTCCTCGAGATCTTCATCAGGAATTTGGAGCCTCTTGAGCACGTCCGGCGAGATTAGGTTCAGTCCGGCCCCACTGTCAACTAGGATTTTCGTCACCTTGAGGTTGCGGATTGTCGGTGAGACCAACAATGGCAAGCACCCGACCGCGGTTGTGCGATCAGGGTGATCCTCGGCGTAAAAAATGATAGGCGTGTTGGACCACTTCAGGGGTTTACGTGCATCAAATGATGGCTCCATTGCATTGACCTCTCGCACCCACTGTTTAAGTCGACGGTGGGAAGAATGCAACAAGGCGCCTCCGTCGATACACATGGCCTCTGTAGCTTTCTGAAATTCATGCTCACTGGACTCATCATCTTCTCCATCATCATCATCACCCTCTTCTTTGTCACGGCCTCGAGCGGGCCTCTCCCTTTGTTGCTTGGCCTTGCCGCGGTGACCCCCTCGGCCACCGCGCTTCTTGCCGGACCCGTCAGCACCGTCCTGGGCCTTCTCCTTGTCTCGTCTTTCATACTCTGCTCTCTGCTTCTCGACAAGCTGCTCAACTTGCCGGCAGTTTTGGAGATCGTAGCCCTTGGTGCGATGGATCTTGCAATACTTCTTGCCGGAGCTTTCCGACTTGTCGGCAGCCGCCAAGGCCTGGCAGGAGGCGCACCCGGCAACTTCCTTGCCTGGGTCGTCAACCTTGGCCTTCTTGGCGATACCGGGGTTGCCGGATTCCTCGACAGTAAGCACGGCCTTGCCTCTGCGCTTCTTGTTCCGCCGCCGGCCTTTCTTTGGCAGGGTTGCAGCGTCTTCATCTTCTGATTCGCCCCCTGTGCCAACACCCTTGCCAGGGAGTTTCCTCCCTTCTTCAGCCCGAGCGCACTTATCGGCCAAAGCGTAAAGCTCGGCAATACTCCTGACCTTGTTCATCGCCAGCTCTTCACGCATTTTGCGGTTACGCACGTTCTGATGAAACGTGCTAACAACAGTGGCAGGGTGAACGTCGGGAATATTGTATTGCACTCGGCTAAATCTTTGGATAAACTTGCGCAGGGGTTCGCCCTCCTTTTAAGGGAGGAGATGCAAATCACTCTCTTGGCCAGGAGCTTGGTTGGCTCCAACAAAGGCGCCAACAAACTGATGGCACAGATCTGACCAAGAAGAAATAGAATTCTCCGGTAGATGCATCAACCACGACCTGACGTTGGGTTTGAGCACCAACGGGAAGTAGTTGGCAAGTATCTTGTCATCTCGGCCCCCGGCAGCCTACACCGCAATGGTGTAGATGCTCAAGAACTCTGAGGGGTGAGTCTTGCTGTCATATTTCTCCGGGGCCTCTGGCTTGAAGGTTCGGGAGTTGGGCCACTGGACTCACCGCAGCTCACGGGTAAACGCTGGACAACCTACCTCGTAAGGCAAGTCGCCTGCGTCCCCTGGCGCAGGCTTGTCAACAGCGGGCCCTGCGCGCTTATCAGATTGATGGCGCGCTTCCCGTCGCCGCTCGATGGTAGTTCGAGCGTCCTCTTTGCTTCGTTCCCGAAGAACTTGACGCTGGTCGCGGCGCATCCATGGATCGGACGACGCCGTGGAATCATCATCACGGCCATCAGTCCTCCGGGTTGTTGACCGCGGCTGGTGTCATGGAGGGGAGTGCACAGTGGTCGCACCGCCTCCAGTCTTCTCCGCATCGGCTCGCACCGGATCGATGGACCGCCATTGTGAGGGCCCTGCCTGCTGCGGCCCATCCTTGTTGACAAAGCCAAAGAGACTCTGGATAGTAGATCGCCACTCCTCCATCTTCTCTGGAGCAGGAGGGAAATCGAGGAGCAACTGCGCACGTGCCAAAGCTTCCGCTGGCGTAGGCGGCGGCGACAGGTGCGAGGTACATGAGGTGCTCTGACTCCTAACAATGTTAGAAGGAGCACCGTCACGATCACGCGACCGCGCGCCACTTCCACCGGCAGTTTGACGTGCATGCTGGGCCTGCGCACCTTGGGATCAATGCGCAGAAATCTTTTCATGGGGACGCCCTGAACCACCAGCACCATGGCGCTGCTCATCGCACACGACCTGGGAAGGCCGTGATGCTTGCGCCGGTGTGGGAGTCCTAGAAGGCGTCCTCCGATCCCTGGAGTTCGTTGCACCGCCCGTAGGCAGCACAGCCCCATCTCTGGATCCAGCGACGTGTGGGTTGCCGTTGCCGCTGCGAACGACGCCGCTCGCTTGGCTTGGATTACCGGAACACCGTGGAGGCTCTAAACCTCTTCCTTCTGCATCCACGCCATCACCTGTACGCGAGGGCATAGGCAAAACAGACATAGATGGTAGCGCCATTGCGGCACTCTTCTTCTTGGGTGGCATGATGATGAAGATGATGAAGAAACTAAGGCGCCGATCACTGGATCAGGTTCGCGCAACCTTAATCCCCTACCTGGCACGCCAAAGATGTCGGCGTGCGACAACTATGGGATCCCAAAGGACCCCTTTACGATTCGGCAGGGAGAGAGGTATGCGCAAAGAGCAGAACCAATGATCGACGCGGGGTGATTTTACCCAGGTTCGGGCCGCTAATCAGCGTAAAACCCTACTCCTGCCTTGTTTTATTAAGAGTGTTCTTGTGCCCAGGCTCCAGGAGCGCTTGCGATGAACAGTACGTTCAAAGAGCAGCTACGCATGCAGAATGGGCCAGAAGATCCTCCTCCCCTGTAGCAGTTGCCTTGGGCCTCCTTTTATACGCTCAAAGGGGTCACCACAGTGGCAAAATGTACATACATTGAGGTGTAAAGTAGCTACAGGGTCATCATACCTAACCACTGACGGATTAGGATGAATGCATTTAATGCACCATGAGGTGTCCGTTTAGGTGTCCTTGTTTTCTTGGGGATGGAAAAAGGGGCCATCCCATCAGCACCGCTTAAGCTCTCCTCCACTGGCGCGTTGCCACGCATCCAGAGAAGGACCCAGAATGTCAGGCTTGTTGCTGTGCCGAAGCGGTGGCACAGTGGCAGAACCTTGCCGGGCGCTGAACCTTGCCGGGCATGAAATCTTGCCGGGCTTCGCAGGCCACCCCGGCAAGATCTTGCCGGGGAGGCTGGCTTTCGGTCTTCAGCTCTTCTTATCTGCTGATCCTCGGATCCTTGACTTGAGTGTTTCTTCAATAACTTGAATTAACCTCCAACTGTTCCCCGACAAGCCTGGCCGCGAGTATGGCTACAACTGCCCGTGCACAAGTACGTGGTACTAACGGCCCAATACTTAGTACACCGACAGGTGGGTTCTTTTACTACAAGAATTTGATTTGTATATTATTGATAGAAAGGGAGCTGAGAACCCCGTAGCTGATAACTTGTCTATGTTGGAAAACATTCTTGATGACCCACTACCTATTGATGATAGTCTTCCTGATGAGAAATTTGTTGTTATAAATGCTTCTCGCAATACTCCTTGGTATGCGGACTATGCTAATTACATTGTTGCTAAATATATAACCCCTAGTTTTACATACCAACAAAAGAAAAAGTTCTTCTTTGATTTGAGACACTGCTTCTGGGATGACCCACATCTTTATAAAGGAGTAGATGGTATTATTAGATGTTGTATACCTGAGCATGAACAGGAACAAATCCTACGGAAGTGTCACTCCGAGGCATACGGATGACACCATGCTGGAGCTAGAACTGCACATAAGGTATTACAATATGGTTTTATTGGCCTACTCTCTTCAAAGATGCACGTAAGTTTGTCTTATCATGTGATGAATGTCAAAGAATTGGTAATATTAGTAGACGTCAGGAAATGCCTATGAATTATTCACTTGTTATTGAACCATTTGATGTTTGGGGATTTGATTATATGAGACCTTTTCCTTCCTCTAATGGGTATACTCATATTCTAGTTGTTGTTGATTACGTTACTAAGTGGGTAGAAGCTATTCCAACTATTAGTGTTGATCATAACACATATATTAAAATGCTTAAAGAAGTTATTTTCCCGAGGTTTGGAGTCCCTGGATATTTAATGATTGATGGTGGTTCACATTTTATTCATGGTGCATTCCGTAAACTCCTTGCTAAATATGATGTCAACCATAGAATTGTATCACCTTATCATCCTCAGTCTAGTGATCAAGTTGAATTGAGCAATAGAGAAATAAAGTTAATTTTACAGAAGTCCGTTAATAGATCTAGGAAGAATTGGTCTAAAAAACTCGATGATGCATTGTGGGCATATAGAACTGCTTATAAAAATCCTATGGGTATGCCCCCTTATAAAATGGTCTATGGAAAAGCATGTCATTTACCTCTTGAGTTAGAACGTAAAGCATATTGGGAAATTAAAGAACTTAACTATGATTTCAAACTTGCGGGAAAATAGAGGTTATTTAATATTAGTTCTCTAGAAGAATGGAGGACACATGTTGATGAAAATGCTAAGTTATTTAAAGAAAAGGTTAAAAGATGGCATGATAAAAGAATCCAAAAAACACGAATTCAAAATAGGTGATCAAGTTTTATTACACAACTCTCATTTAAGATTCTTTGCAGGGAAGCTTCTCTCTAAATGGGAAGGACCGTATATCGTTGAAGAAGTTTATCGTTCCGGAGCTATCAAGATAAACAACGCCAAAGGCACTAATCCGAAGGTGGTTAATGGGAAAAGAATTAAACATTATATCTCAGGTACGCCCATTAATGTTGAAACTAATATTATCCAAACTATGACACCAGAGGAACACATAAGAGAAACCTTCCGGAACACTCCAGAGCCCTGAAAAAGGGGTAGGTATGTGGTATGGTAGGTAAACCGACTCCAAAAGTTCCATAAAAGTACTTTTTGTCCGTTTTGGAATATTTATAAAATTAGGAAAATAATAAACAGTCCGAAGAGTGCCACTGGGCGCGCCCCTAGGCTTGTGGCCCCCTCGTGGACTTTCCCGACTCCGTTTTTCTTCCATGTTACTTTTCCTGCACAAAAAGAATTCATTATATATACTTCCCGAGGTTTTGACCACCGTATCGCACAGATATCCTCTGTTCTTGTTTCGTGTTGTTATTCTGATAGATTCAGATCCCCATGGCTCCCAAAGGCTCCGTACCAAGCACCGGATCATGCAACCATCGCCGGGCAAATGCCCCTACAGTGAGGTTTACTACGAGTGGTCGTCCGGAGAGGAGGACAAGGTCGAAGAAGCTATGGGATCCAGACCCAAGAGGGAGGGCAACCCATGCCCATGGAGGAAACCAAAGAGAAGGGAGATATCCTTCAACCCTTCTATGATCATCTTTCCCCATCTAAAATTGAAGCCCTAAGGGTCTTTGAAATAATTTGTGCTCAGAATACATCCCTCACCCATGAAGTTGTTTTATTGGAAGAGCAAAACATCGCCCTTCGGAGTATCAACCATAAACTGGAGTATCTGCTAAGGCTGAAGGACAAGCCGACTACTTCATCATCACCCTCATCACCAAAGAAGGAGACTTGAGTACACGGGTATGGGCACTCCCCTTGGCTTGTGCCAAGCTTGGGGGAGGTGCCCTGGTATCGTATCACCACCACTTTTACCATCATTATCTATCATAGTTCGATCCTTAATTATTTTGCAATTTAAAAGAATAAAGTTTTAATATGATCTATTTTCGAGTGCTTGCTTAATTAGTGATCTATCTATGTAATCGTGTGCTAGATATATAATAAAGAGTAGTTTGAGTTTTGCTTTGCTTTCTTGTTTCAATTCTAGCAATGAGAAAAAAAATAAAAGAATAAAAAGATCATATGCTACTCCCATGGGGAGTAATGACTTCACATAAAAGAAGTATAGTTGATAAAATTTGTTGGAAGTTGACAAGCATAACATTGGTCATTGGTGCAATCCATGAAAAAGTAATAAGGGAAGAGAGGTCTCACTTATAAATATACTATCTTGGACATCTTTTATGATTGTGAGCCCCCATCAAATATTCTATATCAATTAGTTGACGTTGGACAAGGAAGACAACATAATGAATTATGGTTATTTATATTCACATAGAAGTTATATTGGTATGGATCTCCTAACATGTGGTGCTTGTCTAGGATCTTTTGCTAGCCAAAAATTTGCACTAAGTAGAGATACTACTTGTGCATCCAAAATCCCTTAAATCTAGTTTCATGTCATGAGAGTCCACCATATCTACCTATGGATTGAATAAGATCCTTCAAGTAAGTTGTCGTTGGTGCAAAACCAATAAAAGTTGCTCATAAATATGTATGATCTTTTATTGTAAGGGAAAGTAAGCTTTGTACGATCTTGTGATGGTGAAGAAATAAAAGCGACAAACTGCATAATAAAGGTTGCTATCACAAGGGGCAATAAATAGTGAGGTTCCTTTACATTAAGAGTTTGCACATCCAAAAACAAAAAGCGCATGGCAACCTCTGCTTCCCTCTGTGAAGGGCCTATCTTTTACTTTCATGTATTTACTTTTATGCAAGAGTCGTTAGTGTTTATCTCTATTTATTTCTATGTACTTTGTAGTGGCAAGCATCATGTGGTAGATAGATCCAGACACATATATCCAGTTGGATGTAACTGATCATGAGTTATTATTGTTGACATTACCCTTGAGGTAAATAAGTTGGGAGGCGAAATCATAAGCCCCTATCTTTCTAATACTTCTTTCTTTATAAATATGCTTTGAGTGTCAGCAATAATAGAAGACTATATGATGGTTGAGTATGTGAACTTGCTAAACAAAGCTCCGACATAGACTCTTTCTGAAAATATGATGGGTTGTGATTGTTTCAATGACTAAGAACATAGCTTGTTAGTTCCTAATAAAGTTTACGTTCCATACTTTAGAGTGTGAATGAATTGTTACTCTAGCATGAGAAGTTTTATGATGATATATTGTTGTTATGTTAATTAACATGATGCTTCCATGTCCGTATTTTATTTGTATCGACACCTCTCTCTCTAAACATGTGGTCATGATTATCGATTTGGGCTTTCGCTTGAGGACAAGCGAGATCTAAGCTTGGGGGAGTTGATACGTCCATTTTGCATCATGTTTTTATGTTGATATTTATTGCATTATTGACTGTTATTTCACTTTATAATACAATTCTTATGCCTTTTCTCTCTTATTTTGCAAGTTTCACATAAAGAGCAAGATTGCCAGCAGCTGGAATTCTGGACCGGAAAGGGCTACATCGGAGGCACTTTTTCTGAACATCTCCAAATGAGCTGAAAATTGACAGAGAATTATTTTGGAATATATTAAAAATATTGGTGGAAGAAATACTAGAGGGGGACCCATCGGCAGCCACAAGCCTAGGGGGCGCCCCACCCCCTGGGTGCGCCCCCCGAGCTTGTGGCGCTCCTGGCAAGCCTCTAGGGCCCATCTTCTCCTATATGATGCCATTTTCCCTAAAAAAAATCAGAAGGAAGGTTTCAGGATGAAGCGCTGCCATCTCGAGGCGGAACCTAGGAAGGAGCACTTTTGCTCTCCGGCGGAGAGATTCCACCGGGGAAACTTCCCTCCGGGAGGGGGAAATCGAAGCCATCATCATCACCAACGATCTTATCATCGTGGAAGGACCAATCTTCATCAACATCTTCACCAACACCATCTCATCTTAAAACCTAGTTCATCTCTTGTATTCAATCTTTGTCTCAAAACCTCAGATTGGTACCTGTGGGTTGTTAGTAGTGTTGATTACATCTTGTAGTTGATGCTTGTTGGTTTACTTGGTGGAAGATCATATGTTCAGATCCATTATGCTATTCAATACCCCTCTGATCTTGAGCATGAATATGTTTTGTGAGTAGTTACGTTTGTTCTTGAGGACATGAGAGAAGTCTTGTCATAAGTAATCATGTGAATTTGGTATTCATTCGATATTTTGATGATATGTATGTTGTTGTTTCCCTTAGTGGTGTTATGTGAACGTCAACTACATGACACTTCACCATCTTTGGGCCTAAGAGTAAGCATTGTGGAGTAGTTATTAGATGATGGGTTGCTAGAGTGATAGAAGCTTAAACCCTAGTTTATGCGCTATTCCGTAAGGCGCTGATTTGGATCCATATGTTTCATGCTATGGTTAGATTTATCTTAATTCTTCTTTCGTAGGTGAGGATGCTTGCGAGAGGGGGTAATCATAAGTGGGAGGCTTGTTCAAGTAAGAACAGCAGCCAAGCAATGGTCCACCCACATATCAAATTATCAAAGTAACAAACATGAATCAAACAAACATGATGAAAGTGACTAGATGAAATTCCCGTGTGTCCTCAAGAACGCTTTGCTTATTATAAGAGACCGTTCTGGCCTGTCCTTTGCTACAAAAAGGATTGGGCTACCTTGCTTCACCTTTATTACCGTTACTATTATTTGCCCGTCACAAATTACCTTGCTATCAAATTATCGGTTTACCGACAATTTTAGTGCCTGCAGAAAATACCTTGCTGAAAACCGCTTGTCATTTACTTCTGCTCCTCGTTGGGTTCGACACTCTTACTTATTGAAAGGACTATGATTGATCCCCTATACTTGTGGGTCATCAGTTCCCACTCCCCATTACAGAAGTTTTAGCATACAAATTTGAGGGAATTTCAACCTTAGGGATTTTACCCTCTTCACCCTTTTCGATAACAAATTCAGACATGATAGCAACTTCAAACAGGCAAACAAGCAAAAAGGCAAACAAAAAATATTTTTGTGTTTTTGTGAAAATGTTTTAGAAGTGGGGGAGATGAAAAAGAGAGGCAAATGGAAAATGAAAGTAAATGCAAGGATATGAAAGTTTATGCGATGGTACTTGATAGGTTTTGGTGATGTATCCCCAACAATGGCGCCAAAAAAAATTCCTGCTACTTGTGAGCTGTGTTGGGATTTCCTCGAAGAGGAGAGGATGATGCAGTACAGTAGAGATAACTACTTCCCTCAGTTAAGAACCAAGGTTACCAATCCAATAGGAGAACCACGCAAGCACCTACTCACAAAAGGACAAATACTTGCACCCAACGCAAACAAGGGGTTGTCAATCCCTTGGAGGTTAATTGCAAGGATCAAATGTCGTAGTGATAGATAGATAAACAAAAACACAAAATAAAATAATGGTAAATAAATTGCAGCAAGGTATTTTTGGATTTCAATATATGATAAAGATATACTTGGGGGCCATAGTTTTCACTAGAGGCTTCTCTCTCGAACAAAAAGCATACGGTGGGTGAACAAATTACTGTTGGGCAATTGATAGAAAATCACATAGTCATGACGATATCCAAGGCAATGATCGTGTATATAGGCATCATGTCTGACACAAGTAGACTGACTCCATCCTGCATCTTGAGTATTAAGTTCATAAAGAACAGAGTAACACCTTAAGCAAGATGACATGATGCACAAAAAGTAAATCCAATCAATGTGAATAAACGCCATCATTTTATCCTTAAAGGCAACAATACAAATATGTGACTTGTCCCTTTCTGTCATTGGGATATAGAGCACCGCAAGATTGAATCAATTAGAAAATACCTCTTCCATTGCAAGATAAATCAATCTTGTTGGCCAAACAAAACGGATAAATCGAAGAGAAATACAGAGCTATAATAATCATGTATAAAAGAGTTCAGAGAAGACTCAAATAATATTCATAGATAATCTGATCATAAACCCATAATTCATCGGATCCCAACAAACACACCGCAAAAGAAGATTACATCGAATAGATCTCCAAGAACATCGATGAGAACATTGTATTGAAGATCAAAGAGAGAGAAGAAGCCATCTAGCTACTAGCTATGGACCCGTAGGTATGTGCTAAACTACTCACACATCATCGGAAGGGCAGCAAGGTTGATTTAGAGGCCCTCCGTGATTGATTCCCCCTCCAGCAGAGTACCAAAAAAGGCCTCGAGATGGGATCTCACAAGAACATAGGCTTGCGGTGGCGGAAAAAGTATTTTGGGTGGCTCTCTGTTGGTTTCCCGATTTTAGAGAATTTATAGAGTTGGAATTAGGTCAAATGGAGGAACGAGGGGCCCACAAGGTACTAGGGCGCGCCCTAGTGCCTTATGGCCTACTCCTTCGCCTTCTGACCTCCTCCCGAAGCTTTCAGGGTCTCTTATGTCCAGAAAAAATCAGGAAAAAGTTTTTACTGATTTCCTGGAAAATCAAAAATAGGTAAAAAAAAGCAGCAATTGGCACTTGGCACTAAGTTAATAGGTGAGTCCCAAAAAATGATATATAATTGCATATAAAACATCCAAGATTGATACTATAATAGCATGGAACAATAAAAATTTATAGATACGTTGGAGACGTATCAAGCATCCCCAAGCTTAATTCCTGCCCGTCCTCGAGTAGGTGAATGATAAAAACAGAATTTTTAATTTGGAATGCTACCTAACATGTTCATCATGTAATCTCTTTATTGTGGCATGAATACTTAGATCCGAATGGTTCAAAGCAATAGTCTATAATTTGACATAAAGACATCAATACTCAGGCATACCAACAAACAATCATGCCTTTCAAAATATCAATGCTAAAGAACGCTATCCCTACAAAATCATATAGCCTTGTCATGCTCCATCTTCTTAACACAAAGTATAAATCATGCACTGTCCCGGTGTCAGCCAAGAAATTGTTTCATACTTTTTAACACGCTTTAGCTTTTTCAACCCTCACGCAATACATGAACGCAAGCCATGGATATAGCACTATGGGTGGAATAGAGTACGGTGGTAGAGATTAATATGGAGAAGATAAAAAAGAGAAAGTCTCACATCGACGTGGCTAATCAATGGGCTATGGAGATGCCCATCAATTGGTGTCAATGCAAGGCGTAGGGATTGCCATGCAATGGATGCACTAAGAGCTATAAGTGTATGGAAGCTCAAAAAGAAAACTAAGTGGGCGTGCATCCATCTTTCTTGCTCATGAATACCTCGACATTTGAGAAAGACCATAATTGGAATATACAAGCCAAGTTCTATAATGAAAACTTCCCACTAGTTATATAAAGTGACTACATAGGAGACTCTCTATATGAAAAACATGATGCTACTTTGAAGCACAAGTGTGGAAAAAGATAGTAACATTGCCCCTTCTCTCTTTTTCTCTCATTTATTTTTTTCTTTTTTTTGTTGGGATCTTTTTGGCCTCTTTTTATTTATTTATTTCCTTGCTTGGGACAATGCTCTAATAATGAATAATGACGATCATCACACTTCTATTTACTTACAACTCAAAATTACAACTCGGTACTAGAACAAAATATGACTCTATATGAATGCATCTGGCAGTGTACGAGGATGTGATCTAGCATAACATGTATAAAAAATGATGAACGGTGGCTGTGCCACAAATACTATGTCAGCTATATGATGATGTGTGTCATAATAATGGAACGGTGGAAGTTGCATGGCAATATATCTAGGAATGGCTATGGAAATTCCATAATAGGTAGTTATGGTGGCTGTTTTGAGAAAGATATAAGGGGGCTTATGTGTAATAGAGTTTATCATAACACGAGATTTGGATGCACCGGTGAAGTTTGCACTACATCTCGAGGTAAGAAAGGGCAATGCACGGTACCGGAGAGGCTAGCAAATTGCGGAAAGGTGAGAGTGCGTATATTCCATGGACTCACATTAGTCATAAAGAACTCACGTACTTATTGTGAAAGTTTATTAGCCCTCGAAGAAAAGTACTACTACGCATGCCCCTAGGGGGGAGGTTCATAGGAGTTAACCATTGCGCGCCCTTGACCTTCATGCAAAGGAAGGCACTCAATAATAAATCGTGCTCCAACTTCTTAGCATAACAAGAGACTACATGTTCATGATTCGGGAATCACAAACCTTAACACCAATATTCTTACTAAATCACAATTATTCACTAGTACCTCCCACATATTACCATCTTTATATCGCAAAACTATTGCAAGGGATCAAACTTATCATATTCAGCGATCTATATGAAAGTTTTTATTATATCCCTCTCGAATACCTATCATATTAGGACCAAATTCATAACTTGTTCATATTGCCATTACTATTATTAAACTCTCAAAATGATATAAGTCAAGCATGAGAGTGCAACTATTTATTTAAAATATAATCACCATCGTGCTCTAAATGATATAAGAATTACTAGAGCAACTTCTTAGCTCAAAAGATATAAGTGAAGCACATAGAGTATTCTAACAAATCATGAATAATGTGTGTCCTTCTCAAAAAGGTGTGTCCAGGAAAAATGATTGTGGCAAACTAAAAAGCAAACAAGGCGAAGACTCATATAATACATGACGCTCCAAGAAAAACTCATGCCATGTGATGAATAAAAATATAGCTCCAGGTAATTTACCGACGGTTGGTAGAAGAAAGAGGGGATGCCATCCGGGGCATCCCCAAGCTTTGATTCTTGGGTGTCCTTGAATATTACCTTGGGGTGCCTTGGGCATCACCAACCTTAGGGTCTTTCCACTCCTTATTCCTTCATCCATCGCGATCTCACTCAAAACTTGAAAACTTCAGCACACAAAACTCAACAGAAAACTCATGAGATCCGTTAGTATAACAAGCAAATCATAAACTTTTGGTACTATTGTAAACCCATTCATATTTTATTATTGCATAATGCCTACTTTATTCTAACTTCACCATGACTTATACCCCCCGATAATATCCATAGATTCATTAAAACAATCAAACAACACTACAAAAAAAAGACACATCCGTGACATTTTGGGCAGAACGAATTTTTTTCTGTCATGCTTATGACACTTCTATGACGATAATTATGACAAAACCCGGTATCATCATAGATGTGGTGGGCTCCTACTTCTATGACAAAAAATCATGACAGAAAATGGGCTTTTCATCCTAGGTGGGCCGGAGACGCACCTGCATGACATTCTTTGGGCCGTCCATGACGGAAAAAATCGTGGTAGAAGCGAGGGCGAGGAAAATTTTGGGGAGTTCCTGGTTACGGTGGGTTGTCGGGGCCGAGCGATGCACGGAGGTTTGCGCGTTTTCAGTCGTATACGTACGCGCGTGTGTGCGAGGCATTGGGCTCTAACTGAACCCGAGCGAGGCATTCGCTTACCGAACCCGAGCGATTGCACTAGCTACGTTACTGAACCCGAGCGATCGATCGATCCCTGTGATACGGGTATAACCCGGTGTAGGCTGATCTTTCACGATTGGAGTGGATTCCCTCGAAGAACACAATGAACACAGGGATGAACGGAGGGAAATCACAAGGGGAAACACTCAAGAACAAGTCCAATCACACATCCAGTAGACAATCAAACACACAAGATCCACAAGGTACATGAACAACAAAAGGAAAGATACAAGGTAAAGTTCATCTCCATGAGGAGGTCTTGATGATATCCTAGACGGATCTTCCCATGAGGGGCCTTGACGATATATATCCCACAGGATCTTCTCACATGGAGGTCTTGAACTCCATGGGAGTGGTGGTATCTCTCTCTCTCTCAAGAGTAGAGGTAGGTAGGAGCAAAGCTCACATACAAATGAGCTATCATATTTGCTAACCCTTGAATGGAGGAGGGGGGATGAGTATATATAGTGGTAGCCAAGAAGGGGTATGTGAGGGGCGAAAGGGTACATGGCATCGGGCCGAGTCTCTGCGCACAGGCAATGCCGGAAGTTCCGGGGACGGCCAGAAGGTCCGGGCGTCGGAGGTTCCGGGCGAAGGTCCGGCCAGGGTCCGGGCTATCCAGAGAGTTGGCACACTCTCGGAAGGCTTCGGTGCGTCGGGCCGGAAGTTCCGGGATGGCCGAAAGTTCCGGGTAGGAGGCCGGAGGTTCCGGGCTTTCTAGAGGCTTGTCCATGCTTCTTCTTCCTTCTCTTCCATGCTTCCCTCGTGGATGGTGTAGTTGTTCCTTGGCGCTTGCACTCGTCCTCGACATTCGTGAAGCTCCGACAATACCTATGCATGCACGATGGAGGGTCAAGTAGTATACCATCTTCGAAGGGGTGAAGTGAACATGTGTAAAGGAGATGAGTCACATTTATGTATGTGAAGTAGATGTCGCACGTGCCACTTGCCGAATGAACTCTTGACATGGTGATGTCTGTAGGATGCTCCGCATCATCCCCTCCCCCTTGGGAAAGATCCGACCTTGGATCGAAAACCAAATCACCATGGGAAAGAGATGGCGTCGACGTGTAGAAGTGGACGATCACCAAGTACTCATCATCTAGTAGCTCGAAATGGGCACTCTCCAATGTCGCACCATCTAGTGATTCCTTCAAAAGGAGCAAGAACAACAAACACTTGGAAAAACAAATGTGGTTAGCGCGAGTGCAAAACCAAGCGTTCTAGAGGTGATTCACCAAACAAGTGTCATCATCATGCAAAGCATATGGTGTGACAAAGGGATGTGACATGTCATGTAAGCATATCAATCGAGCACAAACAAAGATATCATGGGGACAAGCATGTAAATGTGAGGTAGTGATGCAAATATGTGTGACAAGAGAATAATCATCTACCTCAAGTTCATAGCAAGCATTCACAAATTGCTCAATGAAAGGTCTATGGTAGGCATAAGAATCATTCACAACACCAAAGAAAATGAAGTGTCTAAACACATGGGCCAAGTGGAAGACAATCCAAGCATAACATGCATAGGGTGTAGTGAATATAGTGTGGCACTCAACGCAATATAAAGAGCAATTGTTCATCATGTGTGACGCAATCAAGTCAAACATGTAGCAATCAATTGGACATGGCATATGTGAAGAAATGACGTTGTTGCAACCAAACATTTGATAGGAGCAAATAATCCAAGAATTGGATGCAACACACAAGGTATATATGTCATGAGGCATGGGAAGGTGAGAATGACAAGTCGAAGCAAGATCTCTAACATGTGCGCAATCAATTGGTCCAAGATGACCAAGAAGTCTAATGGAGCAAGCAACACAAGTAGTATGATCCATAATATCCAAGCGCATGGTTTGGGGGTTCTCAAAAGAGAAGGATGTCACCTTGAAAGCATGTCCTTGTGCGTCCTTCACAATGCCGAAGTGCAAGAAAATGTGGTGTACAAGCGAGTCGTGGTAGAACATATGAGGCTCGTGCTCAAGAGCTCAAATGGTCAACTCACGTGAATTGGAAGTCGACACGAAGTCCAAGTTTCCTACACATGCACACAACAAAACAAAGAACATATGCGCATAGTAGATAAACACATCATCCATCCTGATGGTTCTCTTCTCTTGCACATAACCATTAGAAGTACAAGTGTATGAATAATATGATGCCACAATGGCGATATTCATGGCACTCGGTATATGGTGCAAAGAGGTAAGACAAGCATGCTTCACAAGAAATATGTCAAAATCTCCAATCATATGCACTACAAAAAAAAGACACATCCGTGACATTTTGGGCCGAACAATTTTTTTTCTGCCATGCTTATGACACTTCTATGACGATAATTGTGACAAAATCCGGTATCATCATAGATGTGGTGGGCTCCTACTTCTATGACAAAAAATCATGACAGAAAATGGGCTTTTCATCCTGGGCGGGCCGGAGACGCACCCGCATGACATTCTTTGGGCCGTCCATGACAGAAAAAATCATGGTAGAAGGGAGGGCAAGGAAAATTTCGGGGAGTTCCCGGTTACGGTGGGTGGTCAGGGCCGAGCGATGCACGGAGGTTTGCATGTTTCTCTCGTACACGTACACACGTGTGTGCGAGGCATTGCGCTCTAACTGAACCCGAGCGAGGCGTTGGGCTCTAACTGAACCCAAGCGATTGCACTAGCTACGTTACTGAACCCCGATCGATCCCTTGCTGTTAACTGAACCCTAGTGATTCCTTCGCTACTGCTGCTAATTGAAGCCGATCGAAGCTGCCTCTTGATGAACAGTCCCCGGTGGGGGTTGGATGAACAGTTCCTGGTGGGAGTTGGATGAACAGGATCCCGTGGTAGTAGAGGCCATTGCCGCTGGATGAACAGGACCCCGATCGAGGAAGGTGGTGGTGGATGAACAGTAGCTGGTGGAGGGACCCCGTGGAGGGCTGGTTGAACAGTAGCCGGTGGAGGCTGGATGAACAGGACCCTGCCAATGAACAGTAGCTGGTGGAGGCAGGAGGAAGTCGACGTTGGATGAATAGTAGCAGGTGGAGGCTGGAGGAAGTCGACGGTGGATGAACAGTAGCCCGTGGAGTCCCGTTTTGCGGTATGCCACACCCATCCTGATGAACAGGACCCCTGTTTCGACCGTAGCGGTCCAGCACAAGTCCGTTTCCTCCATTTTGCGGTACGCCACACCCCTCCTGATCAACAGGACCCCATTTCGACCGTAGGCACTCGAACAGAAGTCCGTTTCCTCTGTTCTGCGGTACGCCAGACCCTTTCCGATGAACAGGACCCCCATATCGACCGTACATGGTCGAATAGAAGGCCGTTTCCTCCGTTCTGCAGTACGCCAGACCTTGTTTCAGCTGTTCCGTCCAAGCCGGTTGGCTCCCGATGAACACGCGACGCTGTTTACTCCGTTTTGACCCAGCCAGTTGGCTGCCGATGAACAGGACGACGTCGCTGTACGCGTTCGAGACCCTACCCGTATGTACATACGTAGCCATATTTACTATCTTGCAGCGTGGCCGTACGTACATGTACACGATATAGACGGGACTGCGTGACATGCTACGTCGGCGCCTTTACTTCAACACGTGCAGCTCCTTACTCGGCCACGGTATGTCCCTGCAGAGGGACCGATCGACTGCTATGTACGTACATGTTCGCGGCCGAACAGATAACGCTACCTTCGATTCAACCTGGTGGGTCCCAGCTATCTGGGGGTAAGAAGGTAGTTCCTTCCGTGCGAAGATAAAGCTGGTGGGTCCCAGCTGTCAGGGGGGGGACATTTTTTTCACGAAATACAAAGGCCCTTCCGGTAGGTCCGAGGTGTCAGGTGGAGGAATCATTATTTTGCGCGTAATAAGGAGGCACTTCCTTGCGTGCGGGCATGGACCCAGCTGTCAGCCTCTCCACTTACAGTCCTCTTCTGATGGCTGTCATTCGTTGACCGCGTTGACGACGCCGTACCGCCCGAGAGCACCATGGTGGTGGACGACGGCGCGACCTAGGAAGGGAACGACCAGGAGCCGGGGAATACGTAGCAGTGGATGTCCACGCGGAGGGGAGTACGAGGGTTGACTGCTTCGGCTGCGGTTTGAGGCTACCGTCGCCGAAGAATAACAGGGGGTGTGGGTGAGTAGAGGGAGGCCTGGCCAGCAGTGGGAGTAGGGTGGGGAGGTGAGGCCTGCGTGGCAGCACAGCCGGCCACGGGAGGCAGGAGCAGGCGGCACGGCCGGCGCGGGTTTGGGCGGCTGGAGAAAGAAGACCAGAGGTTGAAGAAGCACGACGACTGTTGGATGGACATCGTACGGTCCCTGCAGCTAGAATCGTTTATATTGACTAAGTTGACAAAGCCCTGCGTCCACGTCAACTTAGTAGGCCCACAAGTCAGCCTCCAAATATGGTGGGACCGACCTAGCAGCGGGGGTATTCATTATTTTTGTGCGTAATAGCTGGTGGATCCGAGCTGTCAGCCGGGGGAATGTTTTTTTCGCGAAATACAGAGGCCCTTCTGGTCAGTCCCAGCTGTCAGGAGGAGGAATCATTATTTTGCGCGTAATAAGGACGCACTTCATACTCGCAAAAAAAAGGAGGCACTTCTTTGCGTGCGGCCGTGGACCCAGCTGTCAGCCTCGCCACGTACAGTCCTCTTCTGATGGATGTCGTTCGTTGACCACGCCGTGCCGAGAGCACCAAGGCGGTGGACGACGGCGAGGCCAAGTAAGGGAACGACCCGGAGCCGAGGAAGACTCGGCAGTTGTTTCCCATGCGGAGTGGGTACGAGGGTTTACTTGTTCGTCCGCAGTGTGAGGCTGCCGTCGCCGGAGAATAGCAGGAGGTGTGGGTTAGTAGAGGGATAGCCAGGCCAGGGATGTGAGTATGGTGGGGCCGTGAGGCCTGCCCGGCAGCACAGCCGGCCACGGGAGGCGGGAGCAGGTGGTTCCGCCGGCGCTGGTTTGGGTGGCTGGAGCATGAAGATTAGAGACTGAAGAAGCACGATTGCCGTTAGATTGACATCTAACGGTCTGACGCTGGTAGAGTCGATTGTTGACTAAGTTTTTTTTTTTGAGAAACCTTGTGTACGCATGAACTTAGTAGGCCCACAAGTTAGCCTCCAAATCCGTGGCAGACAACATAGAGCCCATTTGCTATTTTTTTTATAATTTGCAGCCCATTTGCTAATTCTTAAGGAATTTATTACAACCCATTTTCTGCCCAGGACCACGGTCAAAAAGTTCAACCTTATTTTGCATATTTTGGTGGAGTCTGAACTGTTTTAATCCAGAAATGATAAACATTTATTTTTTAAGAACTTATTGATTTGCCAAATAAAACATCGTTTTGTTTTTTGTAAGCTAATAAGACGTGGGACAATTGAGTTGGTTTTAGGGAAAACCAGTGGTAAAAAAATCAGCGTTGGGAGGGAAAACAACAACAAAAAAATAAGGATGTAAAGATGAAAAGGGAACTTTATGTATTTTCAATATAATAATACATGAATATGAACTAGTAAAACTATAGGTAGAGATTAGAAAACGGAAGTAGGACATGGCGTTTCAAGAGGAAAATAGAACTGGGCTGTGTGTTTGATTCAGTAAAAAAAACTTCCTGTGGATGTTCTAAGAGAAAATATAACTAAGGCTGGCGGGCCATAGGCCAGTTGATACCTGCTGGATATTTGTGCCCCATTGTCATCATGGGCTGGGCCTGTTAAAAACAAAAGCAAGCCTGGGCAGTCTACATCCCAGTTGAAACTTGCTCGACCTGAAAAAACAATATACCTGCTGGATCCCAGTTATCAGTCTGTACTTGCAGAATTCTCTCATTTATTGACTACGTTGAAAACTTCATGGGTTTCACCGTCTCAGACGTCAGCATTATTTTTCCATCGTGATAATAAGTGCATGCACTTGCTTGCGTACGGCCATGGACCTGCTGGTTCCGTACGGTTAGGCTCTGTATGGACAACCGTCTTGTGGTTCCACAGACGAATTTCATGCAAATCGGATGGTTTTCAGTGAAAGCAGACTAAATTCATTGCATTTTACATATTTCTTTTCATTATGGAATATTTTACATATTTCAACTAATAGTAACAGACTAGGCCTTTTTTTAGTCCATGGGAGGCGCTTCACAATCGAGGTCGCGACACTTAACTGTTCTGGAAGGCCCAAATCCATCGCTCCTCTCTTTTAATAATTTGCAGTTGGGCTTGGCATGCCACAGCCCAGTTCCGACGTGCTGCGTGCAACTATCAACCTGTGAAACTGGATGGATCCCCTGCGTACTTTGAAGATGTAATTTTTTTGGAGAACTGGGAATTCGAATGGCACGTGCTTATGCTACCGATCAAATAAAAACCAGGTGCCTGAAAATTTGTTTCGAAACAAATGAATCAGCTTTATATCCACGTTGGCCCTCGACATGATGGTTGGAAGCAAATGCCAAGTTCATACCGAAAGGTCCTTAACAACAATACCAACTTGCAGACGACCAGGTAGTACAAGTACCAATACCAAACTAACTTATAATCTTACTAGTCCTGGACCTAGTGTTCATCTCGTAGAAAATCTTGCAGAGGACCAGCTCCCACTCCTTCTCTTGCTCCAGGTCCCCGAGGTGGTACTGGTGCATCACCCAGTTGGTCCTCTGCTGGTCGAAGTTCTTGTTGGTGTGCAGCACCAGAACCTTTTTGCTGCCCATCTGCCGGCCGTTGACCATCACCGGCAAGGTATTGCCGGTCTTGTGCCACATCGCGTGCATGCCACACTCTGGCTGTATCTTGCAATGCGTCCGCGTGCCCCTTTTAAATGCCCTGGAGTTGCGCTGGAAGAAATGCTTGCTTAGGCCACTCAGTGTGATACCTGCAGTATTGTCGAATACAGGTTTTAGTGTACGTAGTTGGCATTTTCATAACATCTTTGGCATGTTACAGTCACTTGTTTCACTTTTTATTAACTGTCAAATTGTAATTGCTTCACTAGGTTTGCGTCTAAAAAGAAAAATAGAGCTATAAACAAAGGAATATGTTTGTACAAGTAGACGGCCGATCGGTGTCTCACCCGGAAGTTTCTCAGGATGGGTATAGCATATGCCATGCTCGCTGTCGATGGTTGGTATGAAAAAATTGATGAGAGGGTGAGATCTCGCGCTGTCAGCACTCACTTTGGCCTCAAGGTGATCGATCAACTCCTGATCCGTGGGATCGAACTTGACGCCAGCCGGCAGCACCGGCTAATCCTTCTTGGACTCACATCGGTTAATTCCAGTTAAATGGTACTCAATGTATGATCAATCAACTGTTTTAAGTAAATGATGAAAGATTTTGACAGATAAGTGGTACTCCAAATCTGAAGCAGTTTAGCTAAAAATCAATTGACTGATTTTGAAATAGGGTCAGTCGGTTTTCGAGAGATGGCCGGAGTGAGCTGGAGGTAAGGAAGGAGAAGGAAGGTGCTCACCGGAGGGCTACCCGAGTATCTATCTTAGGGTTCAGGGTGGGGGCAGTGGTGGACGGCGGAGGTGGGGGGCGGTGGTGCACTTCATCGGAGAAAAAACTTAAACAAGGGCGGGCCTAGAGGGATGGCCGGGGGCGGCGGCTAGACCGGCGGTGGGGGCGGTTTCGGGGAGGGCGGGGCGGCGAGGCAGCGCGGGAGCGCCGCGGCCGCGGGTAGTGGTCGCAGGCGGTTTGGCCGGCGGCCCGGGTGGCGGCTGGAGAAGAAGAAGAGACGGAGGTAGAAGAAAGGCCAGGCGCCGTTGGATTTCGATCGTACGTTCGAAAAATTGACTGACCCGATTTGAAAAAGTCAGTCGACTGACGTGTAGCCTCACCCAATGTGAAGTCCACAATACCTGAACAAACTGCGGTCTCAGCTTCATTACTACATGTAGACTCTAAAGACTTGAAAACCCTCCATAAAGATCGAAATCATAATACAGGGCGATGGGATGAATACTCACAGGAGCGGACTCGCTGGTTCCTTCCTCCATCCGGCTAGCTTGAAGAGCATCCTTGTTGAGATCGATTTTTTCAGCGTCTTCCTTTTGACTACCTGTAATGAAGTATAGCAACTCCAGTAGCTCATCACTCATCGTACCAAATGGATCGGAACAAGGCGGCGGCTGGGAGGCGGGTAGACCGGGAGAGTGATTTTGTAGAGAATGCGAGAGTGTTGTTGTAGTACGAGAGGGGACTCTTGTGTCACCTTGGTGAACCAAAGACGACGCCGGGACTCTTGTGTCACCTCACGCGCAGCGTGTTGTCACGTCAACTCAATGTGAGGACATGATGAATATTTTGACTGACGTAGACTAGTACTACTACTATACTACTTACTAGTCGTATTTAGTGTCACATTTTAACCATAGGTTTAACTAACAAAATGTCAATGCATGTCACCGAAAATTATACCATTCGAAACTATGTTCAAATACGAATCGAACGATATAATTTTTTGTGACATGCATTAACATTTAGTTAGTTAAATTTATGGCCAAAATTTGACACAAATTACGAAGGGGACCAATAAACCAGGAGGTAGGTGATACGTCTCCATCGTATCTACTTTTCCTAACGCTTTTCCTCTTGTTTTGGACTCTAATTTGCATGATTTGAATGAAACAAACCCGGACTAACGTTGTTTTCAGCAGAACTACCATGGTGTTGTTTTTGTGCAGAAATAAAAGTTCTCGGATTGGAACGAAACTTCGTGAGGATTTTTTATATAATAAAAGAGAATTTCTGGAGCCAAGAACCACAGGAGGGGGGCACCTGGGTGGGCACAACCCACCAGGGTGCGCCCCCACTCCAGGCATGCCCAGGTGGGTTGTCCCCACCTGGTGGCCCCGCAGACTCCAACCCTGATGCTATAAAGTCATATTTTCGGACAAACAAATCGGGGAGAAAGAATTATTGCGTTTCACGAGACGGAGCCGCCGCCACCTCCTGTTCTTCATTGGGAGGCCAGATCTGAAGTCCGTTTGGGGCTCCGGAGAGGGGGATCTTTGATCTTCGTCATCACCAGCCCTTCTCCATCGCCAATTCCATGATGCTCCCCATCGGGAGTGAGTAATTCCTTCGTAGGCTCGTTGGTCGGTGAGGAGTTGGATGAGATTCATCATGTAATCGAGTTAGTTTTGTTAGGGCTTGATCCCTAGTATCCATTATGTTCTAAGATTGATGTTGCTATGACTTTGCCATGCTTAATGCTTGTCACTTTGGGCCCGGGTGGCATGATTTCAGATCTGAACCATTTATGTTATCACCATTATATCTATGTTCTAGATCCGATCATGCAAGTTATAGTCACCTGGCAACCCCGGAGTGACAATAGTCGGGACACCTCCCGGTGATGACCGTAGTTTGAGGAGTTCATGTATTCACTATGTGTTAATGCTTTGTTCCGGTCCTCTATTAAAAGGAGGCCTTAATATCCCTTAGTTTCCAATAGGACCCTGCTGCCACGGGAGGGTAAGACAAAAGATGTCATGCAAGTTCTTTCCATAAGCACGTATGACTATTTACGGAATACATGCCTACATTATATTTATGAACTGGAGCTAGTGCTGTATCGCCCTAGGTTATGACTGTTATATGATGAATATCATCCAATGAATTCACCAATCCAATGCCTACGAATTTCTCTCATATTGTTCTTGCTAAGTTACCACTGCTATTGTTACTCTTGCACTTGCTACAAAATAATTGCTATTACTGTTACTGTTACTATTGTTGCTACTACTACTATCAAAACTACCATACTACTTTGCTACTGATCACTTTGCTGCAGATAAGTAATCTCCAAGTGTGGTTGAATTGACAACTCAGCTGCTAATACTTGCAAATATTCTTTGGCTCCCCTTGTGTCGAATCAATAAATTTGGGTTGAATACTCTACCCTCGAAAACTGTTGCGATCCCCTATACTTGTGGGTTATCAAGACCTTTTTCTGGCGCCGTTGCCGGGGAGCATTGCTGTATTTGTTGAGTCACTTGGGATTATTATCAAATTATCACTATGAAGAATCTGAAGGATGCTAAGACTAAGATTTTTTTCCCTCTAAGACGAGGGGAGGTAAGGAACTGCCATCCAGCTCTGCTTTAGATTCACCTTCTATTATAAGTAGACTTGCAACACCACCATATGCTATCAATTCTGATATATCGCAAGTTATTGATGATGCTACTTCTGCTATGAATGATACTCATGATGATGCTAGTACCTTGCTTGATCATAATGTGCCACTAGGTGAATTTCTTGATGAACAAATTGCTGGAGTAAGACAGAATGAGATTGTTGAAACTGATGAAGAGCTTGAAACTGAAAATCTTGAAACACCTTGTCGTTGGAAACCACGACCACCTATGGGGACATGAGCCCCTTTTGGTTCGGCAAGGGGATGGGCACGTTGCACAAAGAGCGGAGAAGCATCACGCAGCACGACAGAGATCACACGGGCAGTCTTTACCCAGGTTTGAGCCGCCGTGAGGCGTAAAACCCTACTCCTGCTTTGGTGGATTGATGGTGGATAATGGTGGTGAACGTAACACACTTGCCTGGCAAGGTCGCTCTAGGGGCGATAGTGGCTATGCGTGTATGAACATGCGAGGGTCCAACCCTTTCTACGGTTGCCATGGGCCTCCTTTTATAGATTAAGGGGTCACCACAGTGGCAAATCAGTCTTTGTGTACTGATTAGATAGCTAACAGTGCTATCATATCTAACTCTACAGGCTGACAGAGCGCATTAAATGCGCCACTCAGTGTCACATCACAGCCCGGCCGGCAGGCCCTGCCGGGCTATTTTGCCAGCTTCGCGCCTGCTCGTTTGACACGTCTCAGGACAGGTGGCATATGGAGGTGTTTGCTGTAGGAAGTGGCTGCCATGTAACAATATGCAGCCACTTAGTCACCTTGGAGCTCGACACCTCTTTGATTAATGACTTGCGTCACTTGTGAGGTGGAGCGGTGGAGTGGCTGCCGCCAGCCCTGGCAGGCCTGCCGGGACGATCTGGGAGCTTGCTTCCGGGGCAAAACCCAACCCTGCCGGGCTCGCCTGCCCGGCAAGGTAGGTTCTTCCCTTAGCGATGCCTTGTTCCTCTGGCTCACCTTGGCCTTCTCGACCTGCACTTGGATCCTTCAAAGGAATTGATCCTCCTAGTTTGGTCTGATCTTGGTCTTGTAATCTTGTCTCTAGCCTGTGCATAGTCCATGAAATGGACCCAGGGTCTGTTGCACCGACAGGAGCCCCCGAGCCTGGCATGAATGCGCTGCTGGACGTAGTCGGGGTAGGCCCTAACCAGTGCACAGGCAGAAATGTAAGGGCGGCTCCGCCATTTGAGATCTTCTTTGCTTCTTCATTAACCTGAGCTCGGGTCAGTTTCTGGTTTTCCCGCGTGTCGTGCGAAATGTTTAGGAGAGAAACTGAACCACGATCTATGGGCAGCCCACGCCCCATGATCACGGGGTAGGAAACTGCCATCCCACTTGCCTCCTGCCCCGGGGCGCCTCCGCCATGTGTACCGCATGCATTGCGTAGGGTACATGGTGGACGTGGAGGGCACGGGAATGGGCGCCATGGCAGAAAGCCAAGCGTCGCCGAGTGGTGTAGAGGGGTGGCTCTGATTTCCTGAGCTGTTGGAGGCGCAGGGGAACCGCATTGGAGGAGCAAGGAGGTCGCCTGCTGGATGAGAGGCCAGCCCCCAGTCTTGTTCTCCTATAAAAGGGGGTAGGAGTAGTGTGTCTGCTCACACACCTTCCTTCTCCCTTTCCTTAAAGCTTCCCTTGCTTGCCATGGTGAGGGGGCGAGGGCATGGTAGTAATCTGGTGGTGGCGACGAGAACTTCTGCTCGACAGTGTCTCCCCCTCCTCTCGATGATGTGGGGGCGGAACCCACTGTGAGAGGAGGCGGAAGGGGGCGCTGCCGAGGTCGTCGCGGTGTGCGCGGCCGAGGAGGCCGGGGCGGCGCCTCAATTGCGCCCGTACCGGACGCTCATCCCCCAATGGAAGGCCACGTCGGAGATCAACCCTTGGAGTTCGTCATCAGGCTGTATAAGCCTCCGCACGGCCACCTCTGCCTCCCCACTCCATTTGCAAGGGTGATGGAGCTTGAACAACCGCGTGCACTGAGGTTGCACATGAGGGGCTGTGGGAATGGCGGCATGTGGGTGGATGTTGACTTCCCTGCTCCTCACGTTATGTACCTCCGCCGTGGCTGGAAGACCTTCACTCGAGCCCATAGCTGGTCGAAGGGGCACGTTCTTTAGTTTAAATTAATGGAGAGCGACCTGCTTTCCGTCAAGGTCTTTGGGCGCTCGGGAGCTCGCTTAGGGTGTTGCGCGGAGAGCTCGACCGATGACGAAAGCTCCTCCTCGAGCGAAAGTGACAAGGAGGACAGTCACCGCGATGATGACGATAGTGACCGGGAGGGCGGCGACTCTGACTCCGGCTGAACATCGGCCGCACCATCTTCATCAGGCGGTAGCACCATCATCTGCACCTGCGTTTTTCCCGGCAAGGTGGTTTGCCGGGAAGTTGGATGCAGAGGTGGTGATGGTGCCCCCTGGCTCCCGGCAGGCTTCCTCTCGGGCTGCAGCTCCATTAGCCCTGCCGTGTCCTCCTGGCCTTGGTGGTGGTGGTCGACGGGTTGCCTCTGCCATGCTCTCCATCGTCGTCTTCGTCCACGCCCTCCTGCCCCCGCCGGGCAACCTCTCCTGGAGCCCGACAGGGTCAGGCTGAGCTTCTGCCCAGGCACTCCTTTTGCCCTCTTCGCCTTCTACCACCGTGCCTAGGAGGAGAGGGACAAGAAAAGGCATTACGGGGCACTTATCTTTTTTTAATATTAAATCTGTAGGCACTTGCCAAATTTTAGTTCAAATAATGTAATCTCTCGTATCCATGTTTATGTTCTGTGAGATTTGTACTTGTTGATCAGCATATTAATGAAAAAGATAAGCTTTGCCGGGCACTTGTGCATGTACGATATCCATGCAGAGGTGAAACACCTCCATACTTTCATGTAAACAAGTAGATCCCGGTAAGCTACCTTGCCGGCACCCCATAGGACTGCTGCCGTGAGGCTAAGCCTGCCAGGCGCAGAACCCATTGGGAGAGACCAGCCCCCCTCCAACCCCTTTCAGCCAAAGGCCACTACGACCATCCTGACCGTAGCAGCATTCGTGTCAGTAGATGGGAGCACCTTTGTTTTCGAGGCGGCGAGGTTTTCATATGCACAAGTCCTACTCGTGGAACATGTATGGATAAGAGACGGAACTTATCTGTTTGGCTTGCCGGAGACCGCAGTGCTGGCTTGTCTTCGCATCCTCTTCCTAGGACTAAGTCCACGGCAGGAGCCTGCAGTTTATGCAAATGAAGATGATGCCAGATGCAATCTATCTACATGATAATGCAACCTATCTACATGAATCATGCGATGCTTATGATATGCTTATGCATGCATGCAACTTGTCAGGGGCCCCCAGCACTTCATTTATTTCTTTGTTGCTCAGGGTCTGCGCCTGGCTTTGTACAAGGGGTTACATGCAGCTGAGGCAAGGCCTGTACAAAAGGGTGGCTACCGGGTAGGGCCCGACAGCTGCGCCTTATGGGTAGAACTTACAGAGATGCTCAATATTCCATGAGTTTTGCAATTGAATGCCATCTCCGGTCTCCAGACAGACTGCACCAGGTCTGGTGACTCGTACTACCCGGTAAGGGCCTTCCCACTTCGGCAACAACTTGTTTGTACCCTTGGCGGACTAAACACGCCTAAGGACATGGTTGCCTTCCTCAAAACACCAGGCATGAACCCTGCAGTTATGATAGCGACGCAGGGCTTGCTCATAGCGTGCAGCACGCGTAGCATCCCGGAGACGGTTCTCCTCGAGAAGCACGGCGTCGTCACGCATGTGCTGTTCCTACGCTACTTCATCGTAGGCAAGCACACGAGGTGACCTGTAAATTTGTTCCGTGGGGATAACTGCTTCTGCCCCATAGACTAGGGAGAAGGGAGTCTGCCCGGTAGCTCAGTTTGGTGTCATTCTGACGGACCAAAGAACCACCGGCAGCTCATCGATCCACCGCCTGCCGTGCTTCCGCAGCTTATCAAACGTTCTTGTCTTGAGTCCTCGTAGCACTTCAGCGTTCGCCCTCTTAGCTTGTCCATTGCTTCTGGGATGTGCGACAGAGGCAAATGAGATCTTGCTTCCGAGGGCATGAACATATTGCATGAAGGCACGGCTCGTGAACTGGGTGCCGTTGTCGGTGATGATCCGGGCAGGGACCCCGAAGCGACACACCAATCCTTTCAAGAACTTGATAGCTGACTGAGCAGTCACCTTTCTCACGGCATCTACTTCCGGCCACTTTGTAAACTTGTAGATTGCAACGAACAAGAATTCAAAGCCCCCGGCAGCTTGGGGGAAAGGGCCGAGGATATCGAGCCCCCAGATCGAAAACAGCCATGACAAAGGGATTGTCTGGAGTGCTTGGGCAGGCAGATGGATATTTTTGGAATGGAACTGACAGGCTTCACACTTGGTGATGAGCTCAACCGCATCTTGGAGGGTTGTGGGCCAATAGAATCCTTGCCGGAATGCTTTCCCAACCAAAGCCCTTGATCCAATGTGGGAGCCGCACATGCCTTTGTGTATCTCTGCCAGCAGTTCCTTTCCTCCTTCCTGGAAAATGCACTTTAATTTCACACCATTGGGCCTTCTTCTGTATAGTGTGTCATCGACAAACTGATACATACTGGCCCTTCGGGCTACTCTTTCAGCTTCTTGCTCTTCGGGAAGTTCTCCGGTTTGGAGGAAATGGACTATGTGCCTTGCCCAAGTTGGAGCCTGAGGCTCGGCAATGAGGACTAGCGGCACCTCCTCATTCATGGGGGCGCATCCCTCGACCGAGGGGACCAGTGGCTCGGCAGGAGGGTGCAGCCCGGCAATCGAAGGGGAGTTGTTTCCGGCAGGGTCCCTGCCAGGAGCCCCGAAAGGCTCTACCGGGAGAGGCTTACCGGAGTCCAATTTCCTCCTCTTTCAGGCCATTGTTGTCGGGGATACAGAGGGCTGAGTAAGATGGAGAACAAAAGTTCCTGGTTCCACAGGAAGCTTCTATGCAGCACACTTTGATAGGTGATCAGCAATGCTGTTTTCCGCATGGGGTACGTGCTCTGTTTGCAACCCGTCAAAGCGCTCCTCCAATCTTCTCACTTCCTCGACGTATGCCTCCATCAATGGGATTTGGTAATCCTTGTTGACTTGTGTCACCACCAGTTGTGAATCTCCTCGAATGATCAGCTTCTTGATTCCCAATTATGTGGCAATCCTGAGCCCGGCTAGAAGCCCTTCATATTCTGCTGTATTGTTGGTCGCCTCTTCCCGGGGAAAGTACATCTGGACGACGTACCTCAGGTGATCTCCAGTGGGAGCCACGAGAAGCACGCCAGCCCCTACACCTTTTAGGGAGAAGGCACCATCGAAATGCATGATCCATTCTTGGGGCGCTTTCTTGCCGGGGATAACTATTTCCAATACTTCTTCATCAGGGGTTGGCGTCCATTCTACAATAAACTTTGCCAACGCCCTGCTTTGGATTCTTGATGTGCTTTCAAACTTCAGGCCAAAGCTGGACAACTCCAATGCCCATTCCACTATCCTGCCGGTGGTCTCTGGGTTTCGAAGTATCCTTTGCAATGGGAAGCGGGTGACAACCGTGATCTCATGGGCTTGGAAGTAGTGGCGCAGTTTCCTTGAGGCCATGACAAGGCCAAAGATCAATTTTTGCATGCCAGAATACCTGGATCTAGCCCCCTGCAACAGGGAGCTGACGAAGTATACCGGGCGCTGCAGCACCTTCTTCCTTGCCGTGTCCTTGGGGTTGCTTCCACTGCCGTGCTCCTCTTTGTCCTAATCCGTATCTGGCCTTGCCGGGCCGCTCTCTTTCTCTTCCCCGGGTAGGACACTTGCTGAGGTGGCTGCTTCTTCTACTTCCCGCTGCGCTACTAGGGCCGCACTAACCACTTGATTAGTTGCTGCCAGATATAGCAGCAACGGCTCTTGTGGTTTGGGTGCGACCAAAGTGGGCACAGAAGACAAGTAGGCCTTCAAATCCTGCAGCGCGGCATCTACTTCCGGGGTCCACTTCATGGGTCCTGCCCTCTTCAAAATCTTGAAGAACGGCAAGGCGCACTCGACAGACTTGGAGATGAATCTGCTAAGCGCGGCAACGCATCCTGTTAAATGCCTCACATCCTTAACTGTCTTGGGTGCCTGTACCTGCTCAATAGCCTTGATCTTATCGGGGTTGGCCTCTATCCCATGGTGGGACACAAAGAAACCAAGTAGCTTGCCGGAGGGAACGCCAAACACGCACTTCTCCAGATTCAGTTTCAAGTTGATCTTGCGCAGATTAGCAAATGTCTCTTCTAAATCCTGGATGAGGGTTGATCTGTCCTTGGTCTTGACCACAATATCATCCATATAGGCTTCAATGTTCCTTTGCAACTGTGGTTCAAAGCCAATCTAGACTGCTCTTGCAAAAGTGGACCCGGCACTCTTCAACCCGAAAGGCATGCGCACAAAGCAGTATGTGCCGCATGGGGTGATGAATGAGGTCTTTTCTTCGTCTTCCTTGGACATAAAAATCTAATGATATCCAGAGTATGCATCCAGAAAAGAGAGCAACTCACATCCTGAAGTAGAATCCATGATTTGGTCGATGCGCGGCAAGGGAAATGGGTCCTTTGGGCATGCCTTGTTCAGATCCGTGAAATCTATGCAAAGCCTCCATTTTCCATTAGCCTTGCGCACAACCACTGGGTTTGTTAACCATGTTGGATGCAGTACTCCTTTGACCAAACCAGCTGATTCAAGTTTCTTGATTTCCTTGGCAATAAATTGCTGCCACTCCAAGGCCTACTTCCGAACCTTCTGCTTGACGGGTCGGGCATGTGGGCAGACAGCAAGGTGGTGCTAGATTACCTCCCTGGGAACAACGGGGATATCAGATGGTTGCCAGGAAAACACATCGATACTCACCCGCAGGAAGGCAACGAGCGTGCTTTCCTGTTTGTCATCAAGGGTGGCGCTGATAGTGAAAGTACCATCAGCGCTAGCTAGCCCTGCCGTGACCTTTTTCACTTGGGGTGGAGCAGCCTTGGATCTCTTGCTGTTGGAACTCTCTGGCATGTCATCAACGGGCGCAGCACATTCCACAGCGGTACGCTTCCTGGATTCTTTGCCAGTGCCTCTGCTATGCTTTTCCTTGGCCGGAACTATGGCTTCTGCGACCTCTGCTGCGATCGCGTCCCGGTACATCTTATCCACACAAATAATTGCGTCTTTCTTTGTCCGACGAAACGGAAATGACGCCCATCAGCCCTGGCATCTTCAAGGTGTTGTAGGCATAGTGGGATGCTGCCATGAATTTGGCCAGGTCCGGGCTCCCAAGGATCCCATTGTACGGCAGGGGGAGGTCAACCACATCAAACACAACTTTCTCAGTCCTGTAGTTCAACTCTCCTCCAAATGTCACTGGCAACGTAACCTTCCCTTAGGACGGCTCCTACCGGGATTGACTCCTTGAAACGTGCCTGTGGCCTTAAGTTCTTCCTCTACTATCTGGAGTTTGCCGATAACCTTTGAGGAAATCAGATTCAACCTGGCCCCGCCGTCAACCAGCATCTTTGTGACCTTGAGGTTGTGAATTGTTGGTGAGACCAACAACAACAAGCACCCTACCGCAGTAATGCGGTCGGGGAGGTCCTCTTCATCAAAGATGATGGGCGTGCGTGACCACTTGAGCGGCTTCCGAGAATCTGCCGCTGGCTCCACGACATTGACTTCACGCACCCACTGTTTAAGTTGGCGGTGAGAGGAGTGCAAAGATGCACCCCCGTCAATGCATAGGGCGTCAGTGGCCTTCTGGAACTCCTGCTCATTGGTTTCCTCTTCATTCCCTCCATCACTCTCATTACTGCAATCCTCCTTCTTTCGGCCTTTGGCGGGTTTCCCTTGGTTCCGAGGAGCCTTGCCGGGGTGATTTGCTTCACCACCCCGGCCCTTCCCGCCAGCGCCATTCTGACCTTTTTCCTTATCGCGCTTCTCATACTCAGCCTTCTGCCTCTTGACGAGCTGCTCAACCTGATGACACTCCTGGAGATCATGGCCCTTGGTCTGATGAATCTTACAGTACGGTCCATCACTTTTCCCAGCTTTCTCGGCAGCCGCCACCTCTCGGCAGTCAGCGCATGCGGTAGCTTCCTTGTCGGGGGCTTCAGCCTTGGCCTTCTTGCCGGTACTAGGCGTGCCTGACCCCTCAACAGTCATCACAGTCTTATCCTTGCGCTTCTTGTTGAGCTTCTTGTTGTTCTTCTTCTTACTGATGGTTTCGTCGTCATCTTCTGAGTCGATGTCGACGCAATCTTCCTCTCCAGGAAGTTTCCTCCCCTCCTCCACCCGAGCACATTTGTCCACCAAAGTGTAGAGCTCCTTCACAGTCTTGGGAAACGGAACATTCATCTTGGAACGTATCCTACGGTTGCGCACGTTGGATTGGAAGGCAGCTATCACGGCGGTTGGGTGGATATCTGGGATATTTCTGTGGACTCGGCTGAATCTCTGCAAGTACTTCCCTAGAGTTTCTCCCTCTTTCTGCTGGAGAAGCTGCAAGTCGCTGGGCCACCCTGGTTCTTGATGGCCGCCCGTGAAGGCACCAATGAACTCATGGCACAGGTCAGCCCAGGTCGAAATGGAGTTTTCCGGTAGGTGCATCAGCCAAGACCTCACATTTGACTTGAGGGCCAAAGGGAAGTAGTTGGCGAACACCTTCTCATCTCTTCCCCCGGTAGCTTGAACAGCGATGGTGTAGATGCTCAAGAACTCTGCCGGGTTTAGTCTCCCATCATACTTCTCGGGTATCTCTGGCTTGAACGTGTGAGTGGATGGCCAATGGACTTGCCGCAGCTCACGGGTGAAGGCAGGGCACCCAACCTCTAAAGGCAGGCACCCGCCACCTCCGAACGCGGGCTCGTCGACATTGGGGCCATCGCACCCATTGGACCGACGGGTGTTGTCGCGTCGCCGCTCATCGATGACGCGCACGCCTTCCCTTCGCCCGCCCTCCAGGGCACGCTGTCGACCTTGACGTGCTCGTGGGTCTGATGAGGCCATCGAGATGTCATCGGATGCTTGGTTTTGCGGCTCCCGGGCGGCTTGCCATGGTGGGGATTGCACCGTGAGGGTGGCCCCTTCCGCACGACCAGCCGCACGAGCCGTCGTTGCTACCTGGGAAGGCCGTGGCGGTCCGGCCCGCTGTGATCCTTCCACTTCAGCAAAACCAATTAGACTTTGGATGGTGGCTCGCCACTCATCCATCTGGTCTGCCGCTGGTGGAAACCTCAACAGAAGTTGGGCTCGCTCCATGGCCTCAGAGGCAGTGCTTGGCATAGGTGATGATGATGTAGATCGTAGTGTCGCTCGGCTCCTGACGTTGCCGGTGGTGACCGCGCCGCGCCCCTACTGCTGCGAACCAGCCGTTTGGATGACATGGTGACCCGGCGGAGGTGCCTGAGGGCCAGCGGCTCCGTTGGGCACAGTAGCTGGGTCAGCCCGCCCCGGGGGTGGCGCGTGCCCCGCGGTCGCGCCCGCAGCGGGGGCGGCCGGAGGGTTGCGATTCGCCCCAGAACGGGCATCATCACTGCGGCTGTGCCCATTGGCGAGGAGAAGGGGTTCAGGCAGAATGATCCCTCCATCCGTACCTCGTGGAGCATGGCTGTCGGGATGTTGCTGATGCTGTCTTTCCCTGGTACCTCCCGTTCCTGCTTCGGCCGTGGGGGAGGTGGTGATGGCGCCGCCTGAGCCAACCACGTCCCCCCGCAGTATCCACACCCTCGCGAGCCCCCGCCTTCCCCGCGACGTCGGCGATCACGGGCGGCGGAGCCTTCAAGGTGGACGGGTGATTTGCAGCTCCGGGCTTCCTCTTGGGCGCCATAGTCGATGACGCCGTCGACGATGAAAATGTCGATGAAGATGACGCGCAGCGTACGCTCTCGGTTTCGCGCAAGTGATCCCCCTACCTGGCGCGCCAAAGATGTTGTGGGAAACCACGGCCACCTATGGGGCCATGAGCCCCTTTTGGTTCGGCGGGGGGATGGGCACGTTGCACAAAAAGCGGAGAAGCGTCGCGCAGCATGGCAGAGATCACACGGGCAGTCTTTACCCAGGTTTGGGCCGCCGTGAGGCGTAAAACCCTACTCCTGCTTTGGTGGATTGATGATGGATAATGGTGGTGGACGTAGCACACTCGCCCGACAAGGTCGCTCTGGGGGCGAGAGTGGCTATGTGCGTATGAACATGCGAGGGTCCAGCCCTTTCTACGGTTGCCATGGGCCTCCTTTTATAGATTAAGGGGTCACCACAGTGGCAAATCAGTCTTTGCGTACTGATTAGAGAGCTAACAGTGCTATCATATCTAACTCTGCAGGCTGACAGAGTGCATTAAATGTGCCGCTCAGTGTCACATCACAGCCCGCTCGGCTGGCCCTACCAGGCTGTTTTGCCAGCTTCGCGCCTGCTCGTTTGACACGTCTCAGGACGGGTGTCATGTGGAGGTGTTTGATGTAGGAAGTGGCTGCCATGTGGCAAGATGCAGCCACTTAGTCACCTTGGAGCTCGACACCACTTTGATTAATGACTTGTGTCGCTTGTGAGGTGGAGCGGTGGAGTGGCTTGCCTCCGCCAGCCCTGGCAGGCCTGCCAGGACGATCTGGGAGCTTGCTTCCGGGGCAAAACCCAACCCTGCCAGGCTCGCCTGCCCGGCAAGGTAGGTTCTTCCCTTAGCGATGCCTTGTTCCTCTGGCTCACCTTGGCCTTCTCGACCTGCACTTGGATCCTTCAAAGGAATTGATCCTCCTAGTTTGGTCTGATCTTGGTCTTGTAATCTTGTCTCTGGCCTGTGCACAGTCCGTGCAATGGACCCAGGGTCTGTTGCACCGACACACCTATTATACCTAGTTCTCCTAGATATGAATTGCCAAAGGTACCGGAAGGTTATGTTATGGATGAGGAGACAACTAGAGACATTCTTGCTTGTAAGGATAGAGATGATCTGGAAAAATTATTATGCAAGTATAAAGAAAAGACTTTGAATGCTATGCTAAAATGAAATGTGATCCTCAGTTTGCTACTTCACCTATCTTTGTTGATGATAAGGATTATGAGTTCTCTGTCGACCCAGAGTTAATTACTTTAGTTGAATCTGATCCTTTCCATGGTTATGAAACTAAAACTGTTGTGGCACATCTTACTAAGTTGAATGATATAGCCACCCTTTTTGCTCATGATGAGAAGATTCGCTATTATTATATTCTCAAATTATATTCATTCTCATTAAAGGGTGATGCTAAGGCTTGGTATAATACTCTTGCTTCTGGTTGTGTGCGTAGTCCCCAGGATATGATTTATTACTTCTCTGAAAAATAGTTGCCTGCTCATAAGAAACAAGCTGCCTTACAGGAAATGTTTAACTTTGCGCAAATTGAAGAAGAGAGTCTCCCACAAGCTTGGGGGAGGCTTCTCCAATTGCTTAATGCTTTGCCTGATCATCCTCTTCAGAAAAATGAAATACTTGATATCTTCTATAATGGACTAACCGATGCTTCTAGGGATTTCCTAGATAGTTGTGCTGGTTGTGTTTTCAGGGAGCGAACTTTTGAACAAGCTGAAGAATTATTGAATAACATATTGAAAAATTATGATGATTGGATCCTTCCTGAACCACCACTTAGAGCTACTCCAAATAAGAGGGGTATCTTATATCTCAGTCCTGAAGATATGCAACAGGCAAAGAAATCCATGAAGGAAAAAGGTATTAAAGCAGAGGACGTTAAAAATTTACCACCTATCGAAGAAATACATGGGCTTGAAACACCACCACCACCTAAGGTGGTAGAGGTAAATTCTTTACTAAAGTTCAATGAAGGTGATATTCCTTATAATAAACATCCTAGTCAATGCCTTTATGAGTTTGATAATTACATTAGAAAGCAAGATCACTTCAATGCAAATGTTATGAAACAATTGAAATACAATTCTGATATGATTGCTCGCTTGAGTGACTTATTATTTAGAATCTCAAATGATGTTAGAGGTGTAGGAAAGCATGCTTCTATGGTTCAAACTCAATTAGAACAAGTTGCTAAATGTCAAGGAGAGTTGCTTGATGAAATGAATAATAATATCAATGATCATGCTGTTAGAGTAATGACTAGAGGAGGTAGAATGACTCAGGAACCACTTTATCCTGAGGGACACCCAAAAAGAATTGAACAAGACTCTCAAAGAGTTGACACTGATGTACCTAGTCCTTATAAAAAGAAAATGAAGAAGAAAAATGAAAGGACTTTGCATGCCTCTAGTGAACCTGAAGTTGAAAAACCTCCTGATAATGATAATGAAGTCTCAAATTCTGATGCTGAAACTCAATCTGGTAATGAACACTCACCTTTTGATAATGAAAAAGACAATGATGAGGTTCATGAAGACACTCAAATAAATAATAAAGAACCAGGTAATGATGTTGAGATAGAACCAGCTGTTGATCTTGATAACCCACAACCCAAGAATAAAAGATATGATAAAAGAGACTTTGTTGCTAGAAAACATGGTAGGGAAAGAGAACCGTGGGTTCAAAAACCTATGCCCTTTCCACCTAAGTCAACCAAAAAGAAAGATGATGAAGAATTTGAACACTTTGCTGAAATGCTGAGGCCAATCTTTTTGCGTACTCGCTTGACTGATATCTTAAAAATGCCCCCTTATGCAAAGTACATGAAAGACATCATCACCAATAAGGGTAAAATACCGGAAGCTGAAATCTCCACCATGCTTGCTAATTATACTTTTAAGGATGGAGTACCTAAAAAACTTGGAGATCTGAGAATACCAACTATACCTTGCTCCATCAAAAGAAATTATGTGAAAACTGCTTTATGTGATTTAGGTGCAGGTGTTAGTGTTATGCCTTTCTCTTTATATAAAAGACTTGATTTGAATAAACTCACACCTACTGAAATATCTTTGCAAATGGCTGATAAATCAACTGCCATACCTATTGGTATTTGTGAGGATGTGCCCGTTGTTGTTGCTAATGTTACTATCTTAACTGACTTTGTTATACTTGAGATGCCCTAGGATGACAACATGTCGATTATCCTCGGTAGACCCTTCTTGAATACTGCAAGGGCTGTTATTGATTGCAATATAAGCAAGGTCACTTTTCATATCAATGGTAATGAATACGGTGCACTTTCTGAAGAAACAATTCCAAGTGAATGGTACAAATGTTATTGAAAAATCTCCTACAATCACTATTGGAAGTTTTCAACTACCTCTACCTACTGCCAAAAAGAAATATGAAATGCTTATTGTCGGGGACATCCATATCCCCATTGAGGTAACTTAGTGTTTTACGAAAGTTCTTCGGTTTCATGCTAATCGGAAGTGGTTGTTAATAAGACTTGATCAACCTTATTAATAAATCATTTTTGAGAGGTATGAAGTTGATGAATTCAGTGAGCACTACCTTCTGTCCCTACCTTTTGTTTTCTGTTTTTATTAGTTAAATAAAATAAAATGCCATGCCTTGCCTGTTTTCTGAGTTTTCGTGCAATAAAAAATGACCCAAAAATAAAAGTTCTCAGAATGCTCTGAAAATTTAATACGATTTTTTTCTGAATATTTAAGAATTTTTGGTGCAAATAACATCAAAGGGAGGTCCTCCAGGTGGGCACAACCCACCTGGGCGCGCCAGCACCCCCAGGCGCGCCCTGGTGGGTTGTGGTCCCCATGTGGGCCCCCTCACTTATCTCTTCGTCCCACATCATCACCTACCTCCAGAAAAAAAATCACCATTGCTCCCTCTCTCGTGTTCTTGCTCTCAAACCCGCGGATTTCGATCTCTTTTCTCGAAGCTCCATTTCCGAAACTGTTTCGGGGGATTGTTGCTTGGTATGTGACTCCTCCATTGGTCCAATTAGTTTTTGCTTTAGTGGTTTATATTTAGAATAATTAGTGACTCTTGGTGCTGCTGTAGATGAGCTTGCATGTTGAATTCTTAGAGCTCTAAGTAGTTTGAATGCTCGATATGGCCTCTATGCATCCCTATGAGTAGTTTCTATCATTCTTATAAGGTTTTGGTGACAAAAATTCGTGACACAAAATTTTTCAGAAAATTGTACGTGAATATGATGAACCTCTTTGGAAGGAGTTCTTCGAGGCGGAGGTCCTCGGAGGCATCTTCTAGTAGCAGCTTCGTTCGTCGGTCCTATGTTGAACCAAGTGAAAATTCCATTCGAGATGCCGCTACCAAATCATGTTTATGGCCATGCAACGATTATATGGCCCGTGTGGGCATTAAAGAAGAATTTGAGCAATATGTTCACAATTCCGAGCTTGGTCCCTACATTGCAGATAAGTGCAACCAACACCTCAGCCTCACTGAATCATTTACCAGAGAATTTAAATTCCATCCTCGTGAGTCCAGAGTATCATTTAAACTATATGACAATTCATTTACTATACCTCTAGAGACATTTTCTAATCACTGCAAAATTCCATTTTGGGGTTCATTGGACGAGCCACCAAGGTCGGAGTTTGAGATATTCTTGACTAGCCTTTGCTATGGTGAGACTAGAGGAGTGACTCAAGGTAGAATAAAGAGCATTCATTTTCCCTCAATCCAGTACTTTGCACTATTTAATGGAAAATGCAATGTAGGCAAACAAGATTGTAGTACACTTTGTGCTCCAGACTTGAGCCTTATCCGTACCGCTCTCACCGGTGACAAAAGTTATAACCTTGGAGCTATAGTGGCATGTAGATTGCAACACAACGCTGGTGGTGGATATTTTTATGGTGGGATTTACGCCACATGCTTAGCAAGAGAGCTAGGTGTTTCACCTTGGCCTTATGACCCCATCTTACCCACGCAATACCTTGACTTCGATGCTATGAAACATCATAAGATCCTTAGTGGTGAACCCCATAATTTTACTTATAACCTGTTGTTTAATAAAAGTTCTGTTGTGGACACCTTTTTGCCGGCACCTGCTCTCTTTCATGTTCATAGCAAGGGAAGATATTATGTTCTTGAGAGCGAGGCCCGAGCACATAACACGGCAGTTGTGGCTGCACAACGGGCTGAGACATCTGCACCTAGAGCCTCCGTGAGATATCACTCCGACCATTATGCAGGCCACTGATGGAGATTACCAAGTTAGGCCAAAAGCCTAAGCTTGGGGGAGTACGTATTTCCACCGACATTACTTTCATGTTCACACATTTCATTCCAGCTGTCGGTGTCTACACTTTTTCACTGTATTATCCATGCTAGATTTATTTTCTTGCCTTCTTCTTGTGTGTTTAAAAAAACTTTGAGAAAGTACAAAATTATTTCCTGCTTCTTTTTGATTTTTTTCTTTCTAGTATAGTTAGTTGTAGCATTTAAAAATAAAACCCAAAAAGATTTCCTTGTTCTTCTTTTGCTTGTTGGGAGCTCTCCCATGTAAATATTTTTTCTTGTTTTTGTTTTTCTTTCTTTAAGTTGCCTTCTTTTAGAAAACCAAAAACTCCAAAAATATTTCAGTGTGTTTCTCTGAATTTCTTTTCTGTTATTTGAGTCTTACCGAGGAGAAGAGCACAATGAAAATGTTGAGTGGCTCTCATATGCATTGTTGTTGATCTAACAAAGAGCCCATATTACTTTGTTTTCTTCTTTTTGAATAAAATGTTTGCAGATTCCAGCTTAGTCCATGACACTCTTGCACTATTATTATTTTCATATCGTTTGGTCGTGCAAGTGAAAGGCAATAATGACGATATTTGATGAACTGGCTATGGCAGAGAGAAACGGGTATGAACTCAACTTGTTCTGTTTTTGTAAATATGTTTAACCTAGTATCCATGATTCAGCTCATTATGATCAAACATGTTTGCAATGACCCTTAGAGATTATAGTTTCTCATGCCATGCTTAAGTAGCTAGGAGTGGATAATGATTTATCTTGGATGTCAACATTGCGTTAAAATAATTGTGATGTAGTATGATGATATGGTATCCTCCTCTGAATGTTCAAGTGGCTTGACTTGGCACATGTTCATGCATGTAGTTGAATCAAAACCAACATAGTCTCTATTATATTTATGTTCATGGTGTTCATATCCTACTCATGCTAGTATCCAATGTTACTTATGCATAATGCATGTTCATGACCGTTTTTGCTCTCTAGCTGGCCACTTCTCAACCTAATTGCTAGCCTTCGCCTGTACTAAGTGGGAATTCTGCTTGTGCATCAAAACCCTGAAACCCAAGTTATTCCATATGAGTCCACCATACCTACCTATATGTGGTATTACCCTGCCGTCCTAAGTAAATTTGCATGTGCCACCTCTAAAAACTTCAAATAAATATCCTTTTTTGTGTGTCTGGATTGTTCATAGAGCGATGGGAGGTAGTTGGTATCTTCCATGCTAAGCGGGTTATTCTCATGATGAGTGTTTATTCACTCGTCCTTGCACGAGAGGGGCGGTAATAGGGATTCCCAGTCCCAAATTCAAAATGCAAATAATTAAACAAAACTCCCCCAGGACTGTTGTTGGTATGGACGGCACCCGTTGTTTTGGCTAAGCCGTGGAGTGTGATTGTTGGTGGAGGGGGAGTAAACCTTTACTTTTATCGCTTGGGAACCGCCACTAATGTGTTTAGCATGGAAGATACCGATAACTAATGGTCGCGAAGTAAATAAGAAGGGTGCATTTCTCAAAATTTCATTTACCTCTATTTTAAAACTTGAGCTCTGGCACCTCTACAAATCACTGCTTCCCTCTGCGAAGGGACTATCTATTTACTTTTATGTTGTGTCATCACCTTCTCAAATAAGCGCCAGAACCTGAGAGCACTATTGTCATCCTCATGCATTATGTATAGCTAATGTTGGGTGCATCATGACTGGATCTTTTCTACAATGAATTAGAATGTTTAGTCGCTTCTTGAACTTTGGAGGTGCTCTGCATTTATGTTTTGCGGTCTCAGAAAGGGCTAGCGAGATACCACTATTGTCATATTATATCATGGTTGCTTTGACAAAGTGTGTTGTTTGAGATGTGTTATTATTGCTCGCTAGTTGATTATGCCATTGATATGAGTTAATATAATTTTTAAGAGTTATTGTCGACATGGTTAGTTATAAACTTTGCTGAAAACCTGGGTGCTACTTAAGCTTATTTATGTAAACAAGAGCAAAAGAGTTCGTAAAAGTTTTTCTTTTTCACTTTCAGTTTATCAACTGAATTGCTTGAGGACAAGCAAAGGTTTAAGCTTGGGGGAGTTGGTACGTCTCCGTCGTATCTACTTTTCCTAACACTTTTCCTCTTGTTTTGGACTCTAATTTGCACGATTTGAATGAAACTAACCCGGACTAACGTTGTTTTCAGCAGAACTACCATGGTGTTGTTTTTGTCCAGAAATAAAAGTTCTCAGATTGGAACGAAACTGCGCGAGGATTTTTTTATATAATAAAAGGGAATTTTTGGAGCCAAGAACCACAGGAGGGGGGCACCTGGGTGGGCACAACCCACCAGGGCACGCCCCCCTCCAGGCGCGCCCAGGTGGGTTGTCCCCACCTGGTGGCCCCGCAGACTCCAACCCTGATGCTATAAAGTCATATTTTCGGAGAAAAAAATCGGGGAGAAAGAATTATCGCGTTTCACAAGACGGAGCCGCCGCCACCTCCTATTCTTCATTGGGAGGCCAGATCTGGAGTCCGTTTGGGGCTCCGGAGAGGGGGATCTTCGATCTTCGTCATCACCAACACTTCTCCATCGCCAATTCCATGATGCTCCCCACCGGGAGTGAGTAATTCCTTCGTAGGCTCGCTGGTCGGTGAGGAGTTGGATGAGATTCATCATGTAATCGAGTTAGTTTTGTTAGGGCTTGATCCCTAGTATCCATTATGTTCTGAGATTGATGTTGCTATGACTTTGCCATGCTTAATGCTTGTCACTTTGGGCCCAGGTGCCATGATTTCAGATCTGAACCGTTTATGTTATCACCATTATATCTATGTTCTAGATCCGATCTTGCAAGTTATAGTCACCTACTATGTGTTATGATCTGGCAACCCCGGAGTGACAATAGTCGGGACACTTCCCGGTGATGACCGTAGTTTGAGGAGTTCATGTATTCACTATGTGTTAATGCTTTGTTCCGATCCTCTATTAAAAGGAGGCCTTAATATCCCTTAGTTTCCAATAGGACCCCGCTGCCATGGGAGGGTAGGACAAAAGATGTCATGCAAGTTCTTTCCATAAGCACGTATGACTATTTATGGAATACATGACTACATTATATTTATGAACTGGAGCTAGTGCTGTATCGCCCTAGGTTATGACTGTTATATGATGAATATCATCCAACAATTCACCGATCCAATGCCTACGAATTTCTCTCATATTGTTCTTGCTAAGTTACCACTGCTATTGTTACTCTTGCACTTGCTACAAAATCATTGCTATTACTGTTACCATTACTATTGCTGCTGCTACTACTATCAAAACTACCATACTACTTTGCTACTGATCACTTTGCTGCAGATAAGTAATCTCTAGGTGTGGTTGAATTGACAACTCAGCTGCTAATACATGCAAATATTCTTTGGCTCCCCTTGTGTCGAATCAATAAATTTGGGTTGAATACTCTACCCTCGAAAGCTGTTGCGATCCCCTATACTTGTGGGTTATCAGTAGGTAGTAGTACGAGTAGCGCAATATACGGTATAGAGGACTAGTACAAATTTAGAAATGGAGTACGAAGTTACAAGGCTGTGCGACAGACTTTGTAGGCTACATGAGTAATACAAAATATAATTCCCATTGGACAACACTTTCACCAACAAGTACGCACTTGAAGCCTAATTGATATATATATGGCTTCTACACAGCATCTCCATCATCATTATCAGTACATCCTACGCAGGTGAGTTAGGATGCACTTGATCCCAGAAAGGTATCTATCCTTCAAATTAAGTACAGTACATAATATCCAACAAAAGAAGGTCATGCTACAGCAGCAGGATACATGGCTCAATCTAGATATCACTACGAATCAAGTTGTGCATATTTTCTGTTGGCATGAACCACATCGCCGCATGCCGGGTTTGCAAAAGCCATTCATCGCATGGAAGCTTGATGCCTTTCACACACTGAAGATTATCTGGCAACAAGCTGTGTTGACGAATCTCTGGATATGGTGATTCATGAAACCCATGGTACGATGTGTAAACATAGTTCCCCCTGGCGAATGGAAGTTGCATAGCATGGTAATCATCGCCAGTGATATGATCGATGATTGGTTGGATGATCGGATAATTGAGCCCGAGGAACATGGAGTGGTCACCGAGGCTGTAAACCCGCCTCCAGTTGAATACGCCTGGCCCAACGGAGCTGGGATCTTTCACGAACACGAAGCAGCCATAGCCATCATAGTCACGAACGCCCCAGGCATTGTATTGCATGTGGTTTGATTGAATGGTTTGGTCAATTTGGTACGTGCGAATGAGCATCAAATGACCGCTGTCAGTTGAACGAGCGATAAACCACCACCCATTGACTTCTATATTTCCAGGTCCTGGAATCATGAAGGCCAGCGCATTTGCGTCTGCTGCAACAAATCAAATTGGAGACCGAAAGGATAAAAATATACAATCATGTTCAGAGTATGTGTGGAATTAAGATTATTATAACAGTGACACATATCATAGACAGAGAATTGCAATGCCTTGGTCATAATCATACCCCAAGTTAAAAAAATTAAGCCAATGGCTTTCATATTCTAGCAATATGTCATGGTTCAAACATCATGTAAAAATGAGAGGAAAACAACTATGATAGGGCCTACTCATATTCTACAATAGTGTTACTACTGTTCTCATATCAACTCTAACAATAACATGCGTTGATATAAAAATCTTGGAAATAAGAGTAACATATAGCAATCATGAGGTTATACTCATAATATCTATTCTAACAATCATTAGACGCCAATTGTTCTCATATCAACTCTAACAATAACATGTGTGGTCATAAAAATCTAGGAAATGAGAGGAACATATAGCAATGATGTGGTTATAGACATACTATCTATTCTAAATTTCTAACAATCAATAGGCAGTCGTATTCATAAGGTAAAGATGAGATGAGATAGAACAATTACACGATGATAGATTCCACCAGTATAGGCAGCCAATCTGTGCGTCGACTGCGTAAACGATGCCATCATGCACTATAGCATCAGACGCCATGGACTACTAGATTGGTGGATGAGGACGATCTAGTTGGCCTTCATGCCCGCCCAGTAGTGGCTGCGCATGAAGGACAGGTGGACGGGTAGTGGTAGCATGTCGAGGGGCACCACGGCAACCTCCGTAGGATCGTCAAGTCGGTGTCTGGGCCACCTGCGAGGATTAGGCATCAGCAAGCAGGGTGTCTTGAAAAGGGCCGGCCGGTTGCAGACGAGTAGACGGTACAAAGACACCGAGCATGCGGCCAGATGCACGGTGCTGAGCAGGTCCATACGATTACAGATCTGCTCCAAGAGAACATCGGGGAGGGAATTCCAATCGCGGCTCTGTGTGTCAGTCAGGTCTAGCATAGGTTTTTTAGGGCGCTGAGTGATTGGGGTTTTTGGTGCCTGCGAGCGAGCGGGGAAGTGGATTCGGGCGGGCGACCGAAGAAGATGGCGTGTGTGGCCGAGCAGTGAGCGGGGGGGATATGGTACGCGCGAACTACCAAGGAAGATGGCACGGGTGGGCGAGCAGTGAGCGGGGGGCAATGGTATGCGGCCGACTATGGGGAAGAGAGGAGGAAGAAGAAGAGAGGAGGAAGAAGAGGGAAAGAGGGGGAAGAAAGTGCATTAAATCTCAATTCTACTAGTACTACTACCAAGATATACCGTCCTTTGGAGTGTAAATAGTTAAGCCGATGACATGTGGGCCTACCTCAAGAGGGCCCATATGTCAGTTAAAGGAAGAGAGAGGTGCGTAGGCGTATTTGCGGAAGCGTGCTCCACTGGCAAACATGATGGCAGTACTGGGTAAGGCTGATTTAGTAACACCAACACGCTGGTTCAACTTATTAATTAAGTGCCCCATCTGCTGCAGTGTGTATTGTCACTTCACTGTGAAGACTAGTTGAATAGTTCTCTCTGACCAAGATGGGGAATAATGGATCGCCAAGACATCCTATCTACAGTATCCCTATGCCTCTACTCTCATCCTGTCCAACAAGATGAAACATTGGCCAAGGCACCCAGCGCCAATAATGTAGGAGTACTAGTAGTATTTTGTGTCAAACTTTGACCATCTATTTAACTAATAAAATGTTAATGCATGTCACCAAAAATCATATCACTGGATTTGTATTTGAACATAGTTTTTAATGGTATAGTTTTTTATGACATGCATTGACACTTTATTAGTTAAATTTACGGTCAAAATTTTACACTTAGTACGAAGGGGACCATTAAACCAGGACGGAGGCTTATATACAGGTCAATAAAAAAATCATCAACCAAGGTAGTAGTAAATGATGAGTGCCCGAAGAATTGTTTTTTCTGAAAGTACTCAATAATGTGCTCGGTTTCCTCAAGAAAATTGTGTTTACGAACGTATTAATTGGAATGCATGCGTGAGGAACAAATGACCAGAACTTTTAGATGCAATGGTGAGTTTTCTCTTAATTCTTGCATGTAACATTTTAATGAAGCTTGAAATATGAACATGTCAATGGGAGGGAGTAAAAGCCTCATGCATGCATGCATGCAACATGCAACACTCACACGTACACATGCACGCACGCAACACTCACACATGCATGCGGCACACAACACATGATGCAAAACACACGCTCACGCTCAACAGCTCAACCTACTCCCTCCGTCCGTGAAAGACTGTACATATAGAGATTTACACATTGACCAAGAGGAACCGGAACTTCATGGCATAATTAACGCCCAAAAGTAGCAGACTTATGTGTGCATGCAACCATTGAGAGAAGAAGATTAAATGAAGGTTGTTGCATACTGTAATTAAGGATAGACATGTAGCCTATAGCTAGAGCACAAGTTGGTGCATTAGTCAATCAATATCGATTAGATTAAAGGCTAAGTGCATTGGAAGTGTAGATGTACACTCTTTGTTGGAAAATTTTCTAATGCTAGATGGAGTACAATTTTTCACGGACCGAGGGAGTACACGTGCATGCACTCACATACACAGCCAGGGTGGTTCGCGCACAAGGGTTGGACTCCTACCGCGCCTGCGTAAAGTTTTGTTTAACTGATTTCTTTGCTCTGCCAACTGACAGGTGGGACCCAGAAACCAGGTGTCAATTTAACCAGTCAACAAAGTGCCACGTCGACTATGTGGCCAGTCAGTAGGGTGCAATACAGTGCTCTACGGTGAGCTAGTGACCGTATAATCACCGCAAAACTATATAGTGACCGTAATGAGCGTATTGTTACATACGTTGACCGCCAGTGTATTTTTCTCGTTTCAAATTAAGCCATATTAACCGGAAAGGATGCAGTATGGACTAGTACTACTACTTTGATGTGTCCCGTCAACTCACCGAACGAGGAGAAGCTTGCTTACTACGTATGCCTACGCCCTCTCCCTCGCCCACGCGCGTGGTGGCTCGTAGAACGAGGAGAGGGTTTTGACTATAGTGCCCTCTCCCTCTCCCTCGCCCTCGCCCTCACGGTGGACATGCAGCAGTTCATTCGGTGTCAGATTGCCAGAAGCATATTGTACTGTAGTATCATCATTGTTGGACCTTCCGAAGAGGCGAAGAGCCAAGTGCAAGGTTCACAGGAGTAGGAACTATTGAACCTCCCGAAGAGGCAAAGAGCCAAGCACAAGGTTTTATAGGAGTTGTCATCCTAGTAGGAGTACTACAGCTATAGCGAACGATGCTACTGTATGATGCCGCCACGTCACCTATATCCAAAGCTGTGCCAGCTTTTTTCTCACAGAGCATGTTGGAGCCCGTGCAACAGCTACACAAGTTGCACGTACACATAACACATTTACTAGTAATAAATTCTAAAGGACAAATGCCAGTATGCCACGCAAGTTCATCTCCACTTCATGTGATAAATTTGTGCATGACTAGTCTACACATATTCACAGCCCTACCATTCATAGTTTACCATACTCCACTTACACGTTATAGATGGGCTCCATGTCCTCCTCCAGGTTCCAGTCCCAGGTGTTCTTCATGGATGGCACGATCCATAGCGGTGGGCAACGGGAATCATTGTCGCAGCTTTCTAGTCCAGTTCCACATGAAGGAGACTCATCCAAGCTGAAGCGGCATAAATCAGGGATAGAGTGTCCTAGCATGTCGTTCATCCGGCGGTGCGCACAGAAGACACAACCATGCTTCATGAACGGCAGGCCTTCGGTGTCATGCATAGAAGGTGGCATCCGCTTCACAATGGGGTAGCTGTCCCCAATGAAAAGCGAGTACTCTCCAAGAGTGTTCCTCGGCACCCACATAGCATCACGGGGGTCGAACTCGGCGCCGTTCATCTGGTACACGCGGCATCTTAGATCGGGACACATGGTGACATACATGGTCAAGGTCCATGCATAATAATGTTGTGCTCAAATATAGCGGTCAGTAATATTGTGCAGCAAATAGTACTACTCCAGTATAGAGGAAGTAAAATAACCGGCTTATTATATATAGCCACTCTTGGCTACATGGATGAGATAGTAAGACATGGAAAAACAAAAATGGTGGGAGCTACTGGGTTCAAGTCTTCAAGGGCCTAGCTAGCTATACGCGTCCTCCAAGGTAAAAAGTACTAGTACTAGTAAGTAGTACTACAATGAAAGAGAAGGCGAGAGGATTAAAAAAATATAATACTAAATTATAGTACTAGTACAGTAAACATGTCCCAGTCAAGAAAAGAAAATAACTAACAAGTACTCTAACACACACAACAATGAGAAAATGGAATACCTGGGTAGATGGTGACGGTCCGATCATGGTAGATTGTGTGACCATGTTGCACATCAGTGGTACCATGGGTAACGACTGCTAAGATAGTTGATCCCAATTTGCCAAAGTCAGCTACAAGGTTCCAAGTTAGACCGAATCGCGGATGCAAATGCACATCCAGGATCGGCGATCTTATTTTGATCGGGGGATGACTGGTCCCTGCAAAATAATGGAGTACCGTTAGGGATGCAAATGATGGTTTGTGCATTCCATTTGTAATCTCCCATACCGTAGGATGGGAACCAGATGAAACAAGTCCCCTGGCTTGTCACCGCGAAGATGCGGCCTACATGGCACTCGGCGTCTTCGAACGTGTAGGGGTACAAATCTGCCCCGGCCAACATGTGCCAGCCTCTGCCGTTACTGCCTCTTGTATGGATGGCAATCCTTATGTCGAACACCGCGATGAGATAGTAATCGTCATAGCCGCGTCGGTTTGTCGACGGGTCCGCAATTGCTATCTTCTTCAATCTCATGTAGGCATCATCATACGTATTCAAGCCCAGCCAGTTCGGAAGGTCGATCCCAATGGTGGAGAAGGGGTCTACGGGAATGGCCGCACTGCTGTGGATGTTGTGCAAAATGATGGTGGTATCCGGCCCGAGGTATGCAAGCCAATCTTCGTTGGCACGAACCCAGACCTATATATAAGACGGTGGGCAGCGGAGAAATTACGGGATGGAATAACTAAGTATTATATTTAGAATATACACTACATGATCAAACTCCATGACTGACCTGCTCATCGGACAAAATCCGACTACCTCTCAACGTCGGCAACTCTAGCGGAGTCAACGTGCAACCATGGCCAGGGAGCGGTGGACTGTTCGATGGATTGTCCCATAGAATAACCTTCTCCTCGAGCACGCATGGAAGACCAACAAGCATGGCCTTTTCCCAAGCCTGTTTGAGCACCGTCTTAAAAAAGTTGGTGCAGGAAGCACCGAGTCTTGCGGCAGTGAGGACGTCGGAGCGGCGTGTGATTTCTCCCAGAGGATCATCATCCAAGGTCTCCCAGCCCCGACGAGGAGGAGAACCGCCTGGCGAATCCATGGGAGCAGTGACAAACTGCCTTGGTCTCTTCGGGGGGAGGGAAACTGGCGAGGAGGAGATAAGAGCGTAACCCCAGGGCCTCGTCCCTTCGCTAAGGAAATTATGCGGGCACGCATAGTGGTAGTGCCTCGTGCCCCGTGATGGTGAGGCTATTATTTACTACGTAGTACTGTAGCAGTAGTAGTATTACTTTCTCAACTAGTAGTGCGATGTACTGTACTTCTATAGTGCACCAGTTTTGAACCTTGAATCTCAAGGCCAAGGAGCTACAGTTGCAAGTGGAGGGTACTACTGTTCTCTAGAACCATCGCTGTACTATCAATGCAGGGAAAGTACACATGCGTAGTGCGTACTCTCCGTGCTCTATTCAAGCGCGTAGCTGGCCTACTCAGCCGCTCCTCTCACGCACACACTAGCAGCCTGTTTATCAGCGACAGTTACTGCGGGGGCAGAACATTTGAGTTCTTTGATACAGCGAGACTAGGCTTTTCGCTTCCATTTTGTGGAGGTGTAATGGATCTTGTCAAACTTTGTTAGTTCCTTCTTTATGAATGAGACGAGGCAAAGCTTTTGCCTCCGTTTCAAAACAAAAAAAATCATGTCAAGAGGAATTTCTTTTATAGAGCCGATAATGGAGCGATGTCCATGCGTGCAACGCCACAAGCTACAGAGTAGTAGAGTAGCACTTTACGTACAGAGCCATATTGCACAGTTCCCAATGCAGCACCAGGCTTTTCCGGCTCCTCGGGCTTAATTGGGAGGCGCTAGTTTAAATATGGTAGCTGAAGAGGAAGCTGCAAGCAAGGTGCGGCTAGGGCGAGCACGCAGGCGAGAAACTTTGCATGGTGTGAATTGATATATAGGAGTACTACTCTAGTATGTGAGCCACGAGATGATGGGAGGGAAAACCCGTTCACGTGGCTGGGCTATCCAGTGCACCCAGATTGTGGTGCGACACATCCGTTCGACTTCAAAAATCAAACTATCAGTGTAAAATATTGGTTCGCAGCAAGGTTACTATTTAAAAAAAAGGCCGCCGTGCGTTCGGCCAGGATCGAACCCACAAAATGAGCTATACACTCCCGCGACCACTAGTAGTACTCGTTGGAGTACAACGCAACCTAGAATCGCCTTTTGTCGCTAGTACATTGTTCCTTACAAGAAACCACTAATACCAAGAAACTACTACCACTTACCAACCAGCCCTACCAAGAAACGACTACTCTACAAAGTGCCGTTATAGGCACGTTTCAACCCATGTCGCCCCTTAAGTCAACGCCTTCTATTCGACCGGCAAGTTAGGCGTTATGACTTGTGGGACCTACATATCAGTCTAGACAAAAATCCCCGAGTGACCTCCTACCTCCGGCCCGTCCACCTAGTCATCCTCGGCTATGGGACGCAGCTACCGCCGCCGGCAGAAGGCAAGGTCAAAAGCGCCAGCGGCACGGAGCCCATCTTGCGGTAGCCCAGATGCCAGCTCCATCCGGCGCTCGTGGCCGCTAGCTAGCCAAGATAGCACACACCCTGCTGGATGCATCCAGCTGCTTGTCTGCAAGGTTTGCTAGCTAGGTTGGCACGGCGGTGTGGCGGCTTGCTCACGCACGCCGCGCTAAGGCCAGCCATCTGGCTCGAGCGAAGGCCAGCGCGGCGGCTTGCTCGCGCGTGAGCCACGCTTGGGCCAGCCAGCCAACCCGTGCGGAGGCCAGCGCGGCGTCCGGCCCGTCCGGCGGAGCGGCGGCCATCTTGCTCATCACCGGCGCCACCGATGAACATGCATAAGAACTATTTGAAGTAATGTTCAGGAAAAATAATGATTGGAGGAGGAAGAACAGGATAGAAGGTCAGATGTGGGTCCCTCGTGTCAATGGTCAAACAAAATGTGTTGGTTTAAGCTGCCTCATCAGCACAGACGTGTGGGCCAACCCTATCATAAACGGGTTTAAACGAGCCTAATCGGCACTAGGTAGTAGTTTTTTGGCGCGGATTAAGAAATTTTGGGTATGTTTTTGCTATTTTTTGTACAATAGTTTCTTCCTAGGGCTGGTTGAAAGTGGTAGTTTTTTGTTAAATACTCTACATACTATAAGTAGGAGCGAAAGTTAAGCTTTGGAAGCCAATAAGCATGGCTAGTTGCATAGTGCCTATGTGTACGTAATTCAAACTAAATATCAACCATGAGTGACTAATATCATGATGGAAAACTCAAAACTATGGAAATACTAGCATTTTTTTGCATGGTTGGAAATACTAGCAATGTTCACGTGCGTTGCAACGGATCATAATTAGAATAATACTTATTCACAAACTTGATAGAAAACACTCTAATTTTGATATACATATATCACTAGAGATATATTATGTTTCAATCAGAATATATTCCTTGGGCTGTTTTGGTGAGGTGAGGGAGGGATGTGGTTGGTTTTAAGATAGTAATTAAGGGTTTTTCTGCAAATTGGTAGAGAAGTGGGATGTTGTTGAGAAAAGCCAACAACTTACCTCACAGTCGTTAGATGTAGATCTAATGGTCCAAAATGACGGATGGCAGACACACCATCATCACCAACTAAGTCTTCTGTAGGAGTACTAGCAAGATGCCCGTGCATTGCACGGAACATCAAGATGCATTTTTTTTATAAAACACCTGTTGTGATTGACCCATGCGGGAGTAATCCCATGTGTAAAAACTAATGATATCTCAAGAAAGAGGAGAGATAAGGTGAGGAGGAGTGGGGTGTGGTGGTGATTGGTGGTCGGACTGAGCGGAGGCATGGGGATGGACGACGCCGGTAGCGACCACCATGCCAGTTTGTTCCAGAGGCTTCCTTTTTTAATTGCTCAACAATGAGGTTGTGGGAGATAAGGATGAACGAGGGAAGGCCTTGTCTGCAAATGTGGAGAGAGGTGCGGGTATCTTTTAGTTTAATTTCTATCCGTCAGATATAGATCGGACGGTCTATATTGCAAGATGGCAGGCATACCATCATCACCAACTCGGTTTTTTTTATAAGAGAGGAGATATAAGTATGGAGATACAAATGTATTATCGATACTTGTTTCCATAAACTTGGATCTACATTCTATTCAACGGCTGAGCATGTGGGGCCTTAGCACGATGACTTCTCGACTGTGTAAAACAAAGGTTTTCCCGTTGCCGATAAGGAGGGGGTGGCGGCGGCGCGCTTTCGGCTTGCTCTAGTCCTAGTAGTCATACTAGGTGGTCTACGCACGTGTAGATTTATTCTTTTTCTCGTCTCGTGTTAACCATACTGCCATGGCTGTTGATGAATAGACGGTAAGTTATTCACGGGAAAACTGTGCGAGAGAGAGATAGCGTGCATTTGTGATATGTGTAGAGACCGAGGCAATGATAAGAGATTCTTTGTGTCTCTGTGTGTGGAGGATAGAGAGAGACATGTGCATGGGGCTTTGTGTTGTGTAATGTGGAGACACATAGACATAATCAGAGAGTGAGTGTGTGAGATACACATGCGGACATGGGGAGAGATGTGTGAGTTAGAGAGATGGAGAATTTTGGTGTGCATGTGTGCTAGAGAGAGGGGGGATATATACATACCTAGAGCTAGAGAGAATATGCAAGGGTGTGTGTCTTAAAAGAAGGATCCAGATAGATGGGTGTTTGTGTGTGTCTGTGTGTGTTTGTACGCGCGTGTGTGTGCGAGAGGGAGTGTGTGTATGTGGAGAAGAGAGACCACTAATGATGTAAACCTAGTATAGGGAAGGGGGAATGATGTGACATGTGTGTCAAAGAGAGACAAAGGCATGTGTAGTAGCGGGATAGCATGGGTGCGGGCGGGGAGCAGACTATTTGGAAGAGACATCGAGTGTGTGTGGGAGAGGGGTGGGAGAGCGAGAGAGAGAGAGAGAGAGAGAGAGCTAGCAAGGGAGAGAGAGAGGAAGAGAGGGGGAGAGATAGAGGGGTCGTTTGTGTGCGGAAGTGGCGTATAGATAGGGAGACAAGGTTGATGTTGTTCGAAAGTGGCCTATGTACGGAGACGCAAGGGAAGCGAGTCATCGTGTGTGTGATAGAGACTTCATGAGAGATCTAGAATAGATGGTGTAGAGAACAATGTGCGAGATTGAGAACGATGATACGTTAGGGAGCTATGGAAAGAGTCACGACATATATGTATATAGGGAAGGAGCTGGGGCGGGTCCGCATGTGGGAGAGATAGAAAGAGGAGAGTGGTGCACAAGGAGACAAAGTGTGCTTGTTTGTAGTGAGCGTGGTGAGTGAGGTGAGTGTGCGAGAACCACATAACTAGGGAGATAGACGTTTGGGGGCGACGTTTTGTGTGTATGGGAAAGATACACTCTATATAGTGCGTGTGCTTGGGAAAGAGAGATGCCGGGAGACCTAGAGAGTGGGGGAAGAGATGTGTGCAAGCCCGAGAGACAAAGTGATAGAGACCTATATTGGGGTCCGGACTTTAGAAGAGAGGGGGGTGTTAATGTGCTCCTATGTTTGTATCCGGGGGAGAGAACGACTTGTGTGTGGGGGGGGGGGGGACAGGGTGGGTGGCTTGAGATAAAGAGTGAGGTGTCTATATTTGAGAGACTTTAGCGTAATTGAGATATATATGGTCAATAGTGTGTGCACTCATGGTTGATCAATTTGTTTCACAGTTTGGACTATGAGATAACGATACTTTTGAACATGCGTGATATACTTTGAAGTACCAGAATTACAAACCTAAGATTGGAATTTGACTCCATCATTAGCTTTTGTAATTCATTTAAACGGAGGTACATTTTTTAAGCCGGGATTTCATGATTTCAAATTCATATATCAAACCTAGAGATATACACATACGGGCATGTTCAAAATTTATAATCATCCACTTTATTCTTACACATACACATTTTTGTTTTTGTCATCATATTTAGGATAAACACATTTGGAATTTCATTTGAATTGGACCAAATGATGGTATTTGCTTGCACTAGCTCAATGATCGATATTTGAATTGAATGGACAATCTAAGTTTCGAGTTGGAGACATTGATTTTCGAAACTTGCACTTTTTTTTTGCGTGTAAAACAAATAAATTCTTGGCCATGATATCATATTCGGCCGTACAAGAGCAGAACACTTAATTTCAGGCGCCAAAAGCTTTCAAACTTCCCGCTCACATCGAAATATCTCGCGCCTGAAAGTTTAGCCCTGCGATATTCCTGTTTTAACCCTGCCACATGAACGGAAAAGGGCTGCTTTGGTAACTCCATTGTTTTCCCCACTTTGCCCCCAACATTCTTCCCCAGAGCCCCTCCCCTTCCCCTCCCCGATCCCCCCAACCACGCCAAGCCACCGAACTAGTCCTCCGCTGTAGCGGTGGACCTAACACCCCGCCAGATCTACCTTCCGCACCTTGGAACCCCCAACTGCCAACTCACCACTTCATCGGAGCCGCTTCAGTGACTGGCTTATCCACCGCTCCAGATCTCCTTGACCACCATCATGGTCCACCGCACCGGATCTGCTTCATCGGCGCCCTCGTCCACCATAGTGTAGGCCCTTCACTGACTCCCTCGTCCGCCCCATCGCTGGCCCTTCATACAAGTCCTCGTCCGCCGCAACAGATCCGCCTCACTGAAAGCACTATACACCACGCCGGATGTGCTTCGCCGACGCCTTCGTCCACTGCACCGGACCCGCGGATGCCATATTCAACTCCATCGGCCCCGCTTTACTGACGCCGCAGCCTCATTAGGTTATTTTGATTTGTACTCCTTCGGTTTTTCTCTTCTTTATCGTGGAACTGTTCACTTACCACAGATGAGCTTTCTTGTATGTCGACAGGCACCGCAACCGAAGCACCAGAGCCGCTTCAGCAACGGCGTCAGCCGGCCCAAACTCAACGCAACACGAGCACCATCGACGATCCTTAGCTATCAAGTATGACAACGATACCCATACGCCGCCGAGAATCTAGTACTATTATCCAACGGCCGGCGCCTACGTTCACTTTCTTAGCATAAGCACCGCACCTTTGAATTTCTTCAGGGCATCATTCAATTTTTCATGAGACGCGTTATTCTGCTTGCACCTGTAGGGCCATACTTCTAGTAGTGAATATGTTACATGTGCTAAATTACAAACCAGTGCACATATAGTTACAATGCTTTTGTTTTGTCCTAAGTATTACTGTACTTCCTAGATATCACTGCCTACTATTTTACTTCTTGCATGCTATATTTATGATAATGGTGTTGTTCTGATGCCACCTGTTGGTTCCATCAGACTGCTTCATGTTCTCTATGCTTAATTACACATCAGCAAACTAGCATGTGGTTCCGCTGCTTTTTGTTCGTTTAACCCTACATTTTCTGATGCTAGCTATTACATCACTGCTCCGAGCCTCTGTTCATTACTTTTTTGTGCGTTCTTGATCTTCCCAAGTTGCATGACTAATTTGATGCTTCTATTAATTATGGAGCTGCCAACCCCATCAAGCAAAATATTTGTTCTTTTGGGGCTGGCACCTCGAACAAGCATAAAAATAGACTGAAGCACATATATTATCGTGTAAGCACACATCCTTCTTTCATTAGTTTAGATGAACCATTGATGATCAATTCGAACCAGTGCATGTGATTAAAATTAATTTTACCTAAATAGAGGGTGCAGAATAAACTACAACAACTAGATTTGCAACCACGGGATGCTGACGATATCTTCAAAGAACATTGCAACAGCAGCGAGGCTTCACAGTAACATATGGTAAGCCAGTGTGTTTTAGTACATGTGAAATGTAATGCGTGTGGGCTACTTTCTTGGCTTGTGCCCTCAACCTGTAATCCTACAGAATTACAAATAGTTTAGTTGTCTGCTTTGCTGTATTGCTTGATTCGAATGCTTGTTTGTTACTTGTTAGGCTATACCTGAGTTGGCCAATATGTCAGCAGTGCCTGTTGTACTATCGTAAAGAAATGCATGCCTAGTTCATTTGTCTCCTTAACTTTTCCTATGAACTTCATCACAAGACTGTCTTCGTAGTTTATATGAGGCCACACTGTTAAGTGCTTTCTCAGATTATTTCAACTACTTAGATGCCTTGGAAACTTAAATATAGCGGTGGTACACTCCCTTTCAACTAGGGATGTCAATTGGGTCCCGTTTAATCCTGATTAAAGTCCACTAGTGGTATGATAGTTCAAAAGAGTTTTTGTTTTTTGAGGAAAATGAACTAGGGAGCTAGCAAAAACTAACTAGATGGGACTAGCAGATGCCATTTATTTGCCGCTTACATCCCTAGTTTCATCTTACCATTTTAATTTCTTTTCGGCTGATGCTGCTTCGAACCATTTAAATATAGCTTGCCATGCTCGGCAATAATTTGTATGTCGTTTACCATGTAAGCTTACTGCCTAGATCATGCGATAACAATCTCTTACTTATGTCCAGCGGAAACCTTTCAGGATGCTGTTCATACTAGGACACAATGTACAACCCGAGAATCTATTTGTGGAAGCAGTGCGCCATCCATGTTACCAGATGGTAGCAGTTCAGAGGCAACACCGCCGGAGAATAGTCTGAGCACAGATATTATAGTTCTTGAGGCTCTACTAGAGGCAGAAAGAGATGGTGTGGCTGCCATGCATGAGGTAATCTTGATCTTGAGGCTGGAAATTATGCAATTAGCTGCACGCATTATGCAAGCAACCCAAGAATTGGAGGAAGTAAGAATGTTGCATTTGAAGACGGAGGAGGTCCTGCTGCTTCTGCTATCTGAAGCCCAGGGTAATCCCAGTTCTTCTGTAGATACCAGTTGAAATTGTCATTAGATTAGTATACTTGCATGTTGTGTCATGTCTCTGAATGGATTATGTTGTAAGACCCCCTATGTTGTCCATGTGTTGTAATGATCTTAATTTTTCAGGCAAGGTAATCCTCAGTACTTGTATGATTGACATAAGGTGAACTGTTTTTTGTGTGAGCATATTGTATTGGATGAAATAACTGTTTGACTCAAATTGTATCCAACCTACTGAATTCGAAGATCACGGCATTTCTAAATCATATTCATATATAAAGGTGGAATAAATCTTTGTCGTGGTTTTGAAGAAATAAATGAAAACGTAGAATGATGTATGGATATTCGTAATCGAATACAAATTGGATTTGAATTTAGTTGCCAGGGCCCAGGGTAAACGTGAATGCTAATTCTCCGAAATTTTGAACGAAGCGGCAAAACACCCACTATCATTTGTCGGCTGCCCGAAGCAAGTCTTTGCGAGATGGAAATTACTGTCTACCCCTGACACTTCACATCCTAATCGACCCGATTTCCACTCCTGTCGATAGGGGTAGACTAGTAACTTCAATCAGACATGACATGACCGCCTCTGAGCCAATTCAGACACGGTGGGCGCCAAACGTGGGCGGCAAAACACATTTGATTCAAGCTCGTCCGAAAGACCTGTGTCTCTCCCTCCATTTCCCCATTCATACATGGTGGGCGGCAAAACAAACTCTCCTCGTCGGAAATCGATGTAGGCAAATATTTTAAATAAGGGCAGATGTGTAACTTCCCTCAGACATGACACAACCGCCCTACATGTCAGCCCCATTCATACATCGTGGGCGCCAACCGTGGGCGGCAAAACACCCTCTCCTCGCCCGAAATCGCTACCGGCAAATATTGGGGAGATGCGAGATTACCGTCCTATCCCCAACCGACGAGATGTCCGAAATTTTAAACGAGGGATAAGTTCGTAACTTTCCCACATTTCAGACAAGCGCGTCCCAAAGTTTGAGATCCCCCCTCCCCCTCCATTTCCCCATTCATACACCGTCGGCGCCACAACAACCTCCCCACTCTGGCCAGCCTCCTCCATCCGCCACCCCATCCTCCACCTTGCCGGAGCTGCTACCCCTACCCCGTCGTCCACTTCAAGAGATGGACGTCTCTCATCCACGGCGCCGGACCAGGATCCTTTCATCACGTCCTCTCGCTTCATCGGCGCTGTCGCCCACCTTGCCGTTGCCGCTCCTACGACCGCCTCGTCCAATGCAACAGGACTTATCCCCCGACCCGGCCGTCTGCAGTCTAAAGTCTTCTTTCGCGCCGCCGACAGCCATCGCACCCACAGCACCCTCAATGTATCAGCAGGGGCCTACATGGCGTCGCAAGAGAGGTGATACTCTTTCATATCTGCTTAAGTTATTGATCTCACCCGGAAAATAGATCGTAACTTGTTTACTGTACTTTTCTTGTCCGTACCAAATCATAGTGGCTAGTTGAAAGCAAACATTGGTTGTGAAGTAGCCTTTGTCCGGTTTGCACCTTCAGATCCGCCATGGCACGATCACTATACTCGTAAAGCTTATGGTTTTCCCCCTTTATACTCACTACCATCATCATAGGTGCTTCGTGTCGTGCTAGCACTGCTCCTCAAGACCTCAACCCATCAAGCGGAACAACATGCCACTCATAATTCCAAAGCTTAGTTGTTGAAATATGAATCTGATATGATGCTCATATTACTAAAATAGAGAACGTTTAATTGGTCAGCTAATGTTCCTATATTCGTTTCGAAAAGCATGTGCGCCACACACTGGCGGAGCTACAATTAAAATATTGGGCGGGCCAGATGGCTTAGGCTACAGGGGATCCCAAATTTTGGTACAAATTTACCTTCACTCCTTTGTATATTGGACTAGGGCTGGGCGGGCCATGGTATTGTTTTGTTCTTATGTAGCTCCGCCACTGGTGCCACATATAGAGAGACAACAGGGATTTGCATTTCTCTGTGCGCTCTGGTTCATCATGGGTGGGCAACACACATTGTATTATCTAACTAGCAAGATGCCCGTGCGTTGCACGGAACATCAAGATGCATTTGTATGAGTAGTTTATCTTGTGGGAGAAAAGGATGAACGAGGGAAGGCCTTATCTGCAAATGTGGAGAGGAGTGCGGGTAAATTGTCATAGTTTCCTTCCTATCCGTTAGATATAGATCGGACGGCCTATATTGCAGGATGGCAGGCACACCATCATCACCAACTTTGCTTTTTATAAGAGTAGAGATAGAGAGATAGAGATAAGAGTATAAGAGTAGAGAAAAAAGTAGAGAAATCTGCTTGCTCTTTGTTATCATGTTCCTCTTCTGTTCTTCTTAATAAGTATATTACTTCCTCCGTTCCTAAACTGCCTTGGGTGTGTGCGTGTGTTGTGGTGGCGTGCATTTGTACCGGGTGTTGTTCATCGTTGCTTTATTTATAAAGCGGGGCGAAAGCCTTTTTCGGTAAAATATAATTCATTTTAGATATTCCAATAAGAACTACATACAGATGTATATAGACATATTTTAGAGTGTACATTCACTCATTTTGCTCCGTATGTAGTCCGCATTCGAATCTCTAAGAGATTTATATTTAAGAACGAAGGGAGTAGTACAGTATGTTCCTTGTCGGGAAGTGGAGCAGGGACATTTGCAGTCGACAGGTCTATTGGGTAGCTTCAGATGGATGCTTTTAATGATTCTAGATGGTCTGCCATAATATCCAGGAAATGTTGGGAGCTATGTCGTCTTTGATAGTCTAGACTGATAGTAACAGTATTGTGCCTTCAGTTGAATAGAGCTGCCCCTTTTGGGGCCGAAGCCTTTCTAAACCCTTTCTTGCCGTACCGGTAATACAAGCCCATATGGTCCAGCTAGTTCCACTTTCCTGATTTTACTCTTGATGCTTAGGGTTTTCCCCTTTTATCTACTCTACTATGATCTGCGTAGGTGCTTTCTGTCGTACTAGCAGTACTCCACCCTTCAAGCTAAACAACACAGCACTCATAATTCCAAAGCTTAGTTGTTCAAATATGATTGTGATATGATAGTGATATTAGTTAACAGACACATTTAATTGGTTAGCTAAAGGTCCCACTTGAGTTTCCAAATGCATGTTGCGACATATAGAGAGACAGCAGAATTGCATTTCTTTGTCACTTGTTGACTGTACTTTCTTGTCCATACCAAATCTTAGTTGTTATTTCAAAGCAAACATCGGTTGCTAACTACCCTTTGCGCGGTTTGCAGCTCCAGATCTGCCATCCCACTACCACGATCAACACTATACTCATCATTCTTATGGTTTCCCCATTTTATGATGACCACGATCAGCCTACGTGGTTCGTGTCGTAATAGCACTGCTCCACCCATCGAGCTAAACAAGCTTAGTTGTACAAATTCGAATATGATATTATGCTGATATTAGTAAAACTGAGACATGTTTAATTGGTCAGCTAAATGTTCCTACTTTAGTTTCAAAATGCATGTGAGTCACATATGGAGAGACCGGAAGGAATAGTATTTCTCTGTGCGCTCTGGTTCATCAAGGGTGGGCAACAGACATTGTATAGAAAAACTTGTAATATCTTCAATCTGCTTGCTCTTCTGCTCTTCTTTAACATGATCCTCTTCTCTTCTTTAATAAGTATGTTCCTTGTTGGGAAGAGTGGCAGAGACATTTGCGGTCGACTGGTCAGGTTGAGTTGTTCTCCCTTAGTATATTTTGAAACTTTACTATATGTTGAAGCTGTCATCTGCGAAGTATCATCACTTCTGGAGCTCTCATATTTTGAGTAGTAGGCCACATTATATTAATGCACACACCAAATTACAGCATGCATGGCATCTCTCAGAAGAATTGCAGAGATAGCACAAAGGGGTTTACAGGGAGGCAGTATTGGATTAGAATCACTTCTGCATTACAAAGATAATCACACTTGTTTTTATGTTTTCATGCATGTCAGGTATTGAACATGATCAAAATGAATATGAGAATGGGCGCATGAGAGGAATATTGCGGAACAATCCACTGGCTAACAAACTTGGCATGGTGGAGGATGGCCTATCTTATCACCCATCAAGGTGCTTGCTCTAACTTGGCAAGGTTGTATTGGTCGCACATATTTTGCATATGACCTCTTGCATTACTTCTACTTTGTTACACCACCATCTGCTTAGTTTAAGCATCGTATATGAGTATATGCCATACCTATCCATTTTCTGTACCTATTCCATGTGTCATCATACTATGTTTTTCTAGTCAAATGTTGTTCTTTCATAATAGATGTCCAAAAGGAAGAGGGTGAGTGCAGATCCTCAAGGAGTACAAACTGGGTATTTGGAAAAGGTAGTGATACCTGTTAAATCAGATAGATCAGCAACCACAGAAAACACAGGCCCAACTGTACCACACTTTACCCGTACTCTACTGGCCAAACCCCTATTAGAACTGCAGAGAGCCCAGCGTCAGGAACTGTCTATGATATCAATTCAAAATTTGAACTCCTAAATTTCTGCATGTGCCTTACCTTCTCTCTTGTATGAAAACTAATTTCAGATGAATCTCCTTGCTCAAAGGATCATAGGATCTCACAACAATACTGGGCACTGCATTGCTCTTGTCAGTACCTCTTGCCCTTTGTCAGCATACTTACACTCATTGTTGTTTGGTTATGTAGCATCACTGTAAATGTTCACTTCTTTATCCTCCCTTTGCTCGAAATTATAAGATCTATATTTACTCTTAGATAAATGTAGAATTAACACAATGGTTATGAAGTTTTGGATTGCTCATGTAAGTACCTGTTGTCATGTACTCCCTCTGTATCGAATTAATTGTTGCTCAATTGGATCTATTTAGAACTTAATAGTGCGAGATACATCCATTTGAGCAACAAGTAATAACGGACGGTGATGGTATTACTGTACTTGCGTTGCGAGATAGTTGATTGTCTAGCATTACTCTGCATCTTATCTGCCCTAGCTTCCACTTTCTCCAAATTATCAGCTCTACATTTACTCTTACCAAAATGTTGAATAAAGCCAATGCCACTGCACACGTTGATGTCTGCATTCCTCTTGTCAGTACCTTTTGCCTTGTAACACTGTACTTAATTAATTGCTATTTGATTATGTATCATCACTCTGCACCGGAGCTTCATTATCCTCTATTTCTTCCAATATTATTTGATCTATATTTACTCTTTACAAAATGTAGAATAATGGCAACGCTTATAAAGAAGTTTCTTTGGGGAATTTATTGAATTATCCTTCCATCGACATGGAGAAGGGCTTTGTCCAGCCCGTGTTAACATGTAATATAAGTTCATCCTTCTCAAGCCTTCAAACTTTGTTGTAGTATAGATTTGGATAGGCATCATTTCCTCCACTACTGTTTACTTTGGTGTTTACATCTGATTGGATGTTTGCAACAACTACCAGTTTTAAATTGTAGTTGTAAAAACATGTTCCTTATGCAGAACAGATCCATTTATTTGCTTATATAATTGTGAAACCTGTTATGTGTCTCCTTGTTTCTCTTTCAGAGTCGTATCTCTTATACTAGGCAGAACTTTAGGGAAGATAGTGAGCCAAACCATCTTGAAGAGAGCGAGATGACCCCAATGTCCTGTCTTGATGAAGACAGTGAGTTGAAGCTACTCACCTGTAGCTATGAGACAACCTCTGCGCAGTTGCTGCCTCAATCAGTTCGACTTCTTCAGTCTCAACTTAAAGCGGAAAGGCTTGCTTCAGCTCAGCTCCGACTTGATGTCAATGATGCAATGAAGATCTCAGAGGACTGCCTTGCGGGCTTTGGTGCTATACAGCTAGGGATAGAGCATCTATCATTGACACAACTAAGGTCTCATCAGCTTGTTCGGCTGCTTGCGGTGCACGTCCCGGCCAGGCCTAATGCCTTCTAAAGTGCTCTCAGTTTTATATATTCTTTTGTCGATGCGTTTATATGCACTGGTGGCGACCTTTGATGCCCAGTGTATGTAATCCGCAGTCATGTTGTGCTTTATTATCACCGGTGGCGAACTATGATGCCCAGTGGATGTAATATGCCGTAATTTCTTTATTGTATAGTCTAGGTTTATTCTTGGTCGCTATGCTGTAATTTAGGCCGGAAGGTTCAATGGATCTCAATGTTGTCGGTCTTCAGGCCGGCCCATTACTCGCTATATATGGGCCAAAACGTGGACCTATAATCATCTTGGGCCATTAGCAGGTCTAAACATATAGTAGTTTTCCGCCTTTAACAGGCCGAGTAAAGTTTTGGCCAGCTGGGCCAGAGAATACCATGGGCTTTTAACAGGCTAAAAACTAGATTGGGCTAGTGTTGAGCCGAAAAATTCACGGGCCAATACAGGCCGAAACTGCCTAAGGCCCATGTTTGGCCCAAATAGGACGAGCCGTTAACAGGCCAAAATATATCTCGGGCCCTGTTTGGCCCAATAAAATTATGGGCTTTAAGCAGGCCGGTATCAACGCGGGTCGTAGGCCCAATAGTGTCACGGGCCATTAACAGATGGGCTGTAAGCAGGCTGGATTCAACGCGGGCTGTAATTAGGCCCAAGTTACACGGGCCATTAACAGGCCGATAGGCCAGTTGGGCTGAAATTTATCCATGAAGACTACGGGCCGTTAAGAGGCCTAGAGTTACTTTGGACAAGAAATAGCCCAGTTTCTGCATGGGCCGTTAAATGGCCTAAAGTGAAACCGGGCCGACAATGTCCCAGATGCACCACGGGCCGCTAACAGGCCGAAACTATTATCGGGCCGAACTGGTAAACGGGTAACAGGCTGAAATACAAACCCGGCTTAGAATGGGCCCAAAAGAGCAGTGGCCTGTTAACGGGCCTGATCTGATATGGGCCATAATTTGGCCCAAAACACGACAGGCTGTGAATGGGCCTAATCTGATATGGGCCTCAATTTGACCCAAAACATGGCAGGTTGTTAACGGGCCAGCCCACTAGTGTCTGAAAAAATATGGTGGGCCTTTAGCTGGGCCGGCCTTTTTACCTTAAATGGGCCACTGTTGGGCTGTGCCACGTGTTCACATATCATGGGCGTCTTCCATCCATTGTAGGGATGACATCTGTCCCAACGATGAGATGACACGTGCATTATCCGGCGAATGAGAATTTTACACGTGGAAAATCCCCATTGGTGGGGGCTGTTAACGGGTTATCGGATCCAAACCGGAACACGATAGCTTAACGGCGACCCGTTATGGTGGATGCCACGTGTCGGTTACCCTTGACGAAAGAACTTCTATGACGCACGATTTATCGTCATGGAATTGGACACTTCCATGATGATAATTTTGGTAATGTCATGGAACACTTCTACGATAGCACAGGTATGACTATCTTGATTCTGTCATAAAATCGTCATGGATGTACATGCATGAAAGAAAACGTGACCTACTGTGACAAACACGTATCATCACGGAAGTGTATTTTTTTGTAGTGATGTGAGAATGCTATGGGGGCAATCTCATTAGCAAGGCTAAATGCATCGTTGCACTCAATACATGGCAAATCTTCTAGCATGAGAGAGGCAACATATGGAGATATATGAGAAGAAGCAATATGAATCATGTGCAAAGCATGGTAATGGTTGTCATCAACCGCATGAAATGAGCAAGTATGAATCATGGGTGATGCAACATAAGCAAGCATATCAATCATATCGTGCAAACTAGTGGAGCGAAGATGCAACACACTAGAGGAAATCATGGCATGTGAGGAAATAATAGGCATAGGCAATGCGCATGACATATCGCAAGCACAAGCACAAAGCAAGATCATAGTATCATCGTAGGAATGGGGCATAAATGGAACATGGCAATAACAAGCATTATCTCCACCAAGCTTGCAAATACACATACAAGTATGAGAATCAATCATCATGTGTAATGCAAAGCATGGGTCACAAATGCATGGCAAAGGCATCAGAATAAGCATATCATACAAAGTGAACATGGCAATATGGGCAAATGATATATAATGGACAATAACCCATAACCATGTGAGGGCCATCTAGAAGAAATGCGCGAAGGTCTTACGCAAAGGAAACGGTGTGAAAACCAATCCATGGGATCCCAAGTCATCATTGCTCTCTAGAGCTCGTTTTGTCAACTCGTGGGATTGCAAGGTTGACAAGTATTCATGGGTACCTACACAACAAATACACAAACGAAAGAAATTGTGTGTGTGGTAAATGTACACATCATCCATCATGATGTGTATGTGCACGTGTGAGTTAGCACAAGATAAGCACCGCTCAAAGAAATTTGATGCATGGTATAAGAACATGTCATCCATCATGAAAGAATAGTTATTGTGTATAACATGATGGGGATGCAAATTGAGCATACAAATATATGGCACATCAATATCATTTTCATTCATGGGGAGCATATTTTGCACATAATTATTGGGATTATGCAATGGATGGTATTGGTCAAAATCTCCTAAAATGTATGAGGAAACTATGGGGGTCTCCTCATGAGCAATATCGAGAACATCATATGAAGAAAATGGACAACATCCAAAACAATGCATATCCGACGCTAGGTGGTCATGGCATGGCATATGAGATAAATGATGCAAAGGTAGCATATATCAATATCATCACAAGAAAAACAAATGCCAATAACCATGAGCTTGTCATCTATGCCATATGTGCAAATTGGGTTTATTTTAATGGCATATGCATAGTTACTATGAAGAGATTGCAAATATGACATATGGTTGATCTCATGCATAGCATATGACAAGTCAAGCGGATTATCAAACATGATGTGACCTAAAGAATTGTCACAAGAAATCCTATGTAACAGGGCATCACAACTAATAGACTCCACATGGCAATCATCATACTCATCATAAATGGTCAATAAATCATCACATGGGGAAGTCGAACTAGCATGAAGCATGGTAATAGGTGGATCAACATCATGCAAGCAATCCATGTCAAGAATGTCCACTAGTGGGACTAGAGCATCACCTTCACCTATGTTACCTTTGTCATTCCACTCATGTGGTGTAGGTGAGGTGGGAAAGACCAAATGGTGGTCAATATCATCATCTTGATGGAACCATGTGGGGGTGCATCATATTCCACCATGGCCATCGTCTTGTCCAAAGGAAGGACGTAATCGTCGTGAATCGGTGCGTCATCGTATATGGGACCTAGCACCAAATGAGAAGACACAATAGAGGTAGAGGTCAAGTTGTTAGAAACGCAAATGGCCTCATGAGACCTATCAACTATCTCACTCTCTATATGTGGTGGCTCACGCACTCCCTCAAAGTAGGTGCACTCAAGGTCACATATGGTGGAGTCACTCGTCTCACTCAAGTGGTGGGGGTTGTAGCTTTCCTCACATGGGAATTGGGGCAACTCGTCATATATGGGGCTAGTGGTGAATGCGCTCTCATTCTCAATATGGTTGCACAAGTCACTCAAGTCATCATACGTCGCCGTGGTCGAGGTGAAATACTCATGCTCAACCATCTCGTAGTCTTCGTCATGGATGAAGGCCGAAGATGGCACATCATCACTCTCACCATGGATGAAGGCCGAAGATGGCACATCATCACTCTTGCCTCCTAAGATGGAAGCATCATCCTTGCTCGTCACCATGTCGCTCGCCTCCAAAGCTTGGTCCTTGAAGGTCTCCGTAGTCGTACTCATCGCCGCGCCATCCTGAAAAAGAGTCGTGGTAGACTCAGCATCGTCAATGCCACAAAGAGGGATGGCGGTGAAGTTGAACTTGGGAGCATCATCTTGGAGCTCATCGGGCTTGGACATCTTGGTGGTACTATTCTCATGCTTGTCCTCATGGAGCTTGGTCGTCGCAAAGTGTGCTTGGGGTGGCGAAGCCTTGGCCTTCATGAGTTCTTGTTCCGCCTTGAGAGCACCAATGTAGTTGTCGTCGAGGGACTTGTAGTTCTCGAGGAAGATAGTCTTGGAGATGTCATTGTGCAATCCCATCTTGAACTGGAACTTCATCGAAATGAGGTCGTCCATGCCGGCTTGTCGCAAGGCATTCTTTATCTCCTTGAAGTACACGTTGATGGACTTGGATCCTTGGATGGTGTTCTCCAATTGGCATAGAAGTTGTTCCGTGTAGGTTGGAGGCACGTACTCTCGCCGCAAAGCTCTCTTCGTCTTCGGACAACTCATGTCGTAGCCCTCCGAAGATGTGTGAAGCCACCATGCCGACGCATAGTCGTGGAAGTTCGTTGTGGCACACTTCACTTGATCTTCTGGAGGAACTTGATGTAGCTTGAGGTAGTTGTCCATTAGGCGCTCCCACTCGAGATACTCCTCAGGTTCTTGAGTCCCATAGAAAGGAATCTTGTGGTCGGTGTCGAGGTCGTAGTAGCTCGTGGAAGTCGCGGACTTGAGCTTGGGGAGCTTCTCTTGAGTGTAGTCTTGGGGTGCTTGTTGGCGAAGATGCCGTATGTCTGTAGGTGAAGATGCCTTGAAGTCGCTTGGCGAAGATGCCAAGGGAGATGGTGAAGTCATTGAGCGGTTGTTGGTGTTGAGCTCTTGACCTTCACATTCTTGTCGGTGGTGGTGTCGATGCTGATGTGATCTTGCCGAAGATGGTAGCTCGGAGGCATGTGCTCTTGAGCATCTTCTCGAAGATGAGGAAGACCGCTTGTAGGACTTGATGAGGGCTTTGATGTCCTCCATTTGAGCATCCATTTTGGGGTCCAAGTTGTTTTTCATGGCACCAAACTCATCGTTGTTGTTGTAGACCGAAGGTGGTGTGCTTTGCCTATCCATCACAAGACTCGAGTAGAGGTGAGTAGGAAATGAGATAAACAATACCAAGCTACCTTTTCCCAAAGTTGAGGATGTATCCCGTTTCACTCAATGTGAAATGAAAGAATAGTGGAATTGGTACCGGACTTGTTCACTCACAACTATCAAGTAAAGCTTATGGAGTAGCTCGGTGAGGATAGTGGCAAAAAAATTAATGCAAAATGTTAGCAAGAGTCAATAATGTTGAAAGAGATTGACAAATTCGCAAGGGAAACAAGTAGACCAATAGCAATGAATGGCACACAGAAACGCACACATGGATAGATAAATGGGGTCGTGCAACCAAGGAATGAGCACAAAATGTGGAGTCCACGGAAAACGCTCGTGTTGCACAACTCAAGGAGACGCAAGCACGATTGCTCAATAGGTGGATACAACACTTGTGCATAACCTATAAGATGCAAACTGTATGGACTTTCTATCCCAAGTATACTATGTATGTATGGTTCCCGGTGATCCTCTCAAGATGATCCAAGATGATCTGATATGACAATCTTATATGCAATGTGGTATGCTATGGCTCTTGCTTACAAGCTCTTTGTTTTTCTCTTTTTGCTTAAAAGCTTATTATTTTTTTTTGGATGGCCACTATGCGAAATGCACAAACCAAGATAGCAATTGTGTATATGCGGGGAAAATCTTGTGACACAAGAGATGATATGATACCAAGATGATACCAATATAATATGGTATGTATGAAATGGAAGGTGTAGATCAATGATCACTAATGTGCACAAGTAACGTTGCCGGCAATACTCAATGGCTAGTCTCGATAGGTAAGCGACGCAAAATGGGCTAGGGGTTATCAATGCAATTGCAAGGGGAATATACAATCGTGTCGTCGAGGTTACCGTCCTTATGTGCGATGACGACCTCGTGGCGATGATGAGTGGCGGTGTTTTCGATGTTGAACCGTTCCTAGTTAGCCGAAACACCCTAGGAAACGGAAAAACCGCGAACTCAAAATCTCAAACGTCAAATGTCAAAATGGTGGTAGCGGAAAAGCAGTGGTGGTTGCAGAAGTATTGGTGGAAACCCAGTCAAAATGGGTTATGGTGGTGGAAGCATATGGTGGGGCTATACACGTTATCGGAGTTAAGTCATGGTCCCTAAGTAGCCGAAACACCTTAGGAGACACAAGCCACAACTCAAATAAAATTGGGTTAAGTTGGGGTGCCGGAAGTGTATGGTGGGTAAGCCTATGCGGAAGTTATGGTGGTGGTTGATGAAGAAGCAATCATCCCTAAGTAGCCGAAACACCTTAGGAGACTCGAATCACTACTCAAACAAGTACAAATGCTATGAGGAACAAAATGGGTTAGGTTGCGGAAGTCATTGGTGGCAATGCTGTGGTGGAGGCCCTAGGCAAAGATGCCAAATTTGCAAAAATTTGATGGTGTCAAAAGGTGGTGAAATCAAGGTGTGGATCTTGGGCACATAAATAGCTTCAAAACGAGCCAAAGAACACTCAAATCGGAGTTCAGAGCGAAAAGTTGTGATGAAAACGGTGAAAGAGGCTGATGCTGAAATTGTGTGAAATGTCTCTGGTTAGGCCGGAAGTTCCGGTGGGTGGCCGGAAGTTCCGGGGGTCGCGGAAAAAGTGCGGGGAGTCAGGGGGATTTTGGGGCAAACTCTCTGGTTGGCCCGGAAGTTCCGGGGTAAGGACGGAAGTTCCGGGGGATAGAAGTTTCGGGGGATGCCAGAAGTTTCGGGGGTCGTGGAATTTCTTCCCGGACGAACCCTAAATTCCGGATCTGAGAACAGGGGCGGAAGACACGATTTCCCGGGCAAAGTTGAGAAGATTTTGTGGATGGAAATGGGGGAAAAGATGGGGAAGGCTAGATCCACTTGAAACACACCAAATCCATGGATCAAAATCAACAAAACATCATCAAACCAACAAATCACAAAAAAATTGGGGGCTATTTTTGGTGGGGATTTTCGAAATTTAGGACGAAATCAAGCAAAAGAAGGCTAGAAAACAGTGGGAGGGACTCCAAATTCATGATCAACCTAAGCTCTGATTCCATATGATACGGGGCTAACCCGGTGTCGGCCTATCTTTCACGATTGGAGTGGATTCCCTCGAAGAACATGATGAACACGGGGAAGAACGGAGAGAAATCACAAGGGGAAACACTCAAGAACAAGTCCAATCACACATCCACTAGACAATCAAACACACAAGATCCACAAGGTACATGAACAACAAAAAGAAAGATACAAGGTAAAGTTCATCTCCATGAGGAGGTCTTGATGATATCCTAGACGGATCTTCCCGTGAGGGGCCTTGACGATATATATCCCGCAAGATCTACTCACAGAGAGGTCTTGAACTCCATGGGAGTGGTGGTCTCTCTCTCTCAAGAGTAGAGGTAGGTAGGAGCAAAGCTCACATACAAATGAGCTATCATATTTGCTAACCCCAGAATGGAGGACGGGGGATGAGTATATATAGTGGTAGCCATGAAGGGGTAAGTGAGGGGCGAAAGGGTACATGGCCTCGGGCCGAGTCTCTGTGCGCAGGCAGTGCCGGAAGTTTTGGGGATGGCCGGTAGGTCCGAGCATCAGAAGTTCCGGGCGAAGGTCCGGCCAGGGTCCGGGCTATCCAGAGAGTTGGCACACTCTTGGACGGCTTCGGTGCGTTGGGGCCGGAAGTTCCGGGATGGCCAGAAGTTCCAGGCAGGAGGCTGGAGGTTCCGGGCTTTCCAGAAGCTTGTCCATGCTTCTTCTTCCTTCTCTTCCACGCTTCCCTTGTGGATGGTGTAGTTGTTCCTTGGCGCTTGCACTCCTACTCGACATTCGTGAAGCTCCGACAATACTTATGCATGCACGATGGAGGGTCTTCCAGAAGCTTGTCCATGCTTCTTCTTCCTTCTCTTCCACGCTTCCCTTGTGGATGGTGTAGTTGTTCCTTGGTGCTTGCACTCCTACTCGACATTCGTGAAGCTCCGACAATACTTATGCATGCACGATGGAGGGTCATGTAGTACACCATCCTCGAAGAGGTCAAGTGAACATGTGTAAAGGAGATGAGTCACCTTTATGTATGTGAAGTAGATGTCACACGTGTCACTTGCCGAATGAACTCTTGACATGGTGATCTCCGTAGGATGCTTCGCATCACCCTGGCTGTTAACTGAACCTGATCGAGGGATTCCTTCGCTACTGCTGCTAACTGAAGCCGATCGAACCTGCTGCCTCTTGATGAACAGTGAACGTGGGGGTTGGTTGAACGAGTCGAGACGTACGTGGTTGGGGTTGGATGAACAGTTCCCGGTGGGGGTTGGATGAACAGGACCCTGTGGTAGTAGTAGTAGGCCATTGCCGCTTGATGAACAGGGCCCCGAGAGGAGGCCGCCAGAGCCGAGCTGGTTGGGGGTGGATGAGCAGGACCCCATGGAGGGTTGGTTGAACAGTAGCCGGTGGAGGGATGGATGAACAGTAGCCCGTGGATGGACAGTAGCTGGTGGAGGCAGGAGGAAGATGCAGTGGATGAACAGTGCAAGTGGAGGCTGAAGGAAGTCGACGGTGGGTGAACAGTAGCCCGTGGAGTCCTGTTTTGTGGTACGCCACACCCCTCCCGATGAACAGGACCCCCGTTTCGACCGTAGCACTCCAACACAAGTCCACTTCCTCCGTTTTGCGGTACGCCACACCCCTCCCGATGAACAGGACCCCCGTTTCGACCGTAGCCAGTTGAATAGAAGGCTGTTTCCTCCGTACTGCGGTACGCCAGACCTGTTTCGGCAGTTCCGTCCAAGCCGGTTGGCTCCCGTTGAACATGACGCATTCCGACCCAGTCTGTTGCCTCCTGATGAATAGGATGCTATTTCTCTGTTCCGACCCAGCTGGTTGGCTGCCCGATGAACAGGACACCGTTGCTGCCGTCTGTTGCCTCTCCATGTACACGAGCCCTGACCGTACGTATGCGCGAGTAGGCATTCGAGACCCTGCCCGTATGTACGTACGTGACCGTATTTTTTGGCATGTGGCTGTACATACGTGTACACGGTTTAGAAGGGACTGCCTGAACTACTACGTCAGGGGCTCTACTACTACACGTGTCGCTGCTTGCTCGGCCATGGTTCATCATTGCAGAGGGACCGATCGACCAGTATGTACGTACATGTTCACGACAACGCTACGTAGGCTTCGACCAGATGGGTCCCGGCTATCAGGGAGGATAAGGACGCACTTCCTTGCGTGCGAAGTTATTGATGGTGGGTCCGAGCTGTCAGGGGGAGGATTCATTTTTTTCGCGCCTAATATGAAGGCACTTTCCTTGCATCCGAAGATATAGCTGGTGGGTCCCAGCTATCAGGGGGAAAATATTTTTTTTGCAAAATACAGCTAAGCCAAAATACAGAGGCCCTTCCGGTAGGTCCCTGCTGTCAGGTGGAAGAATCATTATTTTGCGCGTAATAAGGAGGCACTTCCTTGCTGCGGCCGTGGACCCAGCTATCAGCCTCTCCACGTACAGTCCTCTTCCGATGTAAGTCGTTCCATGACCACGTTGACCACGTCGCGCCGAGAGCACCAAGGCGGTGGACGATGGCGAGGCCTAGGAAGGGAATGACCAGGAGCCGGGGAAGACTCGGCAGTTGTTTCCCACGCAGAGGGGCGTATGAGGGTTTACTGGTTGGGCTGTAGTGTGAGGCTGCCATCGCCGGAGAATAGCAGGAGGTCTGGGCGAGTATAGGGATGGCCAGGCCAGCGATGGGAGTAGGGTAGGGCGGTGAGGCCTGCGCGGCAGCAGAGCCGGCCACGGGAGGCAGGAGCAGGTGGCACGACTGGCGCTGGTTTGGGCGGCTGGAGCAAGAAGACCAAAGGTTGAAGAAGCGCTACGGCCGTTGGATGGACATCGTACGGTCACTGGAGCTAGAATCGTTCATATTGACTAAGTTGACAAAGCCCTCCCTCCGCGTCAACTTAGTAGGGCCACAAGTCAGCCTCCAACTATGGTGGGTCCCAGATAGCAGGGGGAGTTTTCATTTTTGTGTGCGTAATAAGGAGGCACTTCCTTGCGTGCGAAGATATAGCTGGTGTGTCCGAGCTGTCAGCGGGAGGAACGTAATTTTCGCGAAATACAGAGGCCCTTCCGGTGGGTCCCTGCTGTCAGGTGGAGGAATCATTATTTTGCGCGTAATAAGGAGGCACTTCCTTGTGTGCGGCCGTGGACCCAGCTGTCAGCCTCTCCACGTACAGTCCTCTTCCGATGGATGTCGTTCGTTGACCACGTTGACCACGCCGCGCCGAGAGCACCAGGGCGGTGGACGACGGCGAGGCCTAGGAAGGGAACGACCCGGAGCCGGGGAAGACTCGGCAGTGCTTGCCCATGCGGTGGGGAGTACGAGGGTTTACTGGTTCAGCTGCCATCGCCAGAAAATAATAGGAGGTGTGGGTGAGTAGAGGAATGGCCTGGCTAGCGATGGAGTAGGGTGGGGCGGTGCGGCCTGCGCGGCAGCACAGCCGGCCACGGGAGGAGGGAGCAGGCAGTCCCGCCGGCGCTGGTTTGAGCGGCTAGAACAGGAAGAGCAGAGATTGAAGAAGCACGGCGGCCATTGGATGGACATCCAACAGTCACTGGTCTCATGTGTTGACTAAGTTGACACGGCCTTGCGTGCGCGCCAACCTTTTTTTTAGGAAAGTGTACGCGTCAACCTATAGTAGGCACACAAGTCAGCCTCAAATCTGTGGAAAACAACATACAGTCCATCTGCCATTATTTCTAATAATTTATAGCCCATTTGCTAATTCTTAAGGATTTTTTTTGGAGCCCATATTCTTTTTGTTAGCATTACAGCCCATATTGTGGCCACGGTTAAAAATTTCTACGAAATTTTGCATATTTCGGTGCGGTCCGAACTGTTTTTAATCCCGAAATTTCGAGTCACGTTCAAACTAATTTTAAAATAATAAATTTATATCAATTTCAAATCCAACATAATTTTCCCCGCAAAAAAACAATTAAATACAAAATGTCGAAATCTTTAAAAAATGTTATTTGAAACTAATTACCGGTTTGTTGTGTTTATAAATTTACATCCCATTTCTTACTACTTCATTTTCTAGGCAAGCAAATACATCGCTCTCGTCTTGAAAGATTTGCAGCCCAGCAGGGTTGAGAAAGCAAGTAGGCCTCTGTTGGGTATTTCTTTAAGAAAAGTAGAACTGGGCTAGCCATTTTCAGCAAGAAAAAAAACACAACTGGGCTCATCATGTGGTAAACATAAAATAAAACCCTGGCTAGACGGGCCACAACCCCCGCACAGCCCCGTTGTTCTCCTGATCCATCTCTAAAACTAGTATAAATAACAACTGCTTGTTCCTAAAAAAAACTAAATTACAACTGCGCGACCTACAGGGTCCCTGGTGTCAGCCGCTCGTTGTGTAATTCTCTCGTTTATTGACTACGTTGACAATGGTGTGGGACCCAGATGTCCAACCATTAGGAGGAACCACTTTTTTGGGCTTGTAATAACGAGGCACTTGCTTGCGTACTGCCATGAACCCTGGTGGGTCCCTACTATCATCCTCTCCACGTACAGTCATCTGCTTCTTCCTCTCGGTTGTTGACGACGTTGACAACGCAGACGGTGGCGCACCGCACATGGCGAGCGAACCAAGGCGGAGGACGACGGCGAGGCCTCGGACGAAACAAAAAGGAGTCATGGAAGATGTGCCAGTCTATTCGCAGGCGGAGGGGAGTACGAGGGTTGACTTGTTTGGGTGCGGGTGCGTGTTGGGGCTAACGTCGCCGGAGAATAACAGGACGTGTGGGCTAATAGAGGGAGGGACTAGCCAATGTTTGAGGGTATGGTAGGGCGGCAGAGGCGCAGCCAGCCGTGGGAGGCGGTAGCAGGCGGAACCGACGGGGTGGTTTGGTTTGGGCGGCTGGAGGAAGAAGACAAGAGATAGAAGATGCATGACAGATGTTGGATGTCAATCCAACGGCTGGTAGGTAGTATCGTTTGTTGAGTAGTAATTAAGTCGACACCACCTGGGATAGGCTTTTTCCTCGTGGGTCCCAAATGTCAGAATCCAAATCTGTCACGGTCATGCAGCCTTTCTTATGAAAATTTACAGCCCATTTGGTGTGCTAGTTCAAAATAAGTTTGTGGGTGCTGGTGGGGGCTAACCACTTGGGTTCTGTAATGCACAGTGAGCTCAAGTAGCCAGCGAGAGTGATGTTATTTCCCTTGGTTGGGATTTGTTACAATATTTCACTCTTAGTTAAACAAATGGCAAGCCATTTGCCTTGTTTCAAAGAAAATATGACAGTCACAGCCGAGTTGAAAAGGGCAACAACATCTAACTCCAGCTTACAAACTGTACAAAGGCACGAGGGTTAATTGTTCATCAGGTTTAGACAAAACCCAGATTGAAAAGGGCAACAACATCTAACTCCAGCACTATTTTCGGCAGTCACAGTCAAATGGATCGGTCAGGTCCATAGAATGAACATCCTGGGTCGTAAAATTTACTGGATTATGACCACAAGATGTTGTAAATAGAAGCCCGCCACATTTAGAAGCCCTTTTGTGCACCTGAAACTCCTTTTTTTGCTCTTCGACATACCCATCCATCAAAACCATGCTGCTGATAAACTTAAGCCTGATGGACAATAGTAACCTCGCATTCAGCAGGAAGAATGTGACAAATCTAGTGTTTGCATGGTTGGCTACATATCGTTCCAGCGTTATTGTCTTTAATCGAATGTCATGAGAAGTGAGAAAATCCCAGTGCTTACGAATCCACTAATTGGTTATAACTTTCTTACCCCGTACTGTTTCCTAAATAGACTTGAAGATTGAAAAGAGTTAAGGTCTAAAAAAAGAGTGTCGAAAGAGCAACAGCTGAACGGTTAATTCTAGTACACTATATGCGGGCTTCCAATGTGCGTGAAATTACCACCTTTATATACAACTTCTCCAGACATGGAAAGCATTGCACCAAACCAATAATCTTGTTCAGATCAAAACTATTCATTTGGATATATAAGATCTTGACAGAATCCAACACCATTGATAGGCTATCCATGGAGAAACTCTTCATTGAGCATAGAACATAATGTTAGTACAAAATGTGTACTCCAAAATGATATAGAACTTATGAGCAGAAATTTAAAATGCAGCTTATGATTACAAGTGTAGATGATAATATACAGTACCTGAAGAACTGTGGAGCCAAACACCATCTTGAAATGAGCACAGAGATCATGTATTACACCCAAGGTCTCTAGTTTAGGCGCAGAGACGACAGTTATTTGCGACGGTGAATAACTAGAATCAAGGATCAACCTTTGAAGTGAAGGGGCATCTTCGATGATGAGCTGCCTTCCATCAAAAGAAATTCCAATTCTTACAAGGTTAGGCAACTTTATTTGGAGACAACCGATTCTAACTGTGAAAACAAGCACCAAGCACTCCAGGGCAGGGTAACTGGAGTGGATGATGCTGTACAATGAGGCCTCTGATATACGAACCCGCACAAGTGAAAGTTTTTTGAGAAATGGGAGTCGAAGGTTTAGTACCAGATAATCTGGTAGGTAGCACAGCGCAAAGGTGGCGGTGTGGAGAGAGGAGGAAAACCGCGAGATGGACATTGGTGCTGAGGGCACAAGTACATGGCGTTCGGTATCTGGTAGGTGATTTCCAGGGGAATAGTAGAACTCAAGCAGCTGTAGTTCTATGAATTCAGGGGATTTCAGCCAGGCGTCCACCATGCAGGGCATGCTATGCTTGCTCAGGTAGCATGACGTGATGCAGAGGCTTTGAACGGAGCCCTGGTTGGAGGAGATGATGGCTCTAGGGAGTTCAAAAGCATTAAAGAGAGATAGCTGACGACAGTCGAGATTAAGGGGTGCGGCGCGCCATAGAGGCACCACCGAGTTGAGAGGACTTGGGTGCGGCAGCAATCCTTGGTGGGGAGAAGCGAGATGATCTCCCCAAGGATGGCAATCGGGAGTTCGCGGATGTGGTCCACGCGAGATTCTACGGGTTCCTGGGATCCGGTGGGGGCGGGCTCACCGCTTCTCCCCGTGCTGCCAGGTGCGGGATCTACAACAGGCGTCACCGCTGGCGGGAGCCTCATCTTTTTGGTGCTGGGGTCAGCCGACTTCATTTTCCTCGAGGGCGTCGCATCGAGCTCACGGATTTGAGCAGAGTAACGAATGACGAGCCTAGTTGTAGTGCGAGTAAAGAAGAAGGGGAGCTGGGGTTTTCTGTAGTAGTGTGGAAGAAGGGGAGCTGGGGTTTTCTGTAGGAGTGAGGTGAGGAATTTGGGGGTACGAGTGGAGCGACCTAACGTGAGGTGGGTGGGAGTGAGGAGGAAGAAGAGCACCCAGGTTTTTTGGGGGGCGGTGTGCTGGGTAGCGCCTCTCATTAAGTAAATATATGGGCTTTTGAATTGATTTTATTATTTACTAGGGTGGATGGGCTGTTTTGTCTTGGGCCCAGAGAAACAATTACTACTAGAACAGTGGAGACACTCTACAGCTACCCAGAAAAACACTTACTACTAGTACAGTGGATACACTACCCGCTTCTGGCTCCTTCGAGGTCATCGAAACGTCTCGCTCTACTGAATGTCGTTTTACTTTGGTTCACCGACATGCGGGCCATGCAGTGCGAGGGCCCAAATGCCATCCACCAAATTAGAAGGCGGTATGCAGGCGGAGAGTCACCCCGGTTGTAGCGAGGCAGTAACGAGCCGTCATATCACAAAACCTCACCTCCCCACAGTCTAAGTTTGACGGACGAAGCAACAATCATTTCACTCTTCGCTGAATCCCGTTCTCCCTCACCGTCTTCAAGAAAGCCAACACTCGTATCTGCTATTGTTCTTCTCTCCCAACGAAGGGAAGGTAAGCGGATCCGTGATGTTGGTATATTTTATTTCAGAAAAAAAGAACTTTTGCAAAGCAGTAACCGATCCTCACTCTCTTTTTTATTTCATTGTCATTGCGATTGTCTTTTCCTTTCAGTTGTCTCCTATTATTTGTCAGTTTCATGATGGGCCAAGGAGAACCAGGCAAAGATCTGCCAATGTTGGAGCAGACACGGGAGGTTGATCCCCATGAGACAGAGAGCTCCAAGAAGATGGAGGCAGCCACCGAGCCGACCCTAGATACGCTCATGGCCACTACTGAGCTGGTCAACACCCCGTTTGAGGTTATAGCCCCCGTGGCCCTACAGGAGCAGCTTTCCCCCTTCGAGGATGTGTCCCCCCCCCACTGAGCTGCCCAATGTGATTTTCTTCTTTGCCGATCTCGATTGTGGTTTTTCATCTAAGTATGTGGTGGTAAATAATGCAAAATTTTATTAGCTTCGATACCATGCTACCTTCCCTGTCATGCATACTTTTGACTCTACATAGTGGTTTATATAACTTGTGTTTCTTATATTGGAAAGTAACTCAGAATTTGTTTCTATTTCAATTAGAGCCCTGATGCAAACAAAGATTGTGTGGTTGCACATGTCACTCGCTATGAGGCGGATGACCTGAATATATGCACTGGGAAAACAAAGTTCTTAGGTTGTTGGATCCTGGAAGCCATTTGCACTTATACCAATGTCAAGATGTATTCCAGCCTCACTGTTGTCAGGCGTGTTGTCCAGGGTGTACTGAAGCACAAGAAGTTCAAAGCTACTCCTTCGTTTGTGAGGCATACTGTTCTTGTCAAGCTTACACAGGAAGATGATGTGGCATGCCTCCACAAACAAGTTTATGAGTGGCAAGGCCACAAGGTTATCTTTAGGAAGGTTCACAGGATTGAGCTGCTGCCGGACATCCTCGATGATGTTCATGGCAAGGTCCGTCTTGTGTCCATCCCAAATTAGATCGAGGCATGAAATAGTTGCCCCAGCTAGTGTCGTGGGAAACCACAGCCACCTATGGGACCATGAGCCCCTTTTGTTTCGGTAGGGGGACTGTGCATGTTGCACAAAGAGCGGAGGAGCGCAGCGTAGCATGGTAGAGATCACACGGGCAGTTTTACCCTGGTTCAGGCCGCCGCGAGGCGTAAAACCCTACTCCTGCTTTGGTGGATTGATGGCGGATGGTGGTGGAAACGCAGTGCTCTTGCCCGACAGGGTTGCCTCGGGCGAGAGCAGCTACGCATGTATGTGTGTACAAGGGTCCGAATCCTTTCTATGGTTGCCATGGGCCTCCTTTTATAGATTAAGGGGTCATTACAGTGGCAAATCAGTCATTGTGTACTGATTAGATAGCAAACAATGCTATCATATCTACTCTACAGGCAGAGCAGAACGCATTAAATGCGCCGCTTAGTGTCACATCATGGCCTGCCCGGCATGCCTTGCCGGGCTGCTTGGCCACCTTCTCTCCTGTCCGCATGACACGTCACTGGATGGGTGTCATTTGGAGGCGATTCCTGTAGGAAACGGCTGCCATGTGGCAAGAGACAGCCACTTAGTCACTTTGGGGCTTGGCACCGCATCGATCAATGACTTGCGTCGCTGTCAGGTGGAGCGGTGAAGCCTTGGCGGCGCGTTTTTGCCTTCGTAGGACCCGGCAGGCCTGCCGGGGCGGTCTTGAGGCTTGCTTCCGGGGCAACCTTGACCTCACCAGGCTCTCCTGCCCGGCAAGGGAGGTTTTTCCCTTAGCAGTGCCTTGCTCCTTGGCTTCACTTGGTCTTCTTGATCTGCACTCTGGTTCTTCAAAGAGCTGATCTCTGGTGCCTGGTCTGGTCTTGGTCGTCGCAATCTTAATCTTAGGCATGTGCACAGTTTGGGCAACAGACCCAGGGTTTGTTGCACCGACAGGAGCCCCTGGGCCTGGCCCAAACGCACTGCCGGGCGCCGTCGGGGTAGGCCCTAACTTGTGCACAGGCGAGAGGGAAATAGTTGCTTGTCCCTTGAGATCTCCTTTGCTTCTTCATTAATCTGAGCCCAGGTCAGTTTTTGGTTCTCCCATGCGTCGTGTAACGCCAATTGTGATGGGGCCATCCTTGTGATGGCCCGTGAATGACTTTAACGCACAGGTGAGAAACTGCCAATTCACTCTTCCCACCACGCCCTTATCCCAGGCCACGTATGCAGCATGCATTGAGTGGGGTAGGTAACGGAGGCACGCGGAGCGGGAGAGCGTCAAGGCAAGAGCCCGGTCTTCTCGGATTGGTGGAGGAGGATGGTGGTTACCCGCCGAGGGGCCGGCTCCCAGCCCCCAGCCCGTCTATAAAAGAAGGGGTGGGGGACGGAGTGGGAGCATTCATCTGCACACCCCTCCTGCTCCATTCTCTGCTTCCTCCTGGAGTATGCCAAAGAGGAGAGCTCGGGGCCAAGTCCCGAGCCCTAACTTGGGGTCGATTGTGTCGAATGCTGGGGCAAGATCTTCTTCCTGTCTTCGCGCAGGCCTTAAGGGAGTGTGCGAGCGGCGCGGTGGTAGCACCGGAGGTAGCGACTTTGGTGTGTTCGTTGCCGGGCCGCCCGTAGCTCCAATTTTAGTGAGGGGTGACGCAAGCGACACCACGCCGAGGCCCATAACGGATACGAGGCGTGGTAGTCGATCATGGCCTGTTCCCCCTTTTTCTGCGATGCCGGAGAGAGACCGCAAAGGTGGTTCGTCATTGGCAATGGCGGACCCCTTCTCTCCTGGTACTGCTTGCCCGGTGAATGGGCGGGCTTCTTGTGTCTGTGTATGCTTCTTCGAAAGATGGCGCCCTTCTAACTCCAGGTTGATGGAGATGACCATGCTCTCTGTGGCGTCTCCCGGAGCACCCGGCGCTCGTCCTGGCCGTCGCATCGGTGGCTCGAGCAGCGGTAGACGTGCCTCTTTGAGTGACAGCAATGAGGAGGGTGGTGGCAACCCACGACGCGTCAAGAGCGGGGATGGCCGCTCCGACGCGGCGTGATCACCCGGCGGCACCATCGTCTTCGGCCGGCTTCGGCAGCGCCACCATTCGTGCCTGCCCTTCGGTTTCTTCCTCCCAGCCTGGGAACGGTGCCATCCTGATCCGGGGGAGGCGCCGAATCCCAGCCAGGCCTTCCCTCCTCCTTCTTCGTCTCCCCCTTTAGTTTCGAAGAAGGGGAGAACAGAGAAAAGGCATCACGAGTACTTATCTTTTTTCAATCTAAAATCTGTAGGCACTTGCCAAACTTTAGTTCAAATTATGTAATCTCTTTTATCCATGTTTGTGTTCTATAAGGTATGTACTTGTTGATCAGCATATTAATGAAAAAGATAAACCTTGCCGGGCACTTTTGCATGTAATATGTCCATGCAGAGGTAGGATGCCTCTATACATTCAAGTAAACAAGTTTTTCCCGGTAGGCTATCCTGCCGGTACCCCTAGTTAGCTGCCGTGGAGCTAGGCTTGCCGGGCCCAAACTGTATAGAGGGACCAGCCCCCCGCCAATTTTCTTGCCAAAGGCCACTACAACCACCCTGACCGAAGCAACGTTCGAGTCATGGGATGGGAGCACCTAAGTTTTGAAAATGGCGAGGTTTTCCTATGCATAAGTTTTTACTTACAGAACGTGCATGGATCAGAAAGAGAACTTATCTGTTTGGGCTTGCCGGAGATCGCAATGTAGGCTTGTCTTCTCTTCTCCTCTTCGGGACCGAATCCACGGTAGGAGCCTGCAGTTTGATGCAGATGAAAATGATGCCACATGCAACCTTATCTACATGAACATGCAATGCTCATGATATGCTTATGCATGCAAGTTTTGGGGGGCCCCCAGTGCTTCATTTATTTCTGTTGCTCAGGGTCTGTGCCTGGCTTTGTACGAGGGGTTACATGCAACAGAGGCAAGGCCTGTACAAAAGGGTGGCTGCCGGGCAGGGCCCGACAGCCGCGCCTTACGGGTAGAACTTGCAAAGATTCTCAATATTCCATGAGTAGTTTTGCATTTGATTGCCATCTCCGGTCTCCAGATGGACTGCGCCAGGTCTGGTGACTTGTACTACCCGGTAAGGGCCTTCCCACTTCGGCATCAACTTGTTTGTACCCTTGGTGGACTGAACGTGCCTAAGGACAAGGTCGCCTTCCTCAAAACACCGGGCATGAACCCTACGGCTGTGATAGCGACGCAGGGCTTGCTGATAGCGTGCGGCACGCCTAGTAGCCCGGAGACGGTTCTCCTTGAGTAGCACAGCATCGTCACGCCAGTGCTGATCTTGCGCTACTTCATCATAGGCAAGCACTCGAAGCGACCCGTAAATGAGTTCCGTGGGGATAACTGCTTCTGCCCCATAGACTAGGGAGAAGGGAGTCTGCCCAGTAGCTCGATTTGGTGTCGTTCTGAGGGACCAAAGAACCACCGGCAGCTCGTCGATCTACCGCCTGCCACACTTCTGCTGCCTATCAAATGTTCTTGTCTTGAGTCCTCGCAACACTTCAGCGTTCGCCCTCTCAGCTTGTCCATTGCTCCTTGGATGGGCCACAGAAGCGAACGAGATTTTGCTTCCGAGGGCATGAACGAATTGCATGAAGGCGCGACTCATGAATTGGGTGCCGTTGTCAATGATGATCCGGGTAGGAACTAAAAAGCGGCATGTAACACCCTGGATTTTGCCCATTTTCTTTTTCTTTTGATTTGATCCGGATTCGCTTTTCTGTGGCTTAGTAGTTTTGCAACCTGGAGGGATCACCCTTGATTCCTCTTCCCAAGTGGCTTGCCAACCTCAAAACCATTCCAAGACCTTGCCATTTCCATCTTGGACCAATCCCAATACACTTTTTCTTGGGAATATTCCTTTTTCTATTAAAGGAATAACCCTGTTTGCCCTGAGTTGTGAAGCAACCCACATTTCCATCATTCCCAAAATTCCCAAATAATTCTCATAAATTATTCGGGTCAGATATTCCACAAATATGTCAAATCCTTCCTTGCGATGTTCAAAAATATTTCACAAATATTCCTTTTCTGATTCTGCCCTAGCTGCCAAATTGAGAAGCAAGTACCATTTATATTTGCTTGCTTGGTCTCAAACTTTTTGGGCATTCTTTCCTATCCATATCATTGCCACATGCCAAAATTCAACTTTATTTGGATATTAAATCTCTCTTGGCTAATTTCCAAAGTTTCTGGGCAACTGGAATCTTTGTGAAGGAAGTGCTAGCTAGGAGTATCCAAATGAGTTGAAATTTTGCAAGAATCTTCATATGCTCAAATCATGACTCTCCACCAAGTTTCAACCCTATCCAATCATCTATGTGAGCACAGCCTCAAATCTTGATTTCCGGTCAGATTTTCACATTGTGAAGCAACTATATTTTATATTGCTCCATAAATGCTGAAAATTTACCAGAGCATTCCCCTACCTATATAACACCTATCCACAAGATTTGGCCTTATTTAATCTTTTCAATAATTCCCTAGAATTTTTCTAAGATTCTGGTCAGAGAGGATAGCTGTGAAACAAGTACCATTTTGGCTTGTCCAATTGGTATGAAATTTTTACAGCATCATAACCTATCCAAATCATCATGATCTACCCAATTTGAGCTCAAGTTGATACTCCATGTGAGTACACCTTCCTGATCAAGTTTCTGGACCCAAATGGCAATTGCAAAGCAAGTAGGTTATTTTGTGGTCCAAATCCCCTCAAAATTCACAGGATTGTAGTCCTTCCTACCCTACACCTCCCAGACATCTCATTTTGACCTTATCACTTCCCTATTGATCACAGAAACATGGTCAAGTTTGCTGCTAGAAATTTGTTGACTTTGGTCCAGTCACTTCAGACCCCTCCCGAGTCATCCAGCTGCATAAATGATCTTCAGGAAGGAAGGAGAAGATGCTAGACATCATTTGGCATCAAGTATGGCATGGCAATGCCGTGGCTACGCGGTGACCATGTGCAGAGCACGCCAAACTCTCGCTCTGTGCTCCATACGCGTCGGGAGCGCGTCTCCAGCGGATTCTAGCTCGTTCGGGAGCGCCGGCGAGCTCCCCACCGCACGCGTGGCCCTCTGGAGCCTTCTCCCCCTCGTCCCCGAGCCCGTGGCAGTTTCTGCCGGCCGCCGGAATCTCGCCACCTCGCCGTGCCTCTCGAAGCTCCGTCCACCGTCTTGTAGCTCGCTCTAGAGCCTTCCCCGCGGCTATAAGTAGCTGCCCCGAGGTCTCCCGCATCTCATCCACCCCTCCCCTGCCTCTCTAGTCCACCGAAGCAACCACAACTCGCCGGAGTTCGCCGCGGTCCTCCATAAACGCCTCGGCCTCGGCTTGATTCCGGCCAAACCAAGACTCCCCTCGTCGTTCTGAGCCTTCCACCGCACTCCCCACTCCTCCGCGAGCCACCCCAACCCCTCTCCCTCGCCGGGGACGGCCCGCATTGCCAGCAACCTTCGCCGCCCAGGTCTCTTGTCCGCTTCTGTCCTCCTCCGTCCTCGCGTCCTTCATCCCTCCCCGGCGCCTGCTAGCCCCTGGACGAACGCGCCGCGCCGCCCCGCACCCGCCGGTGGCCTCGGGCGGGCGGGAGACGGCCGGAGCCGGCTGGGCCTCTCGCCCGTGCCTGCCTCTGCCTCGCCTCTCTCTGATTCTGTCGGGCGCCAGGGAGAAGGAGGGAGATAAGGTGGGCCAGCCCATCGGGAGCCCACCCGTTTTTTTTAAAAAGAGCAGCAGCAGTAAGTGGGCCGGCCCAGATGAGCAGCAGCAGCCATCGCGCTTCCGGCCCAGAGCGGCCCAGCTGCACAGTGCGCTTTATCATTTTCCAGGAAAAAAATAGCCAAGGACCCAAGAGTAAATAGTTTATTTACAGAAAGGTCCCTCCTCCTTCAAACAACCACATCTTTTCATCCGTAACTCCGATTGAGGTCCAAAGCCCACTTCTTCGTCTCGACGAGCTCTATCTATTGGTATCATTTTCACTATGTGGTCCCATAGTGGAAATGACCATTTTACCCTTGCCTGTAACCATCCCCTCCGAGAGAGAATTGTTTCCGGCAGTCAACTACGCGGACTCTCCGCACTTCTTCCCGATGGTCCCTTCCTCCCCAGGCAAGCCACAACTCTCATCTGCATCATCGTATTGCAATGGCACAGTTTAACTATTTATTTTAACAACAAATATGAGTTATCTGTGAAATGAATTAGATTATGCAATTCTCGGATAGGTGACTACCATGTTGAATACCAGATTATTAGTGACTAGTAGCTTACCCACTTGTTGATACTATAATGTTGAGATCACTATCTATGATTATTTTGGAGTTCTTAGAGATGAATTAGCAGCAGTGGCTTAAGCATACTGGTTACCGGAGTGTTAGCCATGACAGATATATTATTCGGGGATTAGATATTTCATGGTTGACCTTGAGTCACCTGTCCCGACTTATTCGTGCAGCCACATTTGCCGGTATAGGACGGCCTTGACTTGGTCTGATCGCGTGCTCTTTCACCGGTACCGCCCGACAGGGAAGGTTATGTGTGGACGCTACCCTGGCCCGGTAGGCGGCGATAACCTTGTGAGCCCAGTTGAGTTATTTGGATCCAGGTTCCCGTTTGGGACAGTTTAGTTTGGCCACGACGGTGGCAGGTGTCACGCGGTGACACAGGGGCCATCCAGGGCAGGACTCTGGGGGAGTGTGATTGCCGATGCTTCGATGGGAGAGTCACGGGTCAGGCAGGTTTCGTTGGAGCAACGCTGGTCCACCTGAATGAGATCACGAGGTCAGTGCTCCATGGTGTGGGTAAAGTGCGCAACCTCTGCAGAGGGTAAAATCTATTCGTATAGCCATGTCCACGGTATTGGACAGTCCGTCCAGACCTCACTAGGTGGTCAACCATGGTAGTGATGATAATAATGGAAGAACTCGTCGTAATATCAGAAGTACTCGGTGGTTCATGAGTATTCTGAGGGTTGTGAGACAACCCGGAGGAGAGTAAGTTTGTCAGACCTGTCATGCAGATGGAATCAGGTATTTGATATGTCAGCCATAGGATGGCTATGAGATGAAAGGTCGGATGACCACATGATTGGACTTGGCACAGGTTCAGGTTGGATCCTAAGATTATTCGGAGTATGGATTAAATATGTTTTACCTTACGGCATCTATTTCAGTAACTATTTTGCTATGATGTTATCCTGCCTTAATGCTGATGTTTGCTGTGAGCTTGCGAGTACATTCAAAGTACTCACCTGGCATGTCATGCCAGTTTGCAGGTCATGCCGTGATTGCTTGCTTGTCGAAGATTCCGAGTTTGCGATCTAGGACACGCATTCTAGCCAGAGTCCCTGCGGAGTGGAGTCCATCACCGTCGTCGCTGTTTCGCTGCCGAGAGAGTTACTCCGCTGTTAGCATAGAGCTACCCCCAGGCAGGCGTAGTGTCACCGTGCCGATGTAATCCTTGTACCCTTTTGTAACCATATCCGTTGTAATAAAGAGCTGATTTGTTCTATGCCAGCAGTGCCATATTCCAGAGGACTTGTCCCTGGGCTGGAATACAGGGCGTTCCGGTCATCTTTGAGCCGGGGTGCCATAGAAGTTGGTATCAGAGTAGGTCTGGCTATAGGACATGCAGTCTAGGCACGAGCGTTAGTAACCGATAGTATAGGATCCAGTTGGTTTGTTGCACTTGTTTTTTGCATTTGTTTGTTGCATAGCATGCATATAAACTAGATATCTTATCAATAACGATGGATCTGGTGAGTGTAGGTGGCATCGGTTTCGATTCTCTACCTGCGCTCTCCAGTTTGCATATTTGATCCTTGGTGTGGTGTCATCTTCGTCTCAGCGGAGTGATGCCAAGGTGCTTGGTGGTGTCGATCCCTTGTCGGATTGATGCACCGGTACCACACCAACTTATTCTCATCAGCCACCCCTATCATTTCGGTGATAGACAAGTTCTATCCCGGATCGTACCATTCCACTAGCCGCTTCGGCAACCCTTACTGATCCTTGTTATCAGAAAAGGGCAAAGCCTGCAAGCCTTTCTCTTCACCACTATCTCATTCCGCCACCTATTCTTTGGACGTGTATGGTTTTCTTACGAACGCTTGATGATGATGTGGTCGTAACTTCTGTGTTCCGACCCCCGATCACCAAGTTCGTCCTCGCCACCGGTTTCATCGGTGTTAAGCCTGTATTTGGTGTAGCCTTGTTTACACCAATTTCCTTCCACACATTGATTCACTTTTGTGCACATCGCCACAGCATGTTAGACCGTAATACCGGAGTTCTTGCGAGATTGGTGTGCTTAAGCAGGAATGCATATTATTGCTGTGAATAGCTGTAGAATGTGATGTTGCTTGTGTGTGATCTTGCTACTTTGTGTGCTTTTGTTTATCGTTTCTTTTGCTTCTTTTATTTGGGCCCTTGGTGTTACCTTATTTTCCCCTTATGGAAGTTGCTCACCAACCCTGAACCCAAAGAGTTAGTGAAGAGACAGCCATTTGGAAGCTCAGCTCAGCAATATGAAATTTTCAGCAAACTGTGTTATTTCAGGAATATCGGGCCTGAATATAAATGATATCCTGGCTGGATTGATTATCAGCATCAAGTATACATCAGTGCAATCTTCACAGCAGCAATGATCGAACCAGCAAGAAGGCAAACCGTGTATATGATCCATAGTGCATTTTGTGCCAAAGGTATGGTTCATATATACTAGGTTTGAGTCTGCTATGAGTATAATTTGAACCCTGCTATGTCTTGGATGCAAGCCAGAATATGCTATGAACTTAGTGTTCAGCAAGAAGGACAGTCGAACAATGTTCTTCCTACAACAAGTAACCGACAGCAGAAACCTTAAGGGATATATATATGCACTCGGTCCGCATATTGCAAAGAGAAGTTTCGGGTGTAAGCAGCCCAGTCTTTCCCTACAAGCTACCTGAGAAGCATACGACGCAAGGATTCCTGTGTCTTCCTTGATACGACACGAGGACATCTTCCAATGCAAGCATATGACAATGCATCCCTAGGGTCAGATCCGCAACAGTTGGTCCAAAGGCAAAAATCAGTCAGGACACAAGCTTGCGTCAGAAATCAAGTGGCCAGCTATACATGTTTCCATAGACATGGTGGACATGCTGCCAAGGTCATATGGGTGACTCATACAATGATGCCAGCCCGATGAGGATCTAACTATTGCATGAGCTATGTAAGAAGAAGAGAACGCCAGTTATACACTTCAGAGTGATGACCAACAACCTATGGAGCAAGCCGACCATCTGGTATTTGCCCTATAGCATTGCTCTGTGTTATTCCGGTATGTACAAATTATTATGCTCATACCCGTGTGCATAATAGTGAGCTGTATGGGACGCAGATGAACCCTTGCCCGTCTTTCTTTGGTGACGGCACCACGCCTGTGTTCTGAGCTGTTTCCGGCCGTCCGGGGTGGATGCCGATTTTTATTTCTCTTGTCAGCAACCGGCCCATGTTCTGAGCTGCTTTTCGGCCGTCTCGGGTAGCTGCTGAATTTCTCTTCGTAGCAATGACCCTATGCTCTGAGCTGTTTTTCGGCCGTCTTAGGGAGTTGCTACTTTCTTCTTATCGACACCGTCTCATGCTCTGTGCTGCTTTTCAGCCGTCTTGAGTCGGGGTTGAGTTACTCCAGTAATGTCCCAGATCTAAGTTGTAAAGACCGTTCTGGTGGCTACTGGTTTATTTTCCAGTTTTATCCAAAGGTTCAGATGATCGTTACCCTACAGCTACAACTTGTAAAGTAATACGCCTGCCAGAATATTGCACCTGGCAACACCTATGGTCACACGGAGAATCAAGAACACATAAGGCCAAGTTCGTTAGCAAAGGATCCAGGCAAAGAGAACTATAATGCAAAAACAAGGTTGTCCATATAGGTATGGTAATGGTACAAATACTCCGGACAGTCTGGCTCAGTACCAGTCACCATGGGTACACACCCACGGGGTATATCCCATTTGCAAGGACCCCCTATCAAGACAACCCGCCCCGCCAACAAGATATGCTCAGAATTGTCAGAAGAAGGCAACCAAGCGGATCAGGTCAGCAGAAAGATTAACTCAGCTGTTCAAATTCAGCAGCCATGTTAAAGCATCACACGGCCTACCATCCATATAGAGATACCAACAGACTGAGTAATCAGAAAGTTGACAACAGTCTCGAAGCATGTGTCCTCACAGATAGGAATCAGTTAAAGACTAACATGCCGTAAACAAGATTCTGCTGCCAGGACCGCGGTCAGTCAAATCTATGGATAATATCACAATAAGACCGCACACCTTTATGTTGGTCACGACGGTGACAGTCAAATATTTGGTAAGAGTCTTATACCCAAGACAGTGGAGATACCCAAGATGACCCAGCAATCCGTGCGAGGAGTCAGATTCCGCCAGGAGAACGGTACGACTCACAGTATTGTTTTAAGCCTGGAGGACACACAGCCATTTGGAGACACCCAATGCAATGAGTAAAAGATTTCGTGTCCACCAAGAGAATCTGTTCACAACTCAGTGAACGGTCGTTCGTATTGGACTCTGTCACGACACGTCCATTAGGAACTACCCTCGGACTTATGAACAGGGCACATAGCTCGGTCCGGATAATTTATTGCCCCAGACAGGATAGCAGACATAAAAAGGATTGAACTCGGAGTAATTTATGAGGTACGATTTGCCAGAATAAGGTCAAGTGAAGCAAACCACCCCGAAGCAAGGCAGCCAGTCATATGAAACTCAGAGGGAGCATTATACAAAGGTAAAAAGGAAACCCGAGTTGGAAACGGTTTCCTCAAGTGGAAATATTCATGTTTGATCCCTGGGCAACCAAATCTCGAGGACGAGATTTCTTTAAGGGGGGTAGGTTTGTAACACCCTGGATTTTGCCCATTTTCTTTTTCTTTTGATTTGATACGGATTCGCTTTTCTTGGCTTAGTAGTTTTGCAAACTGGAGGGATCACCCTTGATTCCTCTTCCCAAGTGGCTTGCCAACCTCAAAACCATTCCAAGACCTTGCCATTTCCATCTTGGACCAATCCCAATACTCTTTTTCTTGGGAATATTCCTTTTTCTATTAAAGGAATAACCCTGTTTGCCCTGAGTTGTGAAGCAACCCACATTTCCATCATTCCCAAAATTCCCAAATAATTCTCATAAATTGTTTGGGTCAGATATTCCACAAATATGTCAAATCCTTCCTTGCGATGTTCAAAAATATTTCACAAATATTCCTTTTCTGATTCTGCCCTAGCTGCCAAATTGAGAAGCAAGTACCATTTATATTTGCTTGCTTTTTCTCAAACTTTTTGGGCATTCTTCCCTATCCATATCATTGCCACATGCCAAAATTCAACTTTATTTGGATATTAAATCTCTCTTGGCTAATTTCCAAAGTTTCTGGGCAACTGGAATCTTTGTGAAGCAAGTGCTAGCTAGGAGTATCCAAATGAGTTGAAATTTTGCAAGAATCTTCATATGCTCAAATCATGACTCTCCACCAAGTTTCAACCCTATCCAATCATCTATGTGAGCACAGCCTCAAATCTTGATTTCTGGTCAGATTTTCACATTGTGAAGCAACTATATTTTATATTGCTCCATAAATGCTGAAAATTTACCAGAGCATTCTCCTACCTATATAACACCTATCCACAAGATTTGGCCTTATTTAATCTTTTCAATAATTCCCTAGAATTTTTCTAAGATTCTAGTCAGAGAGGATAGCTGTGAAACAAGTACCATTTTGGCTTGTCCAATTGGTATGAAATTTTTACAGCATCATAACCTGTCCAAATAATCATGATCTACCCAATTTGAGCTCAAGTTGATACTCCATGTGAGTACACCTTCCTGATCAAGTTTCTGGACCCAAATGGCAGTTGCAAAGCAAGTAGGTTATTTTGTGGTCCAAATCGCCTCAAAATTCACAGGATTGTAGTCCTTCCTACCCTACACCTCCCAGACATCATATTTTGACCTTATCACTTCCCTATTGATCACAGAAACGTGGTCAAGTTTGCTGCTAGAAACTTGTTGACTTTGGTCCAGTCACTTCACACCCCTCCTGAGTCATCCAGCTGCATAAATGATCTTCAGGAAGGAAGGAGAAGATGCTAGACATCATTTGGCATCAAGTATGGCGTGGCAATGCCGTGGCTACGCGGTGACCACGTGCAGAGCACGCCAAACTCGCGCTCTGTGCTCCGTACGCGTCGGGAGCGCGTCTCCAGCGGATTCTAGCTCGTCCGGGAGCGCCGGCGAGCTCCCCACCGCACGCGTGGCCCTCTGGATCCTTCTTCCCCTCGTCCCCGAGCCCGTGGCCATTTCTGCCGACCACCGGAATCTCGCCACCTCGCCGTGCCTCTCGAAGCTCCGTCCACCGTCTCGTAGCTCGCTCCAGAGCCTTCCCCGCGGCTATAAGTAGCTGCCCCGAGGTCTCCCGCATCTCATCCACCCCTCCCCTACCTCTCTAGTCCACCGAAGCAACCACAACTCGCCGGAGTTCGCCGCGGTCCTCCATGACCGCCTCGGCCTCGGCTTGATTCCAGCCAAACCAAGACTCCCCTCGCCGTTTTGAGCCTTCCACCGCACTCCCCACTCCTCCGCGAGCCGCCCCAACCCCTCTCCCTCGCCGGGGATGGCCCGCATCGCCAGCAACCTCCGCCGCCCAAGTCCCCTATCCGCTTCTGTCCTCCTTCGCCCTTGCGTCCTTCATCCCTCCCCGGCGCCTGCTAGCCCCTGGACGAACGCGCCGCGCCGCGCCGCACCCGCCGGTGGCCTCGGGCGGGCGGGAGACGGCCGGAGCCGGCCGGGCCTCTCGCCGGTGCCCGCCTCTGCCTCGCCTCTCTCTGTTTCTGTCGGGCGCCAGGGAGAAGGGAGATAAGGTGGGCCAGCCCATCAGGAGCCCACCCGTTTTTTTTTAAAAAGAGCAGCAGCAGTAAGTTGGCCGGCCCAGATGAGCAGCAGCAGCCGTCGCGCTTCCGGCCCAGAGCAGCCCAGTTGCACAGTGCGCTTTATCATTTTCCAGGAAAAAAAAACAGCCAGGGACCCAAGAGTAAATAGTTTATTTACAGAAAGGTCCCTCCTCCTTCAAACAACCACATCTTTTCATCCGTAACTCCGATCGAGGTGAATCCAAAGCCCACTTCTTCGTCTCGACGAGCTCTATCTGGTGGTATCATTTTCACTATGTGGTCCCATAGTGGAAATGACCATTTTACCCTTGCCCGTAAACAGCCCCTCCAAGAGAGAATTGTTTCCGGCAGTCATCTCCGCGGACTCTCCGCACTTCTTCCCGATGGTCCCTTCCTCCCCAGGCAAGCCACAACTCTCATCTGCATCATCGTATTGCATTGTCATAGTTTAACTATTTATTTTAACAACAAATATGAGTTATCTGTGAAATGAATTGGATTATGCAATTCTCGGATAGGTGACTACCGTGTTGAATACCAGATTATTAGTGACTAGTAGCTTACCCACTTGTTGATACTATAATGTTGAGATCACTATCTATGATTATTTTGGAGTTCATCCGGCAGTTCGTAGAGATGAATTAGCAGCAGTGGCTTAAGCATACTGGTTACCGGAGTGTCAGCCATGACAGATATATTATTCGGGGATTAGATATTTCATGGTTGACCTTGAGTCACCTGTTCGGACTTATCCGTGCAGCCACATTTGCCGGTATGGGATGGCCTTGACTTGGTCTGATCGTGTGCTCTTTCACCAGTAGCGCCCGACAGGGAAGGTTGTGCATGCACGCTACCCACACGCCAGCACCGGCGCCTTGCAGTGAGAAAGCCCCGTCAAAGTACATAATCCATTGCTGATCGATTTCCTTGCCGGGGAGAGTTGTTTCTTGAACTCTTCGTCTGGCGTTGGGGTCCATTCTGCAATGAACTCCGCCAAGGCCCTGCTCTGGATCATCGAAGTGCTTTCAAACTTAAGGCCAAAGCTGGACAACTCCAACGCCCACTCCACGATCCTGCCGGTTGCCTCCGGATTTTGCAAAATCCGTTGCAACGGAAAGCGAGTGACGACGGTGATCTCATGTGCTTGAAAATAATGGCGCAGCTTCCTTGAGGCCATAAGGAGGCCGAAGAGCAACTTCTGCACACCAGAATATCTTGACCTAGCTCCTTATAAAAGAGAGCTAACAAAATAAACTGGGCGCTGCACCACCTTCTTCTTCTGTACGGGTTCTTCTGTTTGTGCAGATCCTGTCTTGCCGGGATCAACCCTTGCCGGGGAAGATCTTGCCGCGTCATCCGGCGGTCCTGCCGCTGGTGTTGCTTCCTCATCAGCTTCTCTCTGCGCCACTAGCGCAGCGCTAACCACTTGATTTGTTGCTGCCAGATACAGTAGCAACGGCTCTTGTGGTTTAGGTGCGACTAGCGTCGGCGGAGAGGAAAGGTATTTCTTCAAATCTTGCAGCGCAGCCTCCGCTTCCGGAGTCCATTTCATTGGACCTGCCTTCTTCAAAATTTTGTAGAAGGGCAGGGCGCGCTCAGCAGATTTGGAAATAAACCTGCTTAGAGCAGCAACACAGCCGGCAAGACGACGCACATCCTTGACGCGTCTCGGCTTCAATTTGCTCAATAGCTTTGATCTTGTCGGGGTTCGCTTCGATTCCCCGGCAAGATACAAAGAATCCGAGGAGCTTGCTAGAAGGAACACCGAACACACACTTCTCAGGATTGAGCTTCAAGTTGATCTTGCGCAGAGACCCCTTTACGATTCGACGGGGGGAGAGGTATACGCAAAGAGCAGAACCAATGATCGACGCGGGAAGTTTTTACCCAGGTTTGGGCCGCTGATCAGTGTAAAACCCTACTCCTGCTTTGTGTTCTTATTGATGTTCTTGAGCCCAGCCTTCAGGAGCGCTCGCAATGAACAGTACCTTCAAAGAGCAGCTACGCATGCAGAATGGGCCAGAAGTTCCCCTCCTCTGTAGCAGTTGCCTTGGGCCTCCTTTTATATGCTCAAAGGGGTCTCCACAGTGGCAAAATGTACATACATTGAGGTGTAAAGTAGCTACAGGGTATCATACCTAACCCCTGACGGATTAGGACAAGCGCATTTAATGCACCGTGAGGTGTCCGTTTAGGTGTCCTCACTTTCTTGGGGATGGAAAAAGGGGCCATCCCATCAGCACCGCTTAAGCTCTCCTCCACTGGCGCGTTGCCACGCATCCAGAGAAGGACCCAGAATGTCAGGTTTTGTCGTTGTGCTGGAGTAGTGGTACAGTGGCAGAATCTCGCCGGGCGCCCAAACTTGCCGGGCACCAAGCCTTGCTGGGCGCCAAGCCTTGCCGGGCTCCACAGGCCATCCCGGCAAGGATCTTGCCGGGGAACTGGCCTTTGGATTCCAGCTTTGCTTATCCGTTGATCCTCAGATCTTTGACTTGATGACTTCCTTGGTGACTTGAATCGACCTCGAGCTGTTCCCGGCAAGCCTTGCCGCGAGGATGGCTACAACTGCCCGTGCACAAGTACGGGGTACTAGTGGCCCAAAACTTAGTACACCGACAGGAGCCCCCGGGCCTAGGCCATACACGAGTGCGAGGCGTTGTTGGGCTAGGCCCAAACAGTGCACGGGCACGCGTGGCAGGGGATTAACTGCTCGTAAATATCTTGTTTTACTGTGCCCCCCACTACGCGCAAGGAGCGCGCGACGTGGGAAGTGTGCCAAAAAGGTTGCAACTGCCTCGCGCCTATAGAGGCGCATTCACATTGGGGAATAAAAGAGGCGGCCCCGCTCCTTCCCCATAAAAAGGAGAAGTCGCAGAGGCACAAACCTATTTACCCCCTCTTCTTCTCAATCTGGCCATCGCCGTCGCCTTCCTTCTCTCGAGCTCAGAGCGAAGCCTTCTCTTCTTCCGCCCGCTGCTTCCGCGTTCGCTCCATCCCCAGCTTTCGTTCTCACCATCGCCATGGCGCCCAAGGCTAGCAAAGGCAAGGGCAAGGAGGCGAAAGCTGTCAGGACCCCGATTCTAAGTCACACCGATCTAGCCTGTAACACCTCATATCACTTTGCGGCCTCACGCACGGTATTCCCACGGGTGTCGCCTTACCATGGCCCGGGACCGTTTGCGCCTTTTGGCTCACGTATATGATAGTGTTGCTAGCATCCATATGACAGAGAACCCGGGCCGACATGGCTAGTCGTGAACCCAAAGCGGCGCTAACTTACGGGGACAGGCATACATGAATCAACATCGAGCATGTCGGTCAGCAGCGTGTGAATCCGGGCTGTAGCACTGGGCTAGCAGGACTCCGGGAAACCGGGCTGTAGCAGGCTAGGCAAGACTCCGGATATCACCGCGTGACATTTCCCCGAAGGGACAGACACAGGAACGAAGTGAAACACATGCCGGCCAGTCTAAGTGTTCCGGAGCAGCAGTGCTGGGCTAGCAGGACTCCGGTAAACCGGGCTGTAGAGGACTACCAAGGCTCAGTGGAGACACCAGACTACATTTCCCCATAAGAGAGGCTGCCAAGGATAAACAACTAGATAGTCGGATCCCACACATACCAAGCATTTCAATCATACACACAATATGCTCGATATGTATAAATACAACATGGCATCACAACAAAACTCTACAACTCAAAGTACTTTATTTAAAGGCTCCGGGGAGCCATACATAACATGTTCATACAGATAGGGGTCACACGACCCGACACTCAAGTCATACAAACATACAAGCACATGCGGAAGCAACTAGTCTGAGTACAGACACTAGAAAGAAAGAAGGCTTGACGAAGCCTGTCTATCTACATAGGCCCTTCACAAGCTCAGGTCACCACCTGGGTGGCAAATCACTCGTCAACGTCGAGATCTACATAGAACCCATCGGAGGGGGCGATGTTCTCGTCTGCAACAATTATTAAAGCAACATGAGTACAAAGGTACTCAGCAAGTCTTACAACAGATCCTAATATTTATGCACATTCTCAAGAAGGGTGGTGGAGTTATTGCAGCAAGCCAGCTTTGACTCTTGGCTACACTATCCTACGAGACACCACTTGAGAAATTAGCTTTCGCACACGAGTCCACTAATCACCATCACAATACTCCACCGTGGATCCTCCCTCGTAATCCTACGAGAGGGCCATCCGCGGTACTCACACTTATCTTGAGTCTTTTAGTAGTAACCATTAACTTGTCTATGAACTGCATAAGCGACCAAGTAGTCCTTTACCATGGACGTGGCTATTCGAATAGTTTTATACCCTGCAGGGGTGTACTTCATCACACATGTCTCCACCACTTAGCGTCTGCACACGACATGTGCTCGGCAGACTTCAAGCGAAAGCCGACGTGGGTGTAGACCACGACCTGACTAACCACACAAGTCTCTAGTCCAGGTTTATCGCCTATTCGGGTTCCATCCGCAAGGAAATCCGGCCGGGGTGTCCTCAACGGCCCCAAACGATGTGTGCAGGGTTCCCGAGACACCAAACGGGCGACTCGGTTCACCGGCCACGTGCCTACCGCATCACAGCCCACCCCTAAGGTCAGCGCTGCGCACGGCCTCCAGCAACTACAAACACCAGTAACTACTTGCAACTCCTGGACAGAGGACGAGAGGGGTCAGTAAGTCGAGCGGGGTCATATTTCAGGGCCCAACGTGTGGTAGTAGCTGAATCTTAAATCACGCATACAGATCTCAGTTCTTAAGGACGGCCTCAATGAAACAACCCACCATGTACTCCTACATGGCCTTCCATCGATACCTTTACCAAATCATGTTCAACACTTCACTCTCATTACCGACACAACCATTCACTCTAGTTCATCACCCTGATGAGCCAGACCTGACACAACTCTAAGCATAGCAGGCATAGCATGGTAGGAAACACAGACTTGGCTCAATCAACTCCTACACATGCTAGTGGGTTTCATCTAGTTACCGTGGCAATGACAGGTCATGCAGAGGATATGGGTTCAACTACCGCAACACACAGCAGTTTGAAACACGTTGTCTTAATGCAGTAAACGAGAGCAGAAGCGAGAAGATGGGTTGGTATCGAAATGATCAATGGGGTTGCTTGCCTGACAGAGTGGTAGTGGAATACTGCCCTTCAGTTGGATACTCGTGAATATCCTCGGAGGCAGAACCTACCACGAAGAACACATCGAAACACAATCATCACATGGCAATATGCAACAATATGATGCATGCTATGACATGGCAAAATGAGTGTGTTTTGGCTAATGCATCTTAGAACAGGTTGGTTTGAGTTCATTTGAATCAAGGATTCAAATGCAAACCCAAAATAAGAGGTCATATTAGTGCATTAACTTGTTTCATCTAATCAGCAAGGTTAAAGTGTTCTGACATGCATGAAACCAGTACAGATGGAAAGATTGGATTTTTCTGATCCAAATTCATATATAATTTGTTTGATTTGGAGCTACAGATTAATTTCTATGAATTTTTGAAGTTTGTAGAATTTTCTGGAATTTCCTGAATAAAAATAAAACCAGAGAAATACTTATTGCGTCAGCATTGCGTCAGGATGACGTCAGCGGTCAACGGGGCCGGTCCAGGTCAAACCTGGCCAGTGGGTCCCGCGTGTCAGTGTCATTAGTCTAACTAATTTTTTGTTTAGTCCTAATCCTAAGTTAATTAGCAGGCGGGTCCCACCTGTCATAGACCCAGGGGGTGTCAAACTGGGTCAGCGGGGTCAAACCCGCCGGCGTTTAGCCGCCGGCGAGGCCAGACACGGCGGTGCAGTGCGGGATTCGTGCTCCGGCGACCAAAACGACGGCGGAGCACATCTACGTGATGTGGGGAGTGAGCCGCGTCGAGTGGTGGCAGTGGGTGGAGCTGGGGTGGCCGGAAACGACGCCGGCGACGAGCTGTGCGGCTGCCGGAGTTCGGGCGAGCTCGGGCTCGTCGCTAGGGGGCACGGCGAGGTGCGTGGAGTGGTTCTGTGGACTCCTGCGAGTGCGGTGAAGACGATGGCGTGCTCGGAATCGAGCCAACGTGGCTGTGGCCACGACGGCGACGTGCTGAGGCAGCGGCGGGTGCGGCCGAGCTCGGTGCAGTCGATGCAGGGCTCGAGAGCGAGAACGGAAAGGATGGGGAGGTAGCTGAGCTCACGGCGGTCACGACAGAGCAGACGGCGAGGTCGGGGACGAGCTGCTGCGGTGGTGACGGTGAAAGGGATCTCCGGCGATGGCGAGGTCGGGCAGGGCTGTTGCGGTGGTTCCGAGGCGAACAAGCGCTCGGGGCTCGGACTGCTCGATGGAGAGGACGACGACGGAGCTCGTTGACACGGCAGCGCGGCTCGGGGACGACGGTGGACGCGGGTTTCATGGTGGCGCGGCTGCGGCTGCGTCGGCCATGGTGGGGAGAGAGCGAGAGAGAGGCGCAGGGGGGGAATGAGGTGTCCAGGGGGTCGAGGCGACGACGTGGAGGACGTCCAGGCGTCCAGCGGCTCGAGCGGCAAGCAGCTGGCGCCGTGGCGGGCTCGCGCACGCCGGCGTCACCTCCCTGCCTGCCTGGCGGGGACGAAGCAGCTGGCTGGCATGGGCCAGCACAGTGCTGGGCCGCCAGGTGGGCCGGCTGGTGACTTTGCCAGGTAAGTTTATTTCCTTTTTTTTATATCTGTTTTCTATTTCTGCAAGTTTGTGGCATTTCTAAAAATACCTAGGCACTTTCAAAAATCACCAAACTGCTCATGCCCACTGTATAGAGTATATCCAACATGGAACATTTCAGTTTGGGATTATTTGGACATTTAAAATATTTACTAGCATTTAAATGCCCAAATGCAGGTTACATATGATTTAATTCAATGACCTTATGATGACCTAGAAAAATGTGAACCAGTTTTGGCAGAGGTTCTAACCCAAGACAAAAATGATGGACATTTTAGAAGGGCATTTCAGGTTCATTGAAAAAGATTTTAGTAAACCCTAGTTGTTTCCAGGGGGGGGGCTGGGGGTTCTATCATCCCCATTTCAAGTTTCTGGAAAAGCTTAAACATGATGCAACACTCTAATGCCTGAACTAACTAGGGTGTGACAACTCACCCCCACTCAAAAGAATCTCGTCCCGAGATTTAGGATCCTCCGGGAAGAAGGTGGGGTACTCAAGTCGAAGACGATCCTCCCTTTCCCAAGTAGCTTCTTTCTCGGAATGGTGTGACCATTGAACCTTGAGAAACTTGATATTCTGGCATCGAGTGGTACGTTCGGCTTGGTCAAGGATACGAACGGGATATTCTTGATATGTGAGATTATCTCGGAGATCAATTGTTTCGTGGTCCACTTCACGGATAGGATCCGAGAAGCAATGCCTGAATTGAGAAACGTGGAAGACATCATGAACTCTGGAGAGATGCGGAGGTAGTTCCAATTGGTAGGCAACTTCTCCTCGTTTGGCAGGAATGCGAAAGGGTCCAATGTAACGAGGAGCCAATTTACCCTTGATACCGAATCGATGGGTTCCCTTCAGAGGAGTAACCCGAAGGTAAGCCTTCTCGCCAACTTCATAAGTCATGAGCTTATGTTTGCGGTCATATTGGCTCTTTTGACGAGATTGGGCTGTTTTCAATTTCTCACGAATAATGCGAACCTGCTCTTCTGCTTCCTGAATCATATCCGGGCCAAAGAGTTGTCTTTCCCCGGTTTCTGACCAGTTAAGAGGCGTTCGGCATTTTCGTCCATAGAGAAGTTCGAAAGGGGCTTTGCCCAAGCTAGCTTGATAACTATTGTTATAAGCGAATTCAGCGAATGGAAGACATTTCTCCCAATCCATACCGAAAGAGATGACAGAAGCTCGGAGCATATCTTCCAGAATTTGATTGACTCGTTCTACTTGACCACTTGATTGAGGGTGGAAGGCGGTGCTAAAGGAGAGACGAGTTCCCATAGCATTTTGGAAACTTTCCCAAAATCAAGAGGTGAAAAGACTTCCACGGTCTGACTTAATCTCCAATGGAACACCATGAAGAGACACTATTCGGGAGATGTACAAATCAGCTAGCTGGCTAGCGGTTATACTCTCACGAACAGGTAGGAAGTGGGCTACTTTGGAAAGACGATCGACAACGACGAAGATAGCATTATTCCCTCTCTTGGTCCTGGGAAACCCGGTAATGAAATCCATACCGATTTTATCCCATTTCCATTCAAGAATAAACAAAGGTTGAAGGGTGCCAGCAGGCCGTTGATGCTCTGCTTTAACACGACGACATACGTCGCAGTTAGCAATGTATTGAGCGATTTCTCTCTTCATCCTAGTCCACCAAAACCTCTGGCGTAGGTCTTGATACATTTTAGTAATACCGGATGAATGGTGAGAGGGGATTCATGAGCTTCCTTAAGGATCAATTGCCGTAGCTGTTGTTTCTTGGGAACCACTAGACGGTTTTCAAAGAAGACAACACCTCGATCGTCCATAGAGAAACACTTAGCAGCTCCGCTAGCAATGTTCTCCTGGATGCGGGATATGCCCTTATCACGCTTCTGGGCAGCTATGATTTGATCCGTAAGGTTAGGTTTCGCCACCAGGGTGGATAAGAATCCTCGAGGAGCAATGTGAAGGTTAAACTTGCGAAATTCCTCGTGGAGAAGTGGTTGACTTTGTTGTAACATCAAGTTGTTACAATAAGATTTACGACTTAGCGCATCAGCCATGACATTGGCTTTGCCCGGGGTGTAAGTTATTCCTAAGTCATAATCCGTAATCAACTCGACCCAACATCTTTGCCTGAGATTCAAATCCGGTTGGGTGAAGATGTACTTCAGACTTTGGTGATCGGTGTAAATTTCGCAACGATTACCGAGAAGGTAATGTCGCCATGTTTTGAGTGCATGGACCACAGCTGCAAGCTCTAGATCATGTGTGGGATAATTATCCTCATGTGGACGCAACTGTCGAGAAGCGTAGGCAATCACATGATGATCTTGCATGAGTATGCAACCTAGTCCTTGTCGCGAGGCGTCACAATAGATAACAAAGTCCTTAGAAAAATCTGGTGGCACAAGTACGGGAGCAGATGTCAGGCGTCTTTTCAGTTCCTGAAAGCTGAACTCGCACTGTGGGGTCCACTCGAACTTTTTATCTTTCTTGAGAAGTTCAGTTAGAGGTTTAGCAACCTTGGAGAAATTCTCGACGAAGCGGCGACAATAGCTCGCTAAGCCAAGAAAACTCCGAACTTGCTTGACTGTTTCAGGTGGAGTGCAATCAAGGACGGCTTGAACTCGCTCGGGATTGACAGCAATACCCTTACCAGAGATTACGTGGCCTAGATAGGTCACTTTTGGCAACCAAAATTCACACTTGGAGAATTTGGCATAAAGACGATGCTCTCGAAGTTTCATCAATACTAGCCTTAGATGCTCGGCATGTTCTTCCTCATTCTTGGAGTAGATGAGTATATCATCGAGGTATACCACGATGAATTTATCCAAATACTCCATGAAGATCGAGTTCATTAACCGAGAGAAGGTGGCTGGAGCATTGGTTAAACCGAAGGACATGACGGTGTACTCGTATTGGCCATAACGAGTAACAAAGGCTGTTTTAGGAATGTGCCCGTTCTTGATTTTGATTTGATGGTAGCCCAACCGCAAATCCATTTTGGAAAAGACTGAGGATCCAGTGAGCTGATCATACAGATCGTTGATCCTGGGGAGCGGATACTTGTTCTTGATTGTGACCAAGTTGACAGGTCGGTAATCTACAACCATCCGATCCGTTCCATCCTTCTTCTTGACGAAGAGGATGGGGCAAGCCCATGGAGATGAACTAGGACGGATGAAAACCTTTTTCAAGGACTCATCGAGTTGTTTCTTAAGCTCGGCTAGTTCTAGGGGTGCCATCTTATAGGGTCTTCTAGAGATTGGGACGGTTCCTGGAACAAGGTCTATCACGAACTCGACATCCCTGTCAGGTGGAACACCTGGCAGTTCTTCTGGAAAGACATCTGGGAAGTCGCGGACTACCGGAATATCTTCAAGGTCTGGAAGAGGGTTGGCATTTAGGGAGTAGAGCTGACGCTTAGACACTCGGGTCAAAACATTGACTGTCTTGCCCGATGGATGGGTGAGTTGAACAGTTCTAGAAGAGCAATCAATCCTAGCATAATGGGCTGACATCCAGTCCATACCCAAGATGATGTTTATGTCCGAGGACTTGAGAGCTATCAGTGATGCAAGGAAGACCAATCTATCGACAAGAATTTCATTTCCATGGCTTATTCTAGAGGTTTACCATCTAGAACCAGGGGTTTGAATTGCCATGGAGGTGGGCATGTCACAAAAGGTGGTGTTGTGCAATCGAGCATAGCTCTCAGAGATAAAAGAATGAGATGCTCCAGTATCAAAAAGAACAGTTGCCGGATGGCAGTTAACAAGGAGCGTACCAAGGACGACGTTGGGATCATCATGAGTTTCTTCAGCTGAGACGTAGTTGACATGGCCACGTGCAGTGGTGGCTAGCTTAGCGTAATATGTCTTTCCCGCTGGCTTGTCACGACCAACGGACTTGCCGGGCTGATTGGGGTTGTTGTTCTGGGGACACTCACGTATGTAATGACCCGTCTCTCCACACTTGAAGCATGTCACAACATTGGGGCGTGGAGCAGCATTAGCAGCGGGGCCACCATAGGATTTGGACGGTGCAAACTGCTGATTAGGGCGAGGTGCCTCAAAGGATGGCCTCGGAGTGAACCTGGGTGGCAGGGCTGTGTTTGGAATCCACACCCGGCGCTTCTGATGTCCAGAACCGGATGACGAACCAAAGTCACGGGAGTGCTTGCGTGAGGCGTCATAATCAGTCTGACCTGTCTCAGCACTGATGGCCTTATTCACCAACTTCTGAAAAGAGGTGCACTCGTGCAGACGAAGATCACGACGAAGCTCGGGGCTAAGTCCCTTGCGGAACCTTGCCTGTTTCTTGGCGTCGGTGGATACCTCTTCAGGAGCATATCGTGCTAGATTTCCAAACTCACGGCTGTATGCATCCACGGTCAGTCTACCTTGGGTGAAATTGCAGAACTCCTCCCTCTTACGATCCATGAGACCTTCCGGGATGTGATGCTCACGGAAAGACTCACTGAAGTCAGCCCAAGTGGTAATCTGGCCAGCCGGGCGCATGGCCTCATAGTTTTCCCACCAAAGGCTAGCAGGGCCTTCGAGGTGATAGGCAGCGTAGATAACCTTATCAGCTTCGGCTACGTTGGCAGAACGTAGCTTATTGGTGATGCTGCAAAGCCAATCATCCGCATCGAGGGGCTTGACGGAATGATGGAATGTCGGTGGGTACAACTTGATAAAGTCATTGATTGACACCAATTCGTTCCTCTGATGACGTGCAGTATTCTCCTCAATGCGGGCTAGCAAGCGGTTGGTCTCACGCTTGTTTCTTTCTGCCTCCAGCATAACTTCGGCCAGAGAAGGCGGGTGAGGCATATTCCCATCCCTAGCTGCACTGGCTTCACCCTGCTCCGGGGCAGCAGGGTTGTTGCGGGTATTAACCATCCTAGGAGAGACAAGACAACGGCTTAGACAAGGATGGCAAAATGCTGGCAAGGAAGTGCAGAATGTAATGGACGACATGAAATGCTGAGATGGTCCTTTGCACGACATGGTAATATAGAAACTGCCATATATATACCATCGGTCATACACACCGTACATAGTTTAGTACAAGCCCAGGCTAAAGTACAACTACGATGAAAGACGTTACATCTCATCGGAGGCATTCCAAGCTCCTATACATTATTTTTCTACACCTTCGGAACGTGATACACACCAAGTCGTATCCCACAAGTCACGCAGGACTGTGGAAAATACAACTGTTACAATACTAGTGAAGCTGCTACCAACTCAGGCGTCTCCGTAGTAATCTTCATAGAGATTACCACCATGTCCTGGGAGCTGAACATGATCATCTGGAAACAGTCGGTCCTGTGGAGCTTGCGGTCCAAAAGGACTCGGATGTGGCCTTGGTCCAACAAACGGTGGCAGACGGGGTCCACGGGGAGGGGTGATGCCTCCTACATCACGCCAATCCATACAATCTGGCAGACCAGACCGCACGGGGTACAAGTCCCTCATGTCCACATACCCAGCCTGCACGGCGGGTGCAAACCGTGTCAGAGTGGCCCAGTGATCAGAACGAGTGTTGAAGAGCTCCATTCGCAAGGCACGATTCTCACGGTCCTTGTCCTCAAGCAACTCGGTGGTGGTGCGGAGTAGTGAATCCTCATGGATAGAGTCAGTGTAAAGGGCCTGATAGTACCCTTGTGCCCCAGGGAGTAATGCTGGCATATAGCGGAAATCAGTGTTCCGAAGCAAGGCAAGTCTGGCTCGCATGACAGTCATCATCGAATAAGCAGCATCCTGCACGGACATCTCGATGGTAACCCCAAGTCCATATGAGCAATGGAGGGGTTCAGTAGCTCCAGGATAGGAAGGGTATATCCTGACTGTACAAAGGTATTGGCTTTGATTAAAGTCTCGAAACTGCTCTTCGACGGTATACTCTGGATACCATCGATAGCCTGTCTCGATCATCACTCGGACCAGCATGGCCGTGTGACCAGGTACATCGAGGCACCGAGTCAGACGAACCACTTGATTCTGGGTGCGAGTGGCCATCTGGAAACACGAAATAAGGCAAAGGCATTAGAATTTTCTAGGAGAAATCGGACAGCATAACGGCTGTAAATGCTCAGAAAAAGATTTGAGACATTCACAACAGTTTGCAAGCCACTCAACAACATCATATCAAGGTTCTGGTTCAACTGACAACATACTAGAAGTAGTAGAAACTGAACTGAGGCTTGTAACCAACAATCCTATAAGTTACTACGGATTAGTAACACGTGAACCTGATAGAGAGAAGAGAGCCTAGTCCTTAACCCACGTAGAAAGAGAAAAGGATGACTCAGATCAGAGGGCATAAGGTAAAGGAGTAAAAAGAGCCTTACGTCCCTCCCACAATCAATTCCCCTACATATAACTAAAGCATTTCTAGACTCAACATCGACCAGTTTGGCTCAACGAACCTGCAGGCAGTCCGGCTCTGATACCAACGCTGTCAGGACCCCGATTCTAAGTCACACCGATCTAGCCTGTAACACCTCATATCACTTTGCGGCCTCACGCATGGTATTCCCACGGGTGTCGCCTTACCATGGCCTGGGACCGTTTGCGCCTTTTGGCTCACGTATATGATAGTGTTGCTAGCATCCATATGACAGAGAACCCGGGCCGACATGGCTAGTCGTGAACCCAAAGCGCCGCTAACTTACGGGGACAGGCATACATGAATCAACATCGAGCATGTCGGTCAGCAGCGTGTGAATCCGGGCTGTAGCACTGGGCTAGCAGGACTCCGGGAAACCGGGCTATAGCAGGCTAGGCAAGACTCCGGATATCACCGCGTGACATTTCCCCGAAGGGACAGACACAGGAACGAAGTGAAACACATGCCGGCCAGTCTAAGTGTTCCGGAGCAGCAGTGCTGGGCTAGCAGGACTCCGGTAAACCGGGCTGTAGCGGACTACCAAGGCTCAGTGGAGACACCAGACTACATTTCCCCATAAGAGAGGCTGCCAAGGATAAACAACTAGATAGTCGGATCCCACACATACCAAGCATTTCAATCATACACACAATATGCTCGATATGTATAAATACAACATGGCATCACAACAAAACTCTACAACTCAAAGTACTTTATTTAAAGGCTCCGGGGAGCCATACATAACATGTTCATACAGATAGGGGTCACACGACCCGACACTCAAGTCATACAAACATACAAGCACATGCGGAAGCAACTAGTCTGAGTACAGACACTAGAAAGAAAGAAGGCTTGACGAAGCCTGTCTATCTACATAGGCCCTTCACAAGCTCAGGTCACCACCTGGGTGGCAAGTCACTCGTCAACATCGAGATCTACATAGAACCCATCGGAGGGGGCAGTGTTCTCGTCTGCAACAATTATTAAAGCAACATGAGTACAAAGGTACTCAGCAAGTCTTACAACATATCCTAATATATATGCACATTCTCAAGAAGGGTGGTGGAGTTATTGCAGCAAGCCAGCTTTAACTCTTGGCTACACTATCCTACGAGACACCACTTGAGAAATTAGCTTTCGCACACGAGTCCACTAATCACCATCACAATACTCCACCGTGGATCCTCCCTCGTAATCCTACGAGAGGGCCATCCGCGGTACTCACACTTATCTTGAGTCTTTTAGTAGTAACCATTAACTTGTCTATGAACTGCATAAGCGACCAAGTAGTCCTTTACCGCGGACGAGGCTATTCGAATAGTTTTATACCCTGCAGGGGTGTACTTCGTCACACATGTCTCCACCACTTAGCGTCTGCACACGACATGTGCTCGGCAGACTTCAAGCGAAAGCCGACGTGGGTGTAGACCACGACGTGACTAACCACACAAGTCTCTAGTCCAGGATTATCGCCTATTCGGGTTCCATCCGAGAGGAAATCCGGCCGGGGTGTCCTCAACGGCCCCAAACGATGTGTGCAGGGTTCCCGAGACACCAAACGGGCGACTCGGTACACCGGCCATGTGCCTACCGCATCACAGCCCACCCCTAAGGTCAGCGCTGCGCACGGCCTCCAGCAACTACAAACACCAGTAACTACTTGCAACTCCTGGACAGAGGACGAGAGGGGTCAGTAAGTCGAGAGGGGTCATATTTCAGGGCCCAACGTGTGGTAGTAGCTGAATCTTAAATCACGCATACAGATCTCAGTTCTTAAGGACGGCCTCAATGAAACAACCCACCATGTACTCCTACATGGCCTTCCATCGATACCTTTACCAAATCATGTTCAACACTTCACTCTCATTACCGACACAACCATTCACTCTAGTTCATCACCCTGATGAGCCAGACCTGACACAACTCTAAGCATAGCAGGCATAGCATGGTAGGAAACACAGACTTGGCTCAATCAACTCCTACACATGCTAGTGGGTTTCATCTAGTTACTGTGGCAATGATAGGTCATGCAGAGGATATGGGTTCAACTACCGCAACACACAGCAGTTTGAAACGCGTTGTCTTAATGCAGTAAACGAGAGCAGAAGCGAGAAGATGGGTTGGTATCGAAATGATCAATGGGGTTGCTTGCCTGACAGAGTGGTAGTGGAATACTGCCCTTCAGTTGGATACTCGTGAATATCCTCGGAGGCAGAACCTACCACGAAGAACACATCGAAACACAATCATCACATGGCAATATGCAACAATATGATGCATGCTATGACATGGCAAAATGAGTGTGTTTTGGCTAATGCATCTTAGAACAGGTTGGTTTGAGTTCATTTGAATCAAGGATTCAAATGCAAACCCAAAATAAGAGGTCATATTAGTGCATTAACTTGTTTCATCTAATCAGCAAGGTTAAAGTGTTCTGACATGCATGAAACTAGTACAGATGGAAAGATTGGATTTTTCTGATCCAAATTCATATATAATTTGTTTGATTTGGAGCTACAGATTAATTTCTATGAATTTTTGAAGTTTGTAGAATTTTCTGGAATTTCCTGAATAAAAATAAAACCAGAGAAATACTTATAGCGTCAGCATTGCGTCAGGATGATGTCAGCGGTCAACGGGGCCGGTCCAGGTCAAACCTGGCCAGTGGGTCCCGCGTGTCAGTGTCATTAGTCTAACTAATTTTTTGTTTAGTCCTAATCCTAAGTTAATTAGCAGGCGGGTCCCACCTGTCATAGACCCAGGGGGGTCAAACTGGGTCAGCGGGGTCAAACCCGCCGGCGTTTAGCCGCCTGCGAGGCCAGACACGGCGGCGCAGTGCGGGATTCGTGCTCCGGCGACCAAAACGACGACGGAGCACATCTACGTGATGCGGGGAGTGAGCCGCGTTGAGTGGTGGCAGTGGGTGGAGCTGGGGTGGCCGGAAACGACGCCGGCGACGAGCTGTGCGGCTGCCGGAGTTCGGGCGAGCTCGGGCTCGTCGCTAGGGGGCACGGCGAGGTGCGTGGAGTGGTTCTGTGGACTCCTGCGAGTGCGGCGAAGACGATGGCGTGCTCGGAATCGAGCCAACGTGGCTGTGGCCACGACGGCGACGTGCTGAGGCGGCGGCGGGTGCGGCCGAGCTCGGTGCAGTCGATGCAGGGCTCGAGAGCGAGAACGGAAAGGATGGGGAGGTAGCTGAGCTCACGGCGGTCACGACGGAGCAGACGGCGAGGTCGGGGATGAGCTGCTGCGGTGGTGACGGCGAAAGGGATCTCCGGCGACGGCGAGGTCGGGCGGGGCTGTTGCGGTGGTTCCGAGGCGAACAAGCGCTCGGGGCTCGGTCTACTCGATGGAGAGGACGACGACGGAGCTCGTGGACACGGCAGCGCGGCTCGGGGACGACGGTGGACGCGGGTTTCACGGTGGCGCGACTGCGGCTGCGTCGGCCATGGTGGGGAGAGAGCGAGAGAGAGGCGCAGGGGGGGAATGAGCTGTCCAGGGGGTCGAGGCGACGACGTGGAGGACGTCCAGGCATCCAGCGGCTCGAGCGGCAAGCAGCTGGCGCCGTGGCGGGCTCGCGCACGCCGGCGTCACCTCCCTGCCTGCCTGGCGGGGACAAAGCAGCTGGCTGGCATGGGCCAGCACAGTGCTGGGCCGCCAGGTGGGCCGGCTGGTGACTTTGCCAGGTAAGTTTATTTCCTTTTTTTTATATCTGTTTTCTAATTTCTGCAAGTTTGTGGCATTTCTAAAAAATACCTAGGCACTTTCAAAAATCACCAAACTGCTCATGCCCACTGTATAGAGTATATCCAACATGGAACATTTCAGTTTGGGATTATTTGGACATTTAAAATATTTACTAGCATTTAAATGCCCAAATGCAGGTTACATATGATTTAATTCAATGACCTTATGATGACCTAGAAAAATGTGAACCAGTTTTGGCAGAGGTTCTAACCCAAGACAAAAATGATGGACATTTTAGAAGGGCATTTTAGGTTCATTGAAAAAGATTTTAGTAAACCCTAGTTGTTTCCAGGGGGGCTGGGGGTTCTATCATCCCCATTTCAAGTTTCTGGAAAAGCTTAAACATGATGCAACACTCTAATGCCTGAACTAACTAGGGTGTGACAAAAGCCGATGTTCCGGAGAGCGAACTGGTGAAGATGCGGAAGAGGCTCGTCGTCTTCCCTCCAACGCTCGATGCCGAAGCTCTGAAGGGGCGATACCAATGCATGTGGGTGAAGGGGACGCAAGCCCATCCCGCCACACGCGTAATCCCAGGTGCTTGTTCTGAAGGCGGATCGGACAGATACCCTTTCTTCACTGCATATTTCTATTGCGGGCTCTGTCCCCCCTTTTCTGACTTCTTCAATGATATCATGTACACATACGGCTTTCGTCTTCTCGATTTCACGCCGAATGCAGTACTTTGCATGTCTATCTTTGCCCATCTCTGCGAAAACTTTGTTGGCGTGATCCCCAATTCTGCTCTTTTTCGCCATTATTTCTACCCTCGCATCCAAAAAGGAGAGGCCCTCTCTGGTTCTATTGCCTAGATTCCAAGGGCTTGGAATAAAGAAATATATCCAGAGGGAGTTTACCGCGAAAAGTGGGACGAGTGGCGGCCTGAATGGTGCTAGATCCAGGAAGCAGATCCCCATCCATTTTGTCATCCCCGGCAACAGAAGGTGGTCCACGGCAAGGATTGGAGCGACCCCGCAGCGGAGGACGAGAAGCTCACAATCGCCACTACCAGAATCCTTCGCCTGAAGGCTGCCGGACTGACGATGGAGATGATCGGCTTCAACTTTCTCCGCCGCCGCATCGCCCCTCTGCAGAACAGGGGAAGGCCAGCTTGGGAATACAAGAACGTGGCAGATGTCATGAGATTGCGCCCCAGGCTGAACAACAACCTGACCGCTATGCAGCTTGGCGCTCTCCGTCAAAGATTATTCCAGCGCGAAGACAAGCACCGGCTGCCGGCAAGGATTGTCCCCTTGTGCAACAATTCTGCCTTGGGGTCAATCATTGCCTTCATGCCGATGTTCAATGCCCACGGCCTTGACCCGACCTGGGCCGAGCCATCCGAGGAAGAAGCGCAGAAGTTCTTTGACAACTTGACGGAGAAGCCTATCCGGCAAGAGTCAGATCTCATCCGAGCCACCACTGATCAAGAAGTAGCCTACATTGCTACTAGAGTGGAGGAGGCAAATCTTGCCGCAGAGGCCGGCAGCGTCGGCTTCACAGAGTGGGAAGCTAGCGACGTAGAGGTGGTAGTGGAGGTAAAGCCTGCCGAGGAGGACAAGGTTGCCGGGGAAGAGAGCAGCGCAGCTGCTGAGAGCTCGTCCGGCGAGGACACGGCCGAAGAAGAGACGCGAGAAGAGCCCCCACCCCCGAAGAAGACGAAACGTGTTCTTCGGAAGGCTGCATCTGGCATCCTGGCAAGCCAGTCTTCTTCGAGCGGCGAAGCCCCCGGCAAGAAAGTGGCCGGCAAGACTGGACCGCGGCAGGGGGCTCGTCAACAGCCAGCGCGGAGCGCGAGACCCACACCAGCGGCCACTGCTAGGGCGGCAGGAGGGTCTCGTACTACCGCACCGGAAGCTGCCCCAGGTGCCTGCCACAGCCAAGCGGCCTAGGACTCCTCCTCCGCCTCCCCACTCAGACATCGCAACGGAGGTCGACTTTGACATCTCCGGCTTTAGTCCGGAGCGAGAAGAAGAAGAGTGAGTACTTTGCCACAGCTTTTACCTTCCAATCCTGGATCAATCTTACTGACTCGTTTGTATTGTTTCTGCAGTGACACAGAAACCTTGCTGGAGAGGATGGCGAAGAGGTCAAGGACTTCTACGGGTGACGAGCCCCCGGCAAGCTCCACGAGCGTGCCAGAAACTGTCATTGTCAGCCCGGTGTCCGGTCCTCAACGCAGCCCCCAGCACAGCCCCCAGCGTAAGTTCATTGTCCTTTTTCCGCTGACTGGTGCCGAGGCTTTCATTCTTGCCGCTGATATCTTTGGGTTCGCAGGAGAAGAACGGCAACAAAGAGAAGACACCCCCATTGTGCCTCCTTCATCGACTGCTCCGCCCACAAGCACATCCCCAGCAAGAGATCCTGCCAACGAGCCCGTCCTGATTGAGGAGGAGCCAGCAAGCACGGACTCCGGCAACCCACCCCCGGCAACCGGAGTTGCCGGGAGAGGCGAAGCCACCTCCCGACAGCTCGACGCAGGTACTCGATCGCCTCAGAGTGGTTGTTATTCTTTTTCTCTTACCTCTCTCTCTTTAGTCATTTCAAACTTCAACCTCGATCTTATTATGTCTTCCTCCTTCGCCCTTCAGAGTTCCTTGTGATGGAACACATGGACGTCGACGTCGTCATCGAGGAGACCGCCAGGGATGCCGCCGCCGAAGCAGACAGGATCGCTGCCAGTGAGGCCACCAAGGATGACATTGCCGAGGCTGGTGGTGCTCTTGACGGGGAGGCCGCCAAGACAGCACAAGAGGAAATCGCCGAAGAACCTGCTGAAGAGGGCGACAGGGGGGCTGAGGACCACACTGACAGCATTCCTGCCGCAGGAGCGCCAGGCGCTGCACCGGCCACAGAGCCCCCTGTCACTGGTGAGGCAGCCACTGAAGACCAGCCGTCAACATCTGAAGGCCCCTCATCCAGCAAGTACCTCAAGGTTGGCGAGAACCTGTTCGTCAACTTGCCGGGGACGGCAAGCACTGAGGTACCAGCCGAAGGAGAAATTTTCGAGGAAATCATTGCTGCTGCCGGGCTCGAAGTTGTTGACGACCCCAGCACTAGCAGCGGCAAATCTGAAGAGGGTCAGCTCCTTCAGGCCATGGGCGAGAATTTCCGCAAACTCCAGGCTCTCCATCGTGCCCGAAAAGAGAATGCGGACTCCAGAATGGCAGTTGTCGAGGCGGCCGATGCGGATTTTCAAAGGCGCGTCGCACAAATGCAGATCTGGCACGCCGAGGCCCTCCAAGAGTTGGTTGCCGGCCGGGAACAAGTGAGCCAGCAGTGGAATGAGATCCTCCTGAAACAATCCGATATGGAGAAGGCACATGATGAAGCTGTTCAAAGGATTGCTGCCGAAGATGCTCTCCTGACGGGGCGCCGCGTTGCTCTTGATGCTCACGAAGCAGATCTCACCGCACGTGAGCAGGCGCTCGCCGCCAAGCTTCATAGCAAGGATGAGGATATCGAGAATCTTGTCGCGCGGCGGACCCAGGAGCTGGAGCAAAAACATAAGGAGGCGCTCGAAGCTCTGACTGCAAGTCACGCCGGCAAGCTCAAGGAGACCGTCGATGCTGCTGAAGCTGCAGAGGCCGCTAAGAACGAGCTGAGCGACAAAGTGAAGAGGCTGGAAACAGATCTCGAAGAGCATGGCAAGGAGCTCTCGACGCTCAAGGGGGACAGGGAAAAAACCCTCCACTCCTTGGCGGAGATGCAAGTTGCCCTGTCCGACAAGACCAAGCAGCTCTCCTCTGCGGCGGATAATATCGCGGTTCTGGAACTGAAGCTGACTATGCTGTAGAAGTCTCTCGAGACCAGCAGGGCCCGTGAGAAGGCTCTACTCAAGGATCTCCAAGGAGAGAGGAACCTGCTCAAGAGTGCCGCCGCCTTCCAAACCGAGTACGAGAAGGGAGTGGAGATCTGGACTGGACGCCTCATCGCCACCGCGGAGAAGCTTACCGCAGAACTGTCAACCATGGGCCTGTCGAACTTCAGCTATTCTTCCGAGGAAAGAATATCTCCAAGTGCCAGGTTGACGATGTTCTTTGAAAGCATCATCAACGCGTTGAGGGCGCTCCAGTCTAGCCGGGCGACCCAACTGGCCAACGAGACCCGCCGGCTTTGCCGGGCCGTCCTCCGCAAGGTGCTCATCAAGGTGGTGCACAGCAATCCCGGCATCGACCTCTCCAACGCGCTCGGCCATCTGCCAAAGGATGCAAATGTTGAGGCACTTGAAGAGTGCATCGCGCCTATCCTCGAGAAGGTGGACTCCATCAAAAGGATCGAAGGCCAGCGCAGGGATTGAGTGCTTCCCTTTTATTCTTGCCGTCGTCATCTCATGTAAAAGACAATTAAGTCTCAAGTTAGAATTGCGGCAACTCATGGATGTAATACAATTTGTCTATATTTGGGTTCATGCTTGCTATTTTCCTTGTCTGATTCCTTTATGTATGGAGTTCACCCTACGCTTATTGAAAAACTTGCTGGCGTGCAACCTGCCGCGAGCGCTGAGTGCGGGACTTCAACAGCCTGCTGGAGGCGTAGCGGCCGGCAAGACTCCTTGGTGTTCTCAGTGCAGCCACTTAAATCGCTAAGCGGGCTCGAAACAAAATAAGGGCGCGACCGATTACAACAAGGGTTCCTTCGCGTGCAGATTTTCCATACAAGAATCGGAATCATCCAAGGAAATAACTTTGTAATAAAAGAGAAACTTGCTCTGAGTTTTGAGTTTTTAGGACTTAGCTTTCTATCATTGTCCTTCCTCCAGCAAGCATCGATTCCGAACGTCGCCAACTGGTATTCATATCTTCTTCCCCCCCCGGCAAATGTGCACGCGAGGAATCCTTCTGTCTTTTGGGAAAAAGAAAGAAGAGAAAATAAAGACATGAAACCTTGGCGGTTCATTAGAACTTACCGGGATTAGGTGTCATACAACATCTTAGACAAACATGCATATATAAATATGAACATGGGAATCAATAAGGGAATGTACAACACTTAAATTTATTCATCTGTGCTCAGGGTCAGCGCCTGGCTTTGTACAAAGGATCACATGCCTTGCCGGCAAGACTTGTACAAGAGGGTGGTTGCCGGGAGCCCCCGACAACCGCGCCTTATGGGTAGAACTTGCAAAGATGTTTGATATTCCAGGAATTACTCACTGGAATGCCATCTTCGGTCTCCAGGCGGACAGCACCAGGCCTGGTGACTCGTACTACCCGGTAAGGGCCTTCCCACTTTGGCGTCAACTTGTTTGAATTCTTGGCGGACTGAATCCGCCGAAGAACAAGGTCGCCTTCCTCAAGGCTTCGGGCATGAACTTTGCGGCTATGATAGCGGCGCAAAGCTTGCTGGTAGCGTGCAGCTCGCACAGCAGCCTGAAGACGATTCTCCTCAAGGAGCACAGCGTCATCTTGCCGCAGCTGCTCTTGCTCGAGCTCATCATAAGCGAGCACTTGAGGAGATCCATATATGAGTTCCATGGGGAGAACTGCTTCCGCTTCGTAGACCAGAGCGAAGGGCGTCTGGCCGGTGGCTCGATTTGGTGTCGTTCTGATTGACCAAAGAACCGCCGGCAACTCATCAATCCAGCGTCTTCCGCACTTTTTCAGCCTGTCAAAAGTTCTGGTCCTGAGACCGCGCAACACTTTAGCATTGGCCCTCTCCGCTTGGCCGTTGCTTCTCGGGTGAGCAACAGAGGCAAAACAAATCCTGCCGCCAAGGTCTTGGACGTACTGCATGAAGGTGCGACTTGTGAACTGCGTGTCGTTGTCGGTGATGATCCTGTTGGGCACACCAAAACGGTAAACAATTCCCTTGAAGAACTTGACAGCTGATTGCGCTGTCACCTTCCTCACTGCTTCCACCTCCGGCCACTTTGTGAACTTGTCGATAGCAACATACAAGTACTCAAAGCCCCCGGTAGCACGGGGGAAAGGGCCCAGTATGTCGAGCCCCCAGACCGAAAATGGCCAGGAAAGAGGGATTGTCTGAAGAGCTTGAGCTGGCTGATGTAATTTCTTCGAATGAAACTGGCACGCTTCACACTTGGTTACTAGTGCAGTCGCATCCTGGAGAGCGGTGGGCCAAAAGAAACCTTGCCGGAATGCTTTCCCGGCAAGCGCTCTTGACCCTATGTGAGAGCCACATATGCCCCCATGTATCTCCGCCAACAGCTCTAGCCCATCTTCTCGAGGAATGCACTTCAATTTCACACCATTCGGTCTCTTTCTGTACAGGACGTCATCGACAAACTTGTACATAACAGACCGACGGGCTACTCTCTCTGCTTCTTCCTGCTCCTCAGGGAGTTCACCTGTCTGAAGGAAATGGACAATGTGCTGCGCCCATGCTGGAGCCTGAGGCTCGACAGCTAGGACTAAAGGCATCTCTTCTGCCGGGGAAACGTTCGTCTCGACAGCAAGGGCCTGAGGCCCTGCCGGAGCCTGTTGTTCCCCGGCAGGCATGTCAATCCCGGCAACTTCCTTGCCGGCGGCTCCGGGGAGCTCTGCCGGGAAGTACTGGCCAGAGTTCAACTTTCTTCTCTTTTCTTGCCGCATCGATGGCGCCACGGATGGTTGAGTCAATTGGAGCACAAAAGTACTTGGTTCCACAGGCAACTTGAGGGCAGCACACTTTGACAGGTCGTCAGCAATATTGTTCTCGGCACGAGGAACGTGCTCCATTTGGAGGCCGTCAAAGCGTTCTTCCAATTTCCTCACTTCATCTACGTAGGCTTGCATCAATGGACTTTGATAACTCTTGTTAACTTGTCTGACGACAAGTTGTGAATCGCCTTTGATGACGAGCTTTTTGATACCAAGGTCCACCGCGATCCTGAGACCGGCAAGCAAACCCTCGTATTCTGCAGTGTTGTTGGTCAAACTCTCCCGGTGCATTTGGACTACGTACTTGAGGTGCTCTCCGGTGGGTGCGACAAGCAGCACGCCAGCACCGGTGCCTTGCAGTGAGAAAGCCCCGTCAATGTACATAATCCATTGCTAATCGATTTCCTTGCCGGGGAGAGTTGTTTCTTGAACTTCTTCGTCTGGCGTTGAGGTCCATTCTGCAATGAACTCCGCCAAGGCCCTGCTCTGGATCATCGAAGTGCTTTCAAACTTAAGGCCAAAGCTGGACAACTCCAACGCCCACTCCACGATCCTGCCGGTTGCCTCCGGATTTTGCAAAATCCGTTGCAACGGAAAGCGAGTGACGACAGTGATCTCATGTGCTTGAAAATAATGGCGCAGCTTCCTTGAGGCCATAAGGAGGCCGAAGAGCAACTTCTGCACACCATAATATCTTGACCTAGCTCCTTGTAAAAGAGAGCTAACAAAATAAACTGGACGCTGCACCACCTTCTTCTTCTGTACGGGTTCTTCTGTTTGCGCAGATCCTGTCTTGCCGGGATCAACCCTTGCCGGGGAAGATCTTGCCGCGTCATCCGGCGGTCCTGCCGCTGGTGTTGCTTCCTCATCAGTTTCTCTCTGCGCCACTAGCGCAGCGCTAACCACTTGATTTGTTGCTGCCAGATACAGCAGCAACGGCTCTTGTGGTTTAGGCGCGACTAGCGTCGGCGGAGAGGAAAGGTGTTTCTTCAAATCTTGCAGCGCAGCCTCCGCTTCCGGAATCCATTTCATTGGACCTGCCTTCTTCAAAATTTTGAAGAAGGGCAGGGCGCGCTCAGCAGATTTGGAAATAAACCTGCTTAGAGCAGCAACACAGCCGGCAAGACGACGCACATCCTTGACGCGTCTCGGCGCTTCAATTTGCTCAATAGCTTTGATCTTGTCGGGGTTCGCTTCGATTCCCCGGCAAGATACAAAGAATCCGAGGAGCTTGCCGGAAGGAACACCGAACACGCACTTCTCAGGATTGAGCTTCAAGTTGATCTTGCGCAAGTTTGCAAATGTTTCTTCTAAGTCTTGAATGAGCGTTGCTTTATCTTTGGTTTTGACCACTATATCATCCATATACGCCTCCATATTTCTATGGAGTTGTGGCTCAAAACCAATCTGGATTGCTCTGGCAAATGTTGAACCAGCACTTTTCAACCCGAAAGGCATTCGTATAAAACAATACGTACCACATGGGGTGATAAAGGCGGTCTTCTCTTCATCTTCTTTTGCCATAAAAATCTGATGATACCCTGAATAAGCATCAAGGAAGGACAGGAGATCACAACCAGCGGTGGCATCCACAATCTGGTCGATGCACGGCAAGGGAAAGGGATCTTTTGGACAAGCTTTATTGATATCTGTATAATCGATACAAAGCCTCCATTTCCCATTCGCTTTCCGCACTACGACCGGATTGGCCAACCAGGTTGGATGAAGCACCCCTTTGACCAGTCCTGCCGCCTCCAGCTTTTTAATCTCTTCGGCAATGAATTCTTGCTGCTCCAAGGCCTGCTTCCTGACCCTTTGCTTGACGGGCAGCGCATGAGGACAGACACCAAGGTGGTGCTCAATTACCTTCCTGGGAACACCGGGGATGTCAGACGGTTGCCATGCAAACACGTCGACATTCGCCCGCAGGAAAGCAACGAGCGCGCTTTCCTATTTTTCATCTAGGGTGGAACTTATGGTGAAAGTTCCCCCTGTTCCGTCCTCTCTGACAGGCACCTTCTTAGTCTCCGGTGGAGCAGCCTTGGACTTCTTGTTCTTGCCGGAGGAACTCTCTGGTACGTCCTCGGCAGAAGCGCAGCACTCCGAGGAAGTGCGCTTGCCGGAGTTCGCGCCAAGGTTCCTGCCAGTCTTCTTCTTCCCTCCGGGAGTTCCAGCGGCAGGAGCAGATGCCTTGACGGCAGGTGCTGCAACTGCTTCCCGGTAAAGTTGGTCGGCACAGATGAGTGCATCCCTCTTATCAGAATGGATAGTGATGATGCCCAACGGCCCAGGCATCTTCAAGACGTTGTATGCGTAGTGTGATGCCGCCATAAGCTTAGCCAGCGCTGGCCGACCAAGGATCCCATTGTATGACATGGGGATCTTGGCGACATCAAACACCACCTTCTCGGTCCTGAAGTTAAGCTCGCTGCCAAATGTTACTGGCAGCGTGATCTTGCCCTTAGGCTGGGTTCTTCCCGGATTGACCCCTTGAAACGTACCCGTTTCCTCGAGGTCCTCATCGGGAATCTGAAGCTTTCTGAGCAGATCCGGTGAGATTAAGTTTAGGCCGGCCCCGCCGTCAACTAACATTTTCGTCACCTTGAGGTTGCGAATCGTTGGGGAGACCAACGATGGCAAGCACCCGACCGCAGTTGTGCGATCGGGGTCATCCTCGGCGTCGAAAATGATAGGAGCGCTGGACCACTTCAGGGGCCTACATGCATCTGGGGATGGCTCTGCCGCATTGACCTCCCGCACCCACTGTTTGAATTGGCGGTGGGAGGAATGCAGCGAGGCACCCCCATCAATGCACATGGCCTCCGTAGCCTTCTGGAATTCTTGCTCACTGGATTCATCATCTTCCTCATCATCATCTCCTTCTTTGTCTCGGCCCCGAGTGGGCCGATCCTTTTGCTGCTTGGCCTTGCCGCGGCGACCCCCTCGGCCACCGTGTTTCTTGCCGGACCCCTCAGCACCATCTTGGGCCTTCTCCTTGTCTCGCCTCTCGTATTCGGCCCTCTGCTTCTCGGCAAGCTGCTCAACTTGCCGGCAGTTCTGGAGATCGTGGCCCTTGGTGCGATGGATCTTGCAATACTGCTTGCCGGAGTTGTCCGACTTGTCGGCAGCCGCCAAGGCCTGACAGGAAGGGCACCCGGCAGGATCCTTGCCGGGGTCGCTAACCTTGGCCTTCTTGGTGGCGCCGGGGTTGTCGGATTCCTCGACAGCAAGCACGGCCTTGCCTCCGCGCTTCCTGTTCCGCCGCCGGCCTTTCCTTTACGGGGCCGCGGCGTCTTCATCTTCGGACTCGCCCACCGCGCCAACAGCCTCACCAGGGAGTTTCCTCCCCTCTTCAGCTCAAGCGCACCTGTCGGCCAGAGTGTAAAGCTCGGCAATACTCCTGACTTTGTTCATTGCCAGCTCTTCCCGCATTCTGCGGTTACGCACGTTCTGGTGGAACGCGCTAATGACAGCGGCAGGATGAACGTCGGGAATATTGTACTGCACTCGGCTGAACCTCTGCATAAACTTGCGCAGGGACTCGCCCTCCTTCTGAGGGATGATGTGCAAATCGCTCTCTTGGCCAGGAGCTTGGTGGCCTCCAACAAAGGCGCCAACAAACTGATGGCACAGACATGACCAGGAAGAAATGGAATTCTTCGGCAGATGCATCAACCACGACCTGACGTTGGGTTTGAGCACCAACGGGAAGTAGTTGGCAAGTATTTTGTCATCTCGGCCCCCGGCAGCCTGCACCGCAATGGTGTAGATGCTCAGGAACTCCGAGGGATGGGTCTTACCGTCATATTTCTCCGGGACCTCCGGCTTGAAGGTTCGGGAATTGGGCCACCGGACTTGCCGCAGCTCACGGGTAAACGCTGGAGTCCCTACCTCATAGGGTAAGTCTCCTACGTCCCCTGGCGCAGGCTCGTCGACAGCCGGCCCCGCGCGCTTATCAGACTGATAGCGCGCTTCCCGTCGCCGCTCGATGGTTGTTCGAGCGTCCTCCTTGCATCGTTCCTAGAGAACTTGACGCTGATCACGGCGCATCCGTGGATCGGACGACACCGTGGAAACTTCTTCATGGCGGTCGACTTGCTGAGTTGTCGGCCGCCGCTGGTGCCGCGGAGGGGAGTGCACTGTGGTTGCACCACCTCCGGTTTTCTCTACATCGGCTCGCGCCGGATCGATGGGCCTCCGCTGCGAGGGCCCTGCCTCTTGCTCTCCATCCTTGTTGGCGAAGCCGATAAGGCTCTGGATAGTAGCTTGCCACTCCTCCATCTTCTCCGGGGCGGGAGGAAAATCGAGGAGCAGCTGCGCACGTGCCAAGGCTTCCGCTGGCGTAGGTGGCGGCGACAAGTGCGAGGTACGTGAGGTGCTCTGACTCCTAACCATGTTAGAAGGAGCACCACCACGGTCACGCGACCGTGCGCCAGCTCCGCCGGCAGCTTGGTGTGCATTCTGGCCCCGTGCATCTTGGGATCGATGCGCAGAGACCTTTTCATGGGAAAGCCCCGAACCACCAGCGCCATGACGTCGCTCGTCTTGCACGACCTGGGTAGGTCGCGAGGCTTGCGCCGGCGCGGGAGCTCCAGCAGGCGCCCTTCGATCTCTAGAGTTCGTTGTGCCACCCGTAGGCAACACAGCGCCATCTCTAGATCCAGCGGCGTGCAGGTTACCACTGCCACTGCGAACGATACCGCTCGCTTGGCTTGGATCACCAGAACGCCGCGGGGGTTCTAATCCTCTTCCTTCCGCACCCACGCCGTCGCCTGTACGCGAAGGTGTAGGCAAAACGGACGTGGACGGCTGCGCTGACGCAGCGCTCTTCTTCTTGGGCGGCATGATGATGAAGATGATGAAGAAACTAAGGTGCCGAGCACTAGATCAGGTTCACGCAACCTTCAATCCCCCTACCTGGCGCGCCAAAGATGCCGGGGTACGACACCTATGGGATCCCGAGAGACCCCTTTACGATTCGGCGGGGGGAGAGGTATACGCAAAGAGCAGAACCAATGATCGACGCGGGAAGTTTTTACCCAGGTTCGGGCCGCTGATCAGCGTAAAACCCTACTCCTGCTTTGTGTTCTTATTGATGTTCTTGAGCCCAGCCTTCAGGAGCGCTCGCAATGAACAGTATGTTCAAAGAGCAGCTACGCATGCAGAATGGGCCAGAAGTTCCCCTCCTCTGTAGCAGTTGCCTTGGGCCTCCTTTTATATGCTCAAAGGGGTCTCCACAGTGGCAAAATGTACATACATTGAGGTGTAAAGTAGCTACAGGGTATCATACCTAACCCCTGACGGATTAGGACAAGCGCATTTAATGCACCGTGAGGTGTCCGTTTAGGTGTCCTCACTTTCTTGGGGATGAAAAAAGGGGCCATCCCATCCGCACCGCTTAAGCTCTCCTCCACTGGCGCGTTGCCACGCATCCAGAGAAGGACCCAGAATGTCAGGTTTTGTCGTTGTGCTGGAGTAGTGGTACAGTGGCAGAATCTCGCCGGGCGCCGAAACTTGCCGGGCACCAAGCCTTGCCGGGCGCCAAGCCTCGCCGGACGCCAAGCCTTGCCGGGCTCCACAGGCCATCCCGGCAAGGATCTTGCCGGGGAACTGGCCTTCGGATTCCAGCTTTGCTTATCCGTTGATCCTCAGATCTCTGACTTGATGACTTCCTTGGTGACTTGAATCGACCTCGAGCTGTTCCCGGCAAGCATTGCCACGAGGATGGCTACAAAAGCCCGTGCACAAGTACGGGGTACTAGTGGCCCAATACTTAGTACACCGACAAAGACCTAAGAAGAATTTCAATTCTCCCATCATGGACATTTGATATTCCTCACTCATCATATAAGCAAATTCATCACTGTAACGTTGGTTAGTATAGCCAAAGATAATATCATCAACATATATTTGGCACATGAATAATTCATCATCATATGTTTTAGTGAAAAGAGTTGGGTCGAGTGAACCGGGTTTGAAGCCTTTCTTCATGAGGAATTCCTTCAGAGTATCATACCACGCCCGAGGGGCCTGCTTGAGGCCATAGAGTGCCTTATTGAGTCTGAAGACTTGATCAGGATGCTTAGGATCTTCAAAACCTGGGGGTTGAGCAACATATACTTCTTCCTCAAGCTTACCATTGAGGAATGCACTTTTCACATCCATTTGATATAAGATGATATTATGATGGTTAGCATAGGCAAGCAATATGCGAATAGCCTCAAGTCTAGCAACAGGTGCAAAAGTTTCATCGAAATCAATTCCTTCAACCTGTGTGTAGCCTTGAGCTACAAGATGAGCCTTGTTCCTCACCACTAGGCCATTTTCATCTTGTTTATTGTAGTAGATCCATTTGGTGCCGATGATATTGTGCTTGCATGGGTCTGGTCGCTTGACAAGCTCCCACACCTTGTTCAGCTCGAATTGATGTAATTCCTCTTGCATCGCTTGAATCCATTCAGGCTCCAGAAATGCCTCATCTACTTTGTTGGGCTCTGTGACAGAGACGAAAGCAAAATGCCCACAAAAGTTAGACAAATGTGAAGCTTTTGAGTGAGTTAGAGGACCTGGTGCGTTTATGTCGTTGATGATTCTCTCAATCTGTACTTCATTTGCAACGCGAGGATGAGCAGGTTGACGACTTTGATTTGGCTCAGCATTTTCTTCAAAGCCATTTTCTTCAGATGCACCAGCATGATTTTCTTCACGATCAGGAATGACTTGTTCAGCAGATTCTTCAGTAGGTATGACATCCTCAGTAGCCTTTAGCTTGATGGATTCCTCAGGAGACATTTCATCTAGCACAAGAGGTACGTGCTCTCTTTGCGAGCCATTAGTTTCATCGAACCGCACATCTACAGTTTCAACAACCTTGTTGTGATAGGTGTTGAAGACCCTGTAGGTGTGCGAGTCCTTTCCGTAACCAAGCATAAAACTGTCATGTGCTTTCGGTGCAAATTTAGAATTGTGATGAGGATCTCTAATCCAGCATTTAGCACCGAAGACTTTGAAATAACTCACATTGGGTTTCTTGTCAGTGAGGAGTTCATATGAGGTCTTCTTGAAGAATTTGTGAAGATATACCCTGTTGATGATGTGGCATGCAGTATCAATTGCCTCAGGCCAGAAGCGACGAGGTGTCTTGTATTCATCAAGCATGGTGCGAGCCATCTCAACAAGAGTCCTGTTCTTGCGCTCCACAACGCCATTCTGCTGAGGAGTGTATGGGGCAGATAACTCATGAGTAATACCAAGTTCATCAAGATAGTCATCAAGACTAGTATTCTTGAACTAGGTCCCATTGTCACTCCGAATATGCTTGATCTTCACACCAAAATTCGTCGAAGCCCTTGAAGAAAATCGTCTGAAGACTTCCTGCACTTCAGTTTTGTAAGTAATGGCATGCACCCATGTGTAACGAGAATAATCATCAATAATGACAAAGCCATATAGAGATGCTGCATTTGTTAGTGTGGCATAATGAGTAGGGCCAAAGAGATCCATATGAAGCAATTCAAAAGGACGAGAGGTAGTCATGATAGTCTTCGAGGGGTGCTTGGCTCTGGTCATCTTTCCAGCCTCACAAGCCCCACAAAGATGATCTTTGAGGAATTTGACACCCTCAATGCCAATGACGTGCTTCTTCTTCACAAGCGTGTGTAAGTTCCTCATGCCAGCATGACCCAGTCGTCGATGCCATAGCTAGCCTTCTGAAGCTTTTGCAAGTAGACATGTGGCAGGCTGTGGTCCTGCAGAGAAATCAACAATATACAAGTCTCCTCTCCTAAAGCCTTCTAAGACTTTGGAATTGTCAGATTCCATGAGCACTAAGCAACGATATTTGCCAAAGACAACAACCAGATCAAGATCACAAAGCATTGAGACAGACATGAGGTTGAATCCGAGGGACTCGACAAGCATGACTTTGTCCATGTGTCGATCCTTTGAGATTGCAACCCTACCTAGACCCAATAACTTGCTTTTGCCTTTGTCTGTGTAGGTGATATGCTTCAAATGTGATGGAGATAAAGGAGTGTTCATCAGTCAACTCTTGTCACCGGTCATGTGATTAGTACATCCATTGTCGAGGACCCACTCAGTAGCTTTGGGTAAATCATCCTGCAGATGAATTAGTGCATCTTACGAACTCATATACTTCATCAGTGAAGAATATGACATCAAATTCATCAGATTGAATTTCATCAAGAAAGACAACAGATATAGCAGTAAGAGGACGTGAGAAATGAATGAATCATTTCTTCATGATTAGCTTGCGTCCTTTCAAGCATTTCAGGTCTCCAGAAAATTCTTCAGACGATTTAGTTTGTCTGGAGACCTGACCCTGCATAAGAGGTTAGTTCTTTTTCTTCACCATTTACATCTGGAGGGGTGGTAAAGAGTTCATCATTCTGTGAGCTCCATAAGAGAAAGGTGGCATTGAAGCCAAAGCGCTTCGTTTCACAGGAGAGGGATTAGTATAGGCATATGAGTAAGCAGAGAAATTCTTCGAGGACTTATGAACATAATGATTTGAAGAATAATGCACATAATCAGAACTCTTAGATTTTCCCTGCGAAACAGAAGCATTAGCATGATGATGATCATATGAGGACTTGGATCCACGTGAGGAATTTGATCCATAAGAGGACTTGGATCCATATGAAGACTTTGGTCCATATGAAGAATTTGATCTGGGGTTCCTATTCTTCACAGGTGGTGTCATGAGGACATTCACCTGAAGACTTTCAAGGCACCATTTGGGAACCCAGATTTTCTTCATAGGGGGACCATTCCTGCAGTTAGTTCCAACATATCTAGATAAATACTTCACCATTCTGATTTTTGAACAGCTTATTGTTGGAGTCAAATGACTCATCAGATGAATATAAGGATTCACAAGTAAGCCAGATAAAGTGGATGGATCTACGGGAGGTCCTTTCACAGCAACCCATGAGGTTTTGGGATACTGCTCAGGTTTCCAGTAGGTTCCATCAGCATTGAGTTTCCTCTCAAAGGCAATACCCTCTTTCCTAGGGTTCCTGTTCAAGATCTGCTTTTTTAGCACATCACAAAGAGTCTGATGACCTTTGAGGCTTTTGTACATGCCTGTCACATACAATTCCTTCAACCCTGCATTTTCGTCAGTGATACTAGTGGTATCCTCAGATGAGGAATTTGTGACCACAGAGATAGTTGAAGAATTTGCATCAATAGAAGCATTTGAACTTTCAGGTGAGAAATTAGCAGTTTCACATTCAATGCATTTCAAACATGGTGGAATAAACTATTCCTGAGCGGAACTGATCTGTTGAGCAAGTAATGAATCATTTTCCTTCTGAAGATCTTCATGACTCACCCTTAGCTTCTCAAGATTTTGCTTTCTTTGAAGAAATTCATAAGAAAGCTTCTCATGATCGGCTAAGAGAGTTTCATGATGACTTTGAAGGTTGCCAAACTTAGACTGTAGTTGCTGAAGATTATCAGTCAGTGTTTGAGTTCGATCAATTTCCTCACCTAACAGGTCATCGCTTTTTCCTCGCATATTTTGAACCTTTTCCAAAGCCTTTTGTTGTTTAACAGCAATATTAGCAAGTTTGGAATAGTTGGGTTTGAGGTTATCATCAGATTCATCCTCACTTGATTCAGAGGAGGGATATTTGAATACCTTGGCACCTTTTGCCATGAAGCAATAGGTGGGAGCATAGTCATCGTTGCCATCATCAGCAGTGTTGGGGAAGCCATTTTCCTCAGTGTTGAAGATGGACTTGCTGACGTAAGCAGTAGCGAGGGCTAGGCTCGCCACACCAGAGTCTGACTCCTCAGATGCCTCCTCTTCCTCATGTTCCTCAGATTCAGCTTCAGAGTCCATTTCCTTGCCAATGAATGCCCGAGCCTTCTTGGAACTGCTCTTCTTGTGAGATGAAGACGTTGAAGATTTTGATGATGAGGACTTTGAAGATTTCTTCTTCTTCTTAGAGTCATATGAACTATCATCCTTGTATTTCTTCTTCTTTGATTCCTTTGCCCATTGAGGACAATCAGTTATGTAGTGACCAGATTTCTTGCATTTGTGGCAGGTCCTCTTCTTGTAATCACGGGATGAGGAATCTAATCTTGTGTCATCACCTTTTGAAGATTTTACAAAGTGACCACGCCTTGAGAACTTCTGGAATTTCTTCATGAGCATTGCTAGCTCCTGGCTTAGTTCTTCAGGGTCACCAAGGCTGCTATCAGAATCTTCTCCTTCAGATGAGGAAACTGCCTTGGCCTTCAGTGCGCGTGATCTTCCATAGCTTGGCCCGTAGAGATCTCTCTTCTTAGCTTGTTGGAATTCATGAGTGTTCAGCCTCTCAAGGATATCAACAAGATCTAGTGACTTGTAGTCTCCATGTTCTTGAATCATCAGTGCCAGTGTATCGAATGAACAATCGAGTGACCTCAGCAATTTCTTCACCACCTCATGGTCGGTTATGTCAGTGGCACCCAGTGCTTGAAGCTCATTTGAAATTTCAGTGAGGCGATCAAAGGTTTGCTGGACATTCTCATTGTCGAGTCTTTTGGAGCGGTTGAAGAGATTGCCAAGAACGTCAACTCGAGAATCATGTTGGGTTGAGATTCCTTCGTTGACCTTGGATAGCCTGTCCCAGATAAGCTTTGCAGACTCCAAAGCACTCACTCTGCCGTACTGTCCTTTGCTCAGATGGCCACATATGATATTCTTTGCTTGAGAGTCGAGTTGCTTGAATCTCTTCACATCAGCAGCGTTCACGGAAGGAGTGACAAAGGGAATGCTATTTTCCACAACGTACCAGAGATCGTTGTCAATTGCCTCAAGATGCCTGCGCATCTTATTCTTCTAGTAGGGGTAGTCCGTCCCATCAAACGTAGGACACCCAGCCGAGACCTTGATCATGCCTGCAGTCGACATAACTAAAACTCCAGGTGGTTAAACCAAAATCACATAGAACAAGGGAGTACCTTGCTCTGATACCAATTGAAAGTGTGTTATCGACTAGAGGGGGGTGAATAGGCGATTTTTACAAATTCGTCACTGAGGAATTTCAAGGTGAGGAAATTCCTAAGCAACGAACTACTTAGCAGTGGAATAAGTACTCAGATTCAAACATAACATGGCAGAAGCACAGTCATCATGATTAAATGAAATAGGCACAGAGAACAGGTAGCGTGATACATAGGATAAGCAGGCTAAAGACTAAGTGACTGAAGAAATAGGAATGAGGAAATTGAGAAAGTCTTCAGTCAAAGTCTTCAAACAGTAACGATCAAGTACACAGCAAGTATGCAAGGAAATGAAAGGGTTGAGGAAATAGAACCAGTAGCTCGGTGAAGACAGTGATTTGGTAGACCAGTTCCAACTGCTGTGACAGTTGTACGTCTGGTTAGAGTGGCTAGGTATTTAAACCTGAGGACACACAGTCCTCACCGTATTCTCCTTGAGCTAAGGTCACACAGACCTCGCCCAATCACTCGTGGTAAGACTTCAGGTGACTTCCAAACCTTCACAGACTCGGCCACTCGGCGATCCACAATTCCTCTAGGATGCTCTAGACCATGACGCCTAACCATCTAGAGGATGCACAGTCCTCAAAGGTAACAAGCGTCGGTTCCACACAGGAACTGATTTTCGCTCAAAGTCCTCAGAGGATGGGATGCTCTCAATTACAAGTGTCAGTTTCTCTCGGAGCAGCCAACCAGCTAGTGGTTGTAGGGGGCGGCTATTTATAGCCTAGGGAGTAGCCCGACATGATAAGACATAAATGCCCTTCAATGATGTCGGTGTACTAAGTATTGGGCCACTAGTACCCCGTACTTGTGCATGGGCAGTTGTAGCCATCCTCGCAGCAAGGCTTGCCGGGAATAGCTCGAGGTCGATTCAAGTCATCAAAGAAATCATCAAGTCAGAGATCTGAGGATCAGCTGATAAGCAGAGCTGGAATCCGAAGGCCAGCTTCCCCGGCAAGATCCTTGCCGGGATGGCCTGTGGAGCCCGGCAAGGCTTGGAGCCCGGCAAGGCTTGGCGTCCGGCAAGGCTTGGCGCCCGGCAAGTCTTGGTGCCCGGCAGGCTTCAGCGCCCAGCGAGATTGTGCCACTGTGCCACCGCTTCGGCACAGTAACAAGTTTGACATTCTGGGTCCTTCTCTGGATGCGTGGCAACACGCCAGTGGAGGAGAGCTTAAGCGGTGCTGATGGGATGGCCCCTTTTTCCATCCCCAAGAAAGTGAGGACACCTAAACGGACACCTCACGGTGCATTAAATGTGTTTGTCCTAATCCGTCAGGGGTTAGGTATGATACCCTGTAGCTACTTTACACCTCAATTTATGTACATTTTGCCACTGTGGTGACCCCTTTGAGCATATAAAAGGAGGACCAAGGCAACTGCTACAGAGGAGGAGAACTTCTGGCCCATTCTGCATGCGCAGCTGCTCTTTGAACGTACTGTTCATAGCGAGCGCTCCTGAAGGCTGGGCTCAAGAACATTAATAAGAACACAAAGCAGGAGTAGGGTTTTACGCTGATCAGCGGACCGAACCTGGGTAAAAACTTCCCGCGTCGATCGTTGGTTCTGCTCTTTGCGTATACCTCTCCCCCCGCCGAATCGTAAAGGGATCTCTCAGGATCCCATAGGTGTCGTGCCCCGACATCTTTGGCGCGCCAGGTAGGGGGATTGAAGGTTGCGTGAACCTGATCTAGTGATCGGCGCCTCAGTTTCTTTATCATCATGCCGCCCAAGAAGAAGAGCGCTGCGACAGCGCAACCGTCCATGTCCGTTTTGCCTACGCCTTCGCGTACAGGCGACGGCATGGGTGCAGAAGGAAGAGGACTAGAACCCCCATGGCGTTCTGGTGATCCGAGCCTGGCGAGCGGCATCGTTCGCAGTGGCAGTGGTAACCTGCACGACGCTGGATCTAGAGATGGCGCTGTGTTGCCTACGGGTGGCACAACGAACTCCAGAGATCGGAGGGTGCCTGTTGGAGCTCCCGTGCCGGCGCAAGCATCACGACCTGCCCAGGTCGTGCATGACGAGCGACGTCATGGCGCTGGTGGTTCAGGGCGTCCCCATGAAAAGGTTTCTGCGCATAGATCCCAAGATGCGCGGGACCAGCATGCACACCGAGCTGCCGGCGGAGGTGGCGCGCGGTCGCGTGATCGTGGTGGTGCTCCTTCTAATATGGTTAGGAGTCAGAGCACCTCACGTACCTCGCACCTGTCGCCGCCGCCTACGCCAGCGGAAGCCTTGGCACGTGCGCAGCTGCTCCTCGATTTTCCTCCTGCCCCGGAGAAGATGGAGGAGTGGCGAGCTACTATCCAGAGCCTTATCGGCTTCGCCAACAAGGATGGACCGCAAGAGGCAGGGCCCTCACAGCGGAGGCCCATCGATCCGGCGCGAGCCGATGTAGAGAAGACCGGAGGTGGTGCAACCACAGTGCACTCCCCTCCGCGGCACCAGCGGCGGCCGACAACCCAGCAAGTCGACCGCCATGAAGAAGTTTCCACGGCGTCATCCGATCCACGGATGCGCCACGATCAGCATCAAGTTCTCCAGGAACGAGGCAAGGAGGACGCTCGAACTACCATCGAGCGGCGACGGGAAGCGCGCTATCAGTCCGATAAGCGCGCAGGGCCGGCTGTCGATGAGCCTGCGCCAGGGGACATAGGGGACTTGCCTTATGAGGTAGGGACTCCAGCATTTACCTATGAGCTGCGGCAAGTCCGGTGGCCCAATTCCCAAACCTTCAAGCCGGAGGTCCCGGAGAAATATGATGGTAAGACCCATCCCTCGGAGTTCCTGAGCATCGACACCATTGCGGTGCAGGCTGCCGGGGGCCGAGATGACAAGATACTTGCCAACTACTTCCCGTTGGTGCTCAAACCCAACGTCAGGTCGTGGTTGATGCATCTGCCGGAGAATTCTATTTCTTCCTGGTCAGATCTGTGCCATCAGTTTGTTGGCGCCTTTGTTGGAGGCCACCAAGCTCCTGGCCAAGAGAGCGATTTACATATCATCCCTCAGAAGGAGGGCGAGTCTCTGCGCAAGTTTATCCAGAGATTTAGCCGGGTGCAGTACAATATTCTTGACATTCACCCTGCCGCTGTCGTTAGCGCGTTCCACCAGAACGTGCGTAACCGCAAAATGCGGGAAGAGCTGGCAATGAACAAAGTCAGGAGTATTGCCGAGCTTTACGCTTTGGCCGACAAGTGCGCTCGAGCTGAAGAGGGGAGGAAACTCCCTGGCGAGGCTGTTGGCACGGCGGGCGAGTCCGAAGAAGAAGATGCCGCGGCCCCGTCAAGGAAAGGCCGGCGGCGGAACAGGAAACGCGGAGGCAAGGCCGTGCTTGCTATCGAGGAGTCCGACAACCCCAGCGCCGCCAAGAAGGCCAAGGTTGGTGACCCCAGCAAGGACCTTGCCGGGTGTCCTTCCTGTCAGGCCTTGGCGGCTGCCGACAAGTCGGAGAACTCCGGCAAGCAGTATTGCAAGATCCATCGCACCAAGGGCCACGATCCCCAGAACTGCCGGCAAGTTGAGCAGCTTGCCGAGAAGCAGAGGGCCGAATACGAGAGGCGAGATAAGGAGAAGGCCCAAGATGGTGCTGATCGGTCCGACAAGAAGCGCGGTGGCCGAGGGGGTCGCCGCGGCAAGGCCAAGCAACAAAAGGATAGGCCCGCTCGGGGCCGAGACAAAGAAGAAGATGATGATGAGGAAGATGATGAATCCAGTGAGCAAGAATTCCAGAAGGCTACGGAGGCCATGTGTATCGATGGGGGTGCCTCGCTGCATTCTTCCCACCGCCAACTCAAACAGTGGGTGCGGGAGGTCAATGCGGCAGAGCCATCCCCAGATGCATGTAGGCCCCTGAAGTGGTCCAGCACGCCTATCATTTTCGACGCTGAGGATCACCCTGATCGCACAACTGCGGTCGGGTGCTTGCCATTGTTGGTATCGCCAATGATTCGCAACCTCTAGGTGACAAAAATGTTAGTTGACGGTGGGGCCGGCCTAAACTTAATCTCACCGGATGTGCTCAGAAAGCTCCAGATTCCCGGAGAGGACCTCGAAGAAACGGGTACATTTCAAGGGGTCAATCCGGGAAGAACCCAGCCTAAGGGCAAGATTACGCTGCCGGTAACATTTGGCAGCGAGCTCAACTTCAGGACTGAGAAGGTGGTGTTTGATGTCGCCAAGATCCCCATGTCATAGAATGGGATCCTTCGTCGGCCAGCGCTGGCTAAGTTCATGGCGGCATCACACTACGCGTACAACGTACTGAAGATGCCTGGGCCGTTTGGCGTCATCACTATCCATTCCGATAAGAAGGATGCGCTCATCTGTGCCGACCAACTTTACCGGGAAGCAGTTGCAGCACCTGCCATCAAGGCACCTGCTCACCTCCTTCACCTTCTGCCCCCCCCCCCATGAAGATTCTAGTGCCTCTTTTGTTCCAAAAAAATTGTCAAAAAGTTTCGTTGCCTTTGGAGAACTTTCATTTCTGCACAAAAAACAACACCATGGTAGTTCTGCTGAAAACAGCGTCAGTCCGGGTTAGTTCCATTCAAATCATACCAAAACCATATAAAATTGTTGTAAACATGGCATGAATACTTCATATATTATGGATACGTTGGAGACGTATCATTACCCAAGGATCCTTGGCGTATGAAAAGGGCTTGGGAAATCTTGATTATAGAGGGACCACTGAATTACCAAGATTCTAGTTGTCTGACCAGAATAGAGTTGTGTCACCAGCGTGGATTTGAACCCATGTAACATTCCTAAACTGATCCAACCGTTTCAGAATATCCTTCTGATTGCTTGTATCTGTGTTGGTATTTCCCCGAAGAGGAGAGGATGATGCAGCACATCAACGGTAAGTATTTCCCTCAGTTATGAAACCAAGGTATCAATCCAGTAGGAGGATCCACCAAACTATGTAAGTAGTACCTTCACACAAATAACAAAAACTTGTAACCCAATGCGTAAGAGGGGTTGTCAATCCCTCCTCGGTATTGAGATAGATTAAATTGTATGAGATTGGATAAATAGATCTAACAAAAACACAAAATAAAATAAATAAAGAAAAAGTGCAGCAACGTATTTTTCGATTTTTGGATTAAGAGATCTGAAAGCAATATGATAGGGAATAGACCCGGGGGCCGTAGATTTCACTAGTCTTCTCTCGAGAAAATAGCATACGGTGGTAAACAAATTACTGTTGGGCAATTGATAGAAAAGCAAAATAATTATGACGATATCCAAGGCAATGATCATGTATATAGGCATCACGTCCAAGATTAGTAGACCAAAACGATTCGGCATCTACTAATATTACTCCACACATCAACCGCTATCCAGCATGCATCTAGTGTATTAAGTTCATGAAAAAATGGAGTAATGCAATAAGAACGATGACATGATGTAGACAAGATATATTCATGTAGGAATAGACCCCATCTTTTTATCCTTAATGGCAACGATACATGTGTGTCATGTCTCTTTCTCTCACTGAGATTGAGCACCACAATATCGAACCCATCACAAAGCACCTCTTCCCATGGCAAGAAAAATCAATCTAATTGGCCAAACCAAACAAAAGTTTCAGAGAAGAAATACAAGGCTATAACAATCATGCATATAAGAGTTCAACAAAGACTCAAATAATATTCATAGACAGATTTGATCATAAACTCACAATTCATCGGATCCCAACAAACACACCACAAAAAAGAGTTACATCAAATAGATCTCCAAGAACATCAAGGAGAACATTGTATTGAAGATCAAAAAGAGAGAAGAAGTCATCTAGCTACTGCCTACGGACCCGTAGGTATGTGGTAAACTACTCACGCATCATCGGAGGGCCAAGGGTGATGATGAAGAACCCCTTCGTGATTGTTGACCCCTCCGGCAAGGTGCCGAAAAAGGCCTCTAGATTGGATCTCGTGATTCCGAAACTTGCGGCGGTGGAAACTTTGATCTCTCGACTCCCCTAGTGTTTCTGGAATATTAGAGTATTTATAGAGCTGAGAGCGGAGGAGACTCCCATGGGCCCCACTACCCACCAGGGCGTGCCAGGGGCCTCTAGCGCGCCCTGGTGCCTAGTGGGCCCCATGGGCTTCCCCTGGTGCAACTTTTGGGCCTCCTGGGTGTCTTCTGGGCAGGAAAAATTCTCCAAAAAGTTTTGCTGCATTTAGACTTTGTTTGATATGGATATTTTGTGAAGTAAAAAACAGCAACTGGCACTGGGCACTATGTCAATAGTTTAGTCCCAAAAAATGATATAAAGTTGCTATAAAATGAATATAAAACATCCAAGATTGATAATATAACAGCATGGAACAATAAAAAAGTTATAGATACTGAAAGTGCGTTATATCGACTAGAGGGGGGGTGAATAGGCGTTTTTTATGAATTCGTCGCTGAGGAAATACTACTTCAGGAATTTCCTAAGCAACGAACTACAAGCAGCGGAATAAGTACTCAGGTACATGGATAACAAAGCAGTAGCACAGTCATCATGATGAAATGAAAGAAAACAGAGCACAGGTAGCATGTAAACAGGACAAGCAGGTTGAAGACAAAGTGACTGAAGAAATAGGAATGAGGAAATTGAGAAAGTCTTCAGTCAAAGTCTTCAAATAGTAACGATCAAGTACACAGCAAGTATGCGAGGAAATAAAAGGGTTGAGGAAATAGAACCAGTAGCTTGGTGAAGACAGTGATTTGGTAGACCAGTTCCAACTGCTGTGACAGTTGTACGTCTAGTTGGAGCGGCTAGGTATTTAAACCTGAGGACACACAGTCCCGGACACACAGTCCTCACCATATTCTCCTTGAGCTAAGGTCACACAGACCTCGCCCAATCACTCGTGGTAAGTCTTCACAGGTGACTTCCAAACCTTCACAGACTTGGTCACTCGGCAATCCACAATTCCTCTTGGATGCTCTAGACCATGACGCCTAATCGTCTGGAGGATGCACAGTCCACAAAGGTAACAAGCGTCGATTCCACACAGGAACAATCTCTTCAGTGATGCTCAATCACTTTGGGTTTTAGGTGTTGGGTTTGGGTTTTTCCTCACTTGATGATTTTCGCTCAAAGTCCTCGGAGGATGGGATGCTCTAAATGACAAGTGTCAGTTTCTCTCGGAGCAGCCAACCAGCTAGTGGTTGTAGGGGGCGGCTATTTATAGCCGGGGAGCAGCCCGACATGATAAGACATAAATGCCCTTCAATGATATGATTGTTAGGTGGGTAGGATATTTTGGACAGCTGGCGCATAGCACAGCAACGGTCGAAATTTGAGCTCTCAAATTCCTCAGGGCTATCACGTTCCTCACTTGTAGGCAATCCGCACTGGCGAATTCCTAACTCCTCAGTCAGAACAAATTCCTCAGAGAACAGAAGAACATCGTCTCTATCACTGAAGAACTTGACTGAACTGTATGAGATATTCAATGGCTTCACTCGATAGGATTGGCAGCTGTAGGATCTGAGTTGAGCATCACTTGGAAACTTTTCCTTAGTTTTACCTCGACTCCCTTTAACAGTACAGTGTTTCCTATGACTCAAGAAAGGGAAAACAAAACTGTGAAAACAAAAGTCTTCACGCTTCATAATCCTCGCATCAATATCAAGTCTTCAAGGTCACACCAATTTCCTCATTTTCTAAGTCTTCAACTGAAGACATTCATTTTTAGGGGTCGAATTTCTTCGTAAATATCAAACTCCTCATAGACTTATAGAACCTGTGTACACTCACAAACACATTAGTCCCTTAACCTATAAGTCTTCAATACACCAAAATCACTAAGGAGCACTAGATGCACTTACAATCTCCCCATTTTTGGTGATTGATGACAAATAGGTTAAGTTTTCAACGGGGATAAAACATATGAAGTGTAAATACAGATATTGAGGAATTTGATTGCAAGATATAGAGGAACTCCCCCTGAAGATGTGCATATTGAGGATTTTGCTTTGGATTGCAAATGCACATTGTAGAGTAATATCATGGAGATCTCCCCCTATATCTTGTAATTCATACACGCATTTAACATATGATATGAAGAATTTGAAATGCATGATGAAATATGGTGTCCGACAAAATTCAGCATGCGTGCATTAAAGTACTTAAGGAAATAAGCATGCAGAAAGCAGTTCAAAAGTATCAGACCACCATAGGACTTAAGTTTACAACTCAACCAACAAACACTTCAGAAGAGCGAGAGTTGTAACTTAACAGAAAAAAATAGCCCATATATAAGACCCGCTTGAAGACTAACTCAAATTTCTCCCCCTTTGTCATCAAATGACCAAAAGGGATGAAAAATGAGGACTAACGCCCCTGAAGAATATCATCATGATGTCGATGGAGGAGCGCCAGCATTGTTGGGGTCATCCATTGAGGTAGGGCCTGCCGCAGTGTCGTTCAAATCTTCAGCTTCATCCGTCTCGCGCGATGAAGAATATGAACTGGCAACAAGGTGAGGAACTTTGACCTTCTTGCATTTCTTCGAAGGTGGCTGAGACCAGTCAAAGTCCTGTTGGAAGCCCATCTCCTTGAGATCTTCAGCACTATAAAGATTCGACAGAATAGCCCAAGTGCGGTCTAAGACTTCATGCAAGTAGTTGTGATTCTTCTTCACAGTGTTTTGAGTGCCTGTCATGTTCTGAAGAATTGCACCAAACTGACGCTTGACCCACTTGTGATTTCGATCAACTTTCTGATGAAGACTAAGGAGAAGTTCATGATCAGTCATCACACGCGGAGCTGTTGCTTGAGGATTTTGCTTTGAAGCTTTGGCGGCAGAATCTTGTGTTGTAGAATCATCATTGGTGGAATAGGATGCAGCTTTGAGAAACTGTCCATCCAATGGACGAGTGCCTTCATCTATAATAGCAGCCTTGCCCTTCTCATCAGCTGAGGAAATAGTCCGCTTGAGGACTTCAATAGGTGGCAAATAGCTGAGATGATTCTGAAAGCTAGCCTGATAATGAATTGTAGACCTTGATCTGATGAATTTCATGATCCAGGGAGCGTAAGGCTTCAACTCAAAAGGTGACAGAGCAGCATTGGCCAAAGTCCTCATGAAGAAATCATGGTAGTTAATGGGAATGCCATATATCATGTTAAACAGCAGATTCTTCATGATGCCAACAACCTCTTCTTCATCAGAGTTGTGGCCCTTGATTAGACTGAGGGTTTTGGTCAATATGCGATATATCGTCCTTGGCACATAGAGCAATTCCTTCACAAGGAAGGTGGTCCTTGGAGCTTGGCCAGCCTTCAAAGGCTTCATCAGCACTTGCATCAAATGATTTGAGAGTTCAGGTTCCTCATAGATGAGCTTAGCACCTTCAGTGGGAGGACTGACTGGGACGGCGTGAAGCAATTCAGAGGCCGGTGCTTTGTAATGAGTATTTTCGATCATCCAGTCTAGCACCCATGAATTCACATCTTCAACATTTCCAGTGATATGCAGTGTGGCGTAGAATTGAAGAATGAGTTCTTCATTCCAGTCGCAGATGTCAGTGCAGAAGTTAAGCAGCCTAGCGTCATGAAGAACACTAAGGACTGGATGGAAGCAAGGAAGCGACTCCATATCCACATGAGGAATTTGCTCGTGGTCAAATACCTTGTTCTTACCAAACAGGAGGGAAGAGTAATAGTTCATTTGACTTGCTGTCCAGAAGCGCTTGCGTCGCAGTCTTGGAGAGTCATAGGGATTGTAATCCGTGAAGAAATGATGCTCAGCAAAGAAATCATCAGCATTGAATTTCTGCTTCTTGGTATGAGCATTTTGTGGCTTGGGCTGAAGATTAACAGTTGAAGTCTTCACAGCCGCTTGGCGCACAACCTCTGGAGCCACAGACTGAGGAATTTCCATAGCAATTTCATCAGCAGCAGTCTTGGACTCCATTTCTTCAACATCAGTAGCTGGAACTTCTTCTGGAATAGAATGAAGTGAAGATTGATGTCCTTCAGAGCTCGTATGAATTTCTTCAGTCTGCACAGGGGACTGAGGAATTTGTTGCAGAGGAATGGTCAATGGAGAATTTGGATGGTGTCTTTCCCAATAATCATCATTGAGAACTGGTGTAGTAGACCCAATGTCCACATCCTCATCTTCTTCATCAATTTCTTCAACGCCTGCCTCTTCAGCTGTGAACTGAGGCACGGGCGATGATACTAGTGGGGTTGAAGGAATATCATTCACTTCAATTTCTTCATCCAACAGCTTTGAAGTAGCAGCAGAAGGATTTGCTTCAAGACTGTCATCTAGAATGACATATTCCTCACCAAAGGGAACCATTTACTTTGATGGCATGCTTGAGATAGGAACAACATCAATGGAGTTGGTGTACGAGCGTTGCAAAGTCTTCACTTTCTTGGGAGCTGAAGACTCTGCAGTTTCTGATGCTTTCCTTTTCTTCACAGCTGCCTTTTCCGCAGCTTTGGTCTTCTTCGCTTCTAATGCAGAAGGAAGGTGGATATCTTTCATCTGTGATGACTTTACAGGAGGAGCAGATGAAAGTGGTGCAGTTTCTTTAGGCACAACTGATGCAGTTGCCCTGGCTTGTTTAGATTCTTTAGGCACAGCTTCATATGCTTCAGCTGACCTGATTTGTTCTTCAGGCGCAACATTGCAGGTTGCCCTGGCATTTTCTTCAGTAGGCTGAGCAGATGCATCAGCTTGAGGAACTTGTTGTTGCGATGGAGCTGCAACATTCGGGTTGAACCCCTTGGCCATTCTGACAAATCTGACTTTGGCACCAAGCCAATCTGCATGATATGCGTCAAATTCATCGCTTAGAGCTTTGATCTCCTTTTGCAGATTCACAAGTTCTTCAGGAGTCATCTTCACAGCATTCTTCTTCAAAAAGCGCTCCTTCTTGTATTGGGCTTTCTTGACTTGCCTGGCCTTCTCAAATTTCCATTTTTCTTCGGCTATGAAGGCCATCAACATGTGGCTCTGACCAGGAGTGAGGTTCAATTCAGGCAAAGGAGTATTTGGATCCTTGTGCCATAGATCGATGAAATCAAGGATCCTTTTAGGATCCAGCATGAGTGGCACAACACTGCCTTTGGCAATAGCGGCCTTTTCTTGCCTGTCTTTGATGATCTCAGCAAGTTCTTCATCATCAGCATCATCATCATCAGACGGAACTTGGAAGGCAACATGCTTCTTGTGAGGACTTGGCCTTGGGCCTCGTCCAGCAGTGGCCTTTTTCTTCAGCAAGATTGGCCCAGTTGAAGACTGTGGCGGAGCTGAGGAACTTGCAGATGCTCCTGAGGCAATAGAGATTCCTGTAGTCCGTTGGCACGTGGCAAGATGCACAGGTGCTGAGGACTTTGTAACTGAAGTTGAAGATTTTGTGGCAGCTGAGGGAATTGGAGCTTCCCTTGATGAAGTTGCCCGAGGAATTTGCTTAGAGGGCTTTGAGGAACTTGGCCGTGAGGGCATTTCTGTTGAGGAATTTGGCTTTACAGCTGATTTCTTCGGCATTGCCTTCTTGGGCTTGCTAGCAGAGGCCTCAGCAGCAGCAGCAGAGTCTTCATTGAATTTCTTCACTGCTTCCTTTGCTACTTTAGCCAATTTGGCTTGGCGCTTAGCCCATTCTCTGGGAAATTCCTCACTGCGCCTGATGCTTGAGGGATCAGCTTCTTGGCCTGGAGCCAATGGAGGTCTTGGATATGGAGGGTTAATGGCGAATTTCTTCATGTACTTGGGAGTAACATAATGATATTCCCTCCATTCCTTAGCCCATCTTCTCTCAATTCTCTGTATGTGCATTTTGCGCTGAGTCTTGGTCTCTTTGCCATGAGTTGCTTCATCAGGAGTACAGTATTCATCATAGATGTCTTCAGGAATTTCAAAAGCTGTATTTGTTTCAGGCCTCTTTCCTCCCTTCTAAGGTCTTTTACGATCAGCCATTTTCTTCAGTTGAGGATTTTGAACAATTGATGTTTCTGAGGAAGTGTGCAACTTATCTTCGAGGAACACTGCAAATGAGTTAAGTTGATGAGAACCTAGTGATTCAGCAGCAGACATTTTGTACCTGTGAACAGAGTAAAGGTGCGAAGAATTTGGAGAGGTCATATGCGTTCTCAGAAATTTTTCAAAATAAATCAAGTTTGCGGAATTTGACCAGGGGAGTCTTGAGGAATTTCACTAAGCGTTCTTAACTTAGGTTCTAGAGTTGTATAGATTAGAAAATCCACACAATTGAGGAATCTTGAAGAAAAACATAGCTTAGAGAAACAAATCAAGATACAGAAGCATTCGGGAGTTTATGGAATGGGAAGTTGAAGAATAAACACCTTTTGAAGGTTTTGTGAGATCATCAGAATCAAAGTAGGGCAGTAAAATCAGATTTTAATTACCCTGGACGAAGAACACGACAAACTGGAAGTGGAAGTGGAGAAGTTCGTCCGTTCAGATCTCCCACGCCCTAACTTGGCGGTGAGAGACAGCTACGGCGGCGGCGCGAGTACGACGGCGACGAGGTCGAGGCAGTGAAGCTCTTCCTCACCGGCGACGATGGAGAGTAGCGGCGGCGCTAGGTCAGAGAGCTCGAGTGAGTTGGTGGTCGAGCGGAGTAAATGAGGACAGAGGAAGGGAGGGGGTATTTATAGCCACGGTGAAAAACTGCATGTCCAAAATTTTTGGACGAACATGTCCCTGACCCTTACTCTTCTAACGACATGTGTCACCCACGTAGAGAGAGATGGAGATCATGGTAGATCGTGGGTGAGTAGTTTAATCCTATCGCGGGATGCGGAACTGTTTGAGCGGCAAAAGCCAAAAATTCAGATATGAAAATTTTAATGTTTTGTTCGCAAATTCTTCAGCTGTCAAGGACACAGTGAAGACTTTGAACGGGTTTCAAATAGAACGCACATGAAGAATTTGTGAACAGACTGGGTTGAGTTTAGCATAGAGGGGGAACGGGTCCGATCACATTCACTTAGAAGAAAATCAACTTGAAGAATTAGCAATAAGTGAATGTTGTTGAGGACATGAAAAACTCAATTATATATATATAATTAATGAAGAAATTCAGTCAATTTTTTTTGAAGACTTTGCAAGTTGAAGAATTTGAAAATTGAAGAATTTGCAAAATGAAGAAAAACTCAATTTTGAAGATTTTCAACTTTTGTGGTGGCGTGACCCACCGTATAAGAATGATGATTTCAGACACCGCATACAATTGTCGTACGGCTCTGAGAATCAAATTCTTCATTAATTTCTTCACACTTAGAGGGTTAGTCTTCATTGATTGAAGAAAAACGTTCTTCGTGTGTTGCACATCTAAGTCATCAATTTTGCATAAGTGTTAGGATGTGTGTCCTTTCAAAGAACATTCGAAGATTCCAAGATATTTAGCTCACACCGCAACTTGCTAAATCTCTTCTCATCCAAGGGCTTGGTGAAGATATCTGCTAGCTGTTCTTCAGTCTTCATGTGATCAATAGAGATGGCGCCCTTCAACACATGATCTCGAAGAAAATGATGACGAATCTGGATGTGCTTTGTCTTTGAGTGCTGAACTGGGTTATGAGCAATCTTGATGGCACTCTCGTTGTCACAGTAGAGTGGCACATTCTTCACATTGATGCCATAGTCCTTGAGGGTTTGCTTCATCCACATCAATTGAGCACAGCACGAACCAGTAGCAATGTACTCAGCTTCAGCAGTAGAGAGTGATACGCAGTTCTGCTTCTTCGAGGACCAACATACTAAAGATAGTCTGAGGAAATGGCATGTGCCTGATATTGACTTGCGATCCACACGATCACCAGCATAGTCAGAGTCAGAATATCCAATGAGATCAAAAGCCGAGCCCTTGGGATACCATAATCCAAGTGTTGGAGTGTGAGCTAGATATCGAAGAATATGTTTCACAGCCTTATGGTGTGATTCCTTCGGTGTAGCTTGAAAACGGGCACACATGCAAACACTAAGCATAATATCTGGCCTAGATGCACATAGATAAAGTAAAGAGCCAATCATGGAGCGGTATACCTTTTGATCAAAGTCTATACCATTTTCATCGGTGCATAGATGGCCATTTGTGGGCATAGGGATTTTGACGCCTTTGCAATCTTGCATACCGAATTTCCTCAAAATGTCCTTGAGGTATTTCTCTTGAGAAATGAAGATGCCATTGCGTTGTTGATGAATTTGAAGACCAAAGAAGAATTTCAATTCTCCCATCATGGACATTTGATATTCCTCACTCATCATATAAGCAAATTCGTCACTGTAATGTTGGTTAGTACAGCCAAAGATAATATCATCAACATATATTTGGCACACGAATAATTCATCATCATATGTTTTGGTGAAAAGAGTTGGGTCGAGTGAACCGGGTTTGAAGCCTTTCTTCATGAGGAATTCCTTCAGAGTATCATACCACGCCCGAGGGGCCTGCTTGAGGCCATAGCGGGCCTTATTGAGTCTGAAGACTTGATCAGGATGCTTAGGATCTTCAAAACCTGGGGGTTGAGCAACATATACTTCTTCCTCAAGCTTACCACTAAGGAATGCACTTTTCACATCCATTTGATATAAGATGATATTATGATGGTTAGCATAGGCAAGCAATATGCGAATAGCCTCAAGTCTAGCAACAGGTGCAAAAGTTTCATCAAAATCAATTCCTTCAACCTGTGTATAGCCTTGAGCTACAAGACGAGCCTTGTTCCTCACCACTAGGCCATTTTCATATTGCTTGCTGCGGTAGATCCATTTGGTGCCGATGATATTGTGCTTGCGCGGGTCTGGTCGCTTGACAAGCTCCCACACCTTGTTCAGCTCGAATTGATGTAATTCCTCTTGCATCGCTTGAATCCATTCAGGCTCCAGAAATGCCTCATCTACTTTGTTGGGCTGTGTGACAGAGATGAAAGCAAAATGCCCACAAAAGTTAGACAAATGTGAAGCTTTTGAACGAGTTAGAGGACCTGGTGCGTTTATGTCGTTGATGATTCTCTCAATCTGTACTTCATTTGCAAGGCGAGGATGAGCAGGTTGACGACTTTGATTTGGCTCAGCATTTTCTTCAAAGCCATTTTCTTCAGATGCACCAGCATGATTTTCTTCATGATCTGGAATGACTTCTTCAGCAGATTCTTCAGTAGGTATGACATCCTCAGTAGCCTTTAGCTTGATGGATTCCTCAGGAGACATTTCATCTAGCACAGGAGGTAGGTGCTCTCTTTGCGAGCCATTAGTTTCATCGAACCGCACATCTACAGTTTCAACAACCTTGTGGTGATAGGTGTTGAAGACTCTGTAGGTATGCGAGTCCTTTCCGTAACCAAGCATAAAACCTTCATGTGCTTTTGGTGCAAATTTAGAATTGTGATGGGGATCTCTAATCCAACATTTAGCACCGAAGACTTTGAAATAACTCACATTGGGTTTCTTGTCAGTGAGGAGTTCATATGAGGTCTTCTTGAAGAATTTGTGAAGATATACCCTGTTGATGATGTGGCATGCAGTATCAATTGCCTCAGGCCAGAAGCGATGAGGTGTCTTGTATTCATCAAGCATGGTGCGAGCCATCTCAACAAGAGTCCTGTTCTTGTGCTCCACAATGCCATTCTGCTGAGGAGTGTATGGGGCAGATAACTCATGAGTAATACCAAGTTCATCAAGATAGTCATCAAGACCAGTATTCTTGAACTCGGTCCCATTGTCACTCCGAATATGTTTGATCTTCACACCAAAATTCATCGAAGCCCTTGAAGAAAATCGTCTAAAGACTTCCTGCACTTCAGTTTTGTAAGTAATAACATGCACCCATGTGTAACGAGAATAATCATCAACAATGACAAAGCCATATAGAGATGCTGCATTTGTTAGTGTGGCATAATGAGTAGGGCCAAAGAGATCCATATGAAGCAATTCAAAAGGACGAGAGGTAGTCATGATAGTCTTCGAGGGGTGCTTGGCTCTGGTCATCTTTCCAGCCTCACAAGCCCCACAAAGATGATCTTTGAGGAATTTGACACCCTCAATGCCAATGACGTGCTTTTTCGTCTTGAGCGTGTGTAAGTTCCTCATGCCAGCATGACCCAGATGTCGATGCCATAGGCAGCCTTCTGAAGCTTTTGCAAGTAGACACGTGGCAGGCTGTGGTCCTGCAGAGAAATCAACAATATACAAGTCTCCTCTCCTAAAGCCTTCGAAGACTGTGGTATTGTTAGATTCCATGAGCACTAAGCAGTGATATTTGCCAAAGACAACAACCATATCAAGATCACAAAGCATTGAGACAGACATGAGGTTGAATCCGAGGGACTCGACAAGCATGACTTTGTCCATGTGTCGATCCTTTGAGATTGCAACCCTACCTAGACCCAATACCTTGCTTTTGCCTTTGTCTGCGTAGGTGATATGCTTCAAATGTGATGGAGATAAAGGAGTGTTCATCAGTAAGCTTTTGTCACCGGTCATGTGATTAGTACATCCACTGTCGAGGACCCACTCAGTAACTTTGGGTAAATCATCCTGCAGATGAATTAGTGCATCTTACGAACTCATATACTTCATCAGTGAAGAATATGACATCAATTTCATCAGACAAAAATTCATCAATTAATGCAACATATGTATATATAGCAGTATGAGGACGTGAGAAATGAATGAATCATTTCTTAATGATTAGCTTGCGTCCTTTCAAGAATTTCAGGTCTCCAGAAAATTCTTCAGACGATTTAGTTTGTCTGGAGACCTGACCCTGCATAAGAGGTTAGTTCTTTTTCTTCACCACCCATATCTGGAGGGGTGGCAAAGAGTTCATCATTCTGCGAGCTCCATAAGAGAAAGGTGGCATTGATGCCAAAGCGCTTCGTTTCACAGGAGAGGGATTAGTATTGGCATATGAGTAAGTAGAGAAATTCTTCGAGGACTTATGAACATAATGATTTGAAGAATAATGCACATAATCAGAACTCTTAGATTTTCCCTGCGAAACAAAAGCATTAGCATGATGATGATCATATGAGGACTTGGATCCACGTGAGGAATTTGATCCGTAAGAGGACTTGGATCCATATGAAGACTTCGGTCCATATGAAGAATTTGATCTAGGGTTCCTATTCTTCACAGGTGGTGTCATGAGGACATTCACCTGAAGACTTTCAAGGCACCTTTTGGGAACCCAGATTTTCTTCATAGGGCGACCATTCCTGCAGTTAGTTCCAACATATCTAGCAAATACTTCACCATTCTGATTTTTGAATAGTTTATAGTTGGAGTCAAATGACTCGTCAGATGAATATGAGGATTCACAAGTAAAGCCAAATAAAGAGGATGGATCTACAGGAGGTCCCTTCGCAGCAACCCATGAGGTTTTGGGATACTGCTCAGGTTTCCAGTAGGTTCCATCAGCATTGAGTTTCCTCTCAAAGGCAATAACCTCTTTCCTAGGGTTCCTGTTCAAGATCTGCTTTTTGAGCACATCACAAAGAGTCTGATGCCCTTTGAGGCTTTTGTACATGCCTGTCACATACAATTCCTTCAACCCTACATTTTCGTCAGTGATACTAGTGGTATCCTCAGATGAGGAATTTGTGACCACTGAGATAGTTGAAGAATTTGCAGCAATAGAATCATTTGAACTTTCAGGTGAAGAATTAGCAATTTCACGTTCAATGCATTTCAAACATGGTGGAACAAATTCTTCCTGAGCGGAACTGATCTGTTGAGCAAGTAATGAATCATTTTCCTTCTGTAGATCTTCATGATTCACCCTTAGCTTCTCAAGATCTTGCTTTCTTTGAAGAAATTCATAAGAAAGCTTCTCATGATCGGCTAAGAGAGTTTCATGACAACTTTGAAGGTTGTCAAACTTAGACTGTAGTTGCTAAAGATTATCAGTCAGTGTTTGAGTTCGATCCATTTCCTCACCTAACAGATCATCGCTTTTGTCTAGCATATTTTGAACTTTTTCCAAAGCCTTTTGTTGTTTAACAGCAATATTTGCAAGTTTGGAATAGCTGGGTTTGAGGTTATCATCAGATTCATCCTCACTTGATTCAGAGGAGGGATATTTGAATACCTTGGCACCTTTTTCCATGAAGCAATAGGTGGGAGCATAGTCATCGTTGCCGTCATCAGCAGTGTTGGGGAAGCCATTTTCCTTAGTGTTGAAGATGGACTTGTTGACGTAAGCAGTTGCGAGGGCTAGGCTCGCCACACCAGAGTCTGACTCCTTAGATGCCTCCTCTTCCTCATGTTCCTCAGATTCAGCTTCAGAGTCCATTTCCTTGCCAATGAATGCCCGAGCCTTCTTGGAGCTGCTCTTCTTGTGAGATGAAGACTTTGAAGATTTTGATGATGAGGACTTTGAAGATTTCTTCTTCTTCTTTGAGTCATCTGAACTATCATCCTTGTATTTCTTCTTCTTTGATTCCTTTGCCCACTGAGGACAATCAGTCATGTAGTGACCAGGTTTCTTGCATTTGTGGCAAGTCCTCTTCTTGTAATCACGGGATGAGGAATCAGATCTTGTGTCATCACCTTTTGAAGATTTTACAAAGCGACCACGCCTTGAGAACTTCTGGAATTTCTTCACGAGCATTTCTAGCTTCTGGCTTAGTTCTTCAGGGTCACCAAGGCTGCTATCAGAATCTTCTCCTTCAGATGAGGAAACTGCCTTGGCCTTCAGTGCGCGTGATCTTCCATAGCTTGGCCCATAGAGATCTCTCTTTTCAGCTTGTTGGAATTCATGAGTGTTCAGCCTCTCAAGAATATCAGCAGGATCTAGTGACTTGTAGTCTCCACGTTCTTGAATCATCAGTGCCAGTGTATCGAATGAAGAATCGAGTGACCTCAGCAATTTCTTCACCACCTCATGGTCGGTGATGTCAGTGGCACCCAGTGCTTGAAGCTCGTTTGAAATGTCAGTGAGGCGATCAAAGGTTTGCTGGACATTCTCATTGTCGAGTCTTTTGAAGCGGTTGAAGAGATTGCGAAGAACGTCAACTCGAGAATCACGTTGAGTTGAGATTCCTTCGTTGACCTTGGACAGCCTGTCCCAGATAAGCTTTGCAGACTCCAAAGCACTCACTCTGCCGTACTGTCCTTTGCTCAGATGGCCACATATGATATTCTTCGCTTGAGAGTCGAGTTGCTTGAATCTCTTCACATCAGCAGCGTTCACGGAAGGAGTGATAGAGGGCACGCCATTTTCCACAACGTACCAGAGATCGTTGTCAATTGCCTCAAGATGCATGCGCATCTTATTCTTCCAGTAGGGGTAGTCCGTCCCATCAAAGGTAGGACACCCAGCCGAGACCTTGATCATGCCTGCGATCGACATAACAAAAACTCTAGGTGGTTAAACCAAAATCACACAGAACAAGGGAGTACCTTGCTCTGATACCAATTGAAAGTGTGTTATATCGAATAGAGGGGGGGTGAATAGGCGATTTTTATGAATTCATCGCTGAGGAAATACTACTTGAGGAATTTCCTACGCAACGAACTACAAGCAGCGGAATAAGTACTCAGGTACATGTATAACAAAGCAGTAGCATAGTCATCATGATGAAATGAAACAAAACAGAGCACAGGTAGTGTGTAAACAGGATAAGCAGGCTGAAGACAAAGTGACTGAAGAAATAGGAATTAGGAAACTGAGAAAGTCTTCAGTCAAAGTCTTCAAACAGTAACGATCAAGTACACAGCAAGTATGCGAGGAAATGAAAGGGTTGAGGAAATAGAACCAGTAGCTTGGTGAAGACAGTGATTTGGTAGACCAGTTCCAACTGCTGTGACAGTTGTACGTCTGGTTGGAGCGGCTAGGTAATTAAACCTGAGGACACACAGTCCTCACCGTATTCTCCTTGAGCTAAGGTCACACAAACCTCGCCCAATCACTCATGGTAAGTCTTCACAGGTGACTTCCAAACCTTCACAGACTTGGTCACTCGGCAATCCACAATTCCTCTTGGATGCTCTAGACCATGACGCCTAACCGTCTGGAGGATGCACAGTCCTCAAAGGTAACAAGCGTCGGTTCCACACAGGAACAATCTCTTCAGTGATGCTCAATCACTTTGGGTTTTAGGTGTTGGGTTTGGGTTTTTCCTCACTTGATGATTTTCACTCAAAGTCCTCGGAGGATGGGATGCTCTAAATGACAAGTGTCAATTTCTCTCGGAGCAGCCAACCAACTAGTGGTTGTAGGGGCGGCTATTTATAGCCGGGGAGCAGCCCGATAAGATAAGACATAAATGCCCTTTAATGATATGACCGTTAGGTGGGTAGGATATTTTGGACAGCTGGCGCATAGCACAGCAACGGTCGGAAATTTGAGCTCTCAAGTTCCTTAGGGCTATCATGTTCCTCACTTGTAGGCAATCCACACTGGCGAATTCCTAACTCCTCAGTCAGAACAAATTCCTCAGAGAACAGAAGAACATCATCTCTGTCACTGAAGAACTTGACTGAACTGTATGATATTTCCAATGGCTTCACTCGAAAGGATTGGTAGCTATAGGATCTGAGCTGAGCATCACTTGGAAACATTTCCTTAGTTTTACCTCGACCCCCTTTAACAGTACGGTGTTTCCTATGACTCAAGAAAGGGAAAACAAAACTATGAAAACAAAAGTCTTCACACTTCATAATCCTCGCATCAATATCAAGTCTTCAAGGTCACACCAATTCCCTCATTTTCAAAGTCTTCAAGAAAACCAAAGTCTTCAACTGAAGACATTCATTTTTAGGGGTCGACTTTCTTCGTAAATATCAAACTCCTCATAGACTTATAGAACCTGTGTACACTCACAAACACATTAGTCCCTTAACCTATAAGTCTTCAATACACCAAAATCACTAAGGGGCACTAGATGCACTTACAGATACGTTGGAGACGTATCACCTTCCACCAGAATAATCCACATGTTGTAGTAACCTGAGGGACCCTTTCATGATAATAAGACTCCCAAATCAATGAAACCCAAGGTACCTCAATCTTTTGAAAAACTTATGAGCATGCTTGAGCAGAAGAGCCACATTCTGAACTCCCAGATTCATGATACCAAGACCTCCTCTATTCTTTGGCCTGCCAATTAAGCCCCAAGCAATCAGTGAAGGAGCTGGCTCATCTCTGTGCTTCCTCCAAAGGCATTGCCTTTGAATCCTTTCTAGCTGCTTAAGAATGTTAGGTGGAATGAGTAAACTGCTAAGGAAAAATATTGGCAGTGAGGATAAAACAGAGTTTTAAAACTGAAGTCTTTCACCCTGATTGAGAAATGAGGAGCTAGTAGTCACCCTTCTCTTCATGCAATCAACTAGAGGCGTTAGGTCAGACATTTTACGCCTGGTAGTACCCACTGACAGGCCCAGATAAGTGAAGGGCATTTTCCCCACCTGGCAACCAAAAACCAAGGCCAATTCTAAGATCAAAGCAGCATCCACAATAATGGGAATCATAAAGGATTTGTGGTAGTTGACATCCAGGCAAATAGACTGAGAAAACACCTGTAACATATCCTTAAGAGCAAGTAACTATGTCTTATCTGCTGGGAGAATTATCAAAGTATCATCTGCATATTGGACTATTGGATGATCCTGGTCATGGCATGGTATAGGTAACTGAAGAATGCCCTTCTTAAACATGTCATTAACTACATATTGCAATAAATCAGCAGCAATAACAAATAGTAAAGGAGACAAAGGGTCCCCCTGTATCACTCCCTTTTTACAAACAAATTTCCTTCCTGGAACTCCATTAAGAAGCACAAAAGGTATTACAGTGGAAAGCAACTCCTTGACCCAGCTTATCCATTTATCATTAAACCCTTTGCATTTGAGAATCTGCAAGATTGCATCATGTTCAATAGAATCAAAAGCCTTTTCAAAATCCAATTTCAAAATGACAATAGGTCTCTTTAACTGATGGTACTGATGCAGATACTCAAAAGTCCAGGCAATGCAATCTTGAATTGTTCTACTCTTGATAAAGCCATACTGATTCTTATGGATGCATTTCATAATTATTCTCTGAAATCTATTTGCAGCCATCTTAGACAGATACTTCAAACCCATACTAGTCAAAGATATTGGTCTATAGTCACCAACACTACATAAAATACTTCCATGATGATATGTGTTTGTCACAGTAGGTCATGTTTTTTGTCATGCATGTACATCCATGACGGTTTTATGATAGAATCAAGATAGTCATACCTGTGTTGTCATAGAAGTGTTCCATGACGACACTGAAATTATCATCACGGAAGTGTCACTTCCATGACAATAAATTGCGCATCATGGAAGTGTTTTTGTCAAGGGTAACCGACACGTGGCATCCACCGCAACGGGTCGCTGTTAAGCTATCGGGTTCGGGTTTGAATTCGATAACCTGTTAAAAGCCCGGACCAATGGCGATTTTCCACAAGTAAAATTCTCATTCGCCAGAGGATCCACGTGTCAGCTCGGTGTTGCAACAGATGTCATTCCTCCAATGGGCGAGATGCGTCTATGATATGTCAACATGTGGTACGGCCCAACAGTTGCCCATTTAAGCTAAATGGGCCAGCCCAGCCAAAGGCCCACAAGATTTTGTCAGACACTAGTGGGCCAGCCCATTAACAGCCTGCCATGATTTGGGCCAAATTACGGCCCACATCAGACGTGGCCCGCTAGATGTCTGCCATGTTTTGGGCCAAATGACGACCCATATCAGATCCAGCCCGTTAACAGTCTGCCATGTTTTGGGCCAAATTACGACCCATATCAGATCCGGCTCGTTAACAGCCTAACACATTTTGGGCGAAATTACGCCCATATAAGATCTGGCCCATTAACAGGCACTTTGCTTTTGGGCCCATTGGGGGCCCAATTTGAACTACGGCCTCTTAAAGGCCCATGTAATAGTTCGGCCCGATATTACTTTCGGCCTGTTAGTGGCCCTTGGTACATATGGGCCGTTATCGGCTCGGTTTCACTTTTGGCCATTTAACTGCCCGTGTTGCATGTGGGCCTATTTCTGGTTCGAAGTGACTTTCGGCCTCTTAACGGCCCATAGTCTTCGTGGATACATTTTAGCCCAACCTGACTATTGGCCCGTTAAAGGCCCATGATATAACTAGGCCCAATTATGTCATGCTTTGCATCCATCCTGCTTACAGCCCATCATGTTATTGGGCCAACTATGGCCCGGCCCATATTTTGGCCTGTTAACGGCCCGTCTTGTGGTTGGGTCAATCATGGGCCGATGTCACAATTTAGGCCCAATCTACTTTTCAGACTCTTAAAATCCCATTTTATTTTCTGGCCCAACTTAGGCAACTAGTTTACTCGGCCTCTTATAGGCCTGAAACTAATAGTTGGTGAGTTTATGTCTAGGCCTGCTATTGTCCCAAGATGATTGTAGGCCCATGTTTTGGCCCATTTATAGTACCGTATTTTTTTATATAAACCAAACGTTCAGGCCCATTGCGCTCCATCTAAGCTTACGGCCTTTTCAGAGAGCAACGACAGCATATACAGAAAATAAATTACAGCAGCATGACGAAGAATAAACCTAGACTATACAACAAAGAAGTTACTGCATATTACATGCACTGGGCATAAAAGTTCGCCGCCAACAATAATAAAGCACAACCAGACAGCAGATTACATACACTGGGCATCAAAGGTCGCCACTAGTGCAAATAAACACGCCATCAATAATAATATACAGAACCGACAACACTTCAACACAGTTCAAGAAAGGTTAGCCCTGCCTGGGAGCTACAGCGCAAGCGGCTGATGAAAGATCGTGGATGTCGCCTAGAGGGGGGGGGGGTGAATAGGCACTTTAAAATAATTGTGGTTTAGGCTTGAACAAATGCGGAATAAAACTAGCATTTAATTTGTCAAGCACAAAACCTAAAACAACTAGGCTCACCAATGTGCACCAACAACTTATGCTAAGCAAGATAAACAACTAGCTGATAGCAAGGTATATAACATGAAACACTATGGCTATCACAAAGTAAAGTGCATAAGTAAAGGGCTCGGGTAAGAGATAACCGAGGCACGCGGAGACGATGATGTATCCCGAAGTTCACACCCTTGTGGATGCTAATCTCCGTTTGGAGCGGTGTGGAGGCACAATACTCCCAAAGAAGCCACTAGGGCCACCGTAATCTCCTCAAGCCCTCGAAAAATGCAAGATGTCGTGATTCCACTAAGGGACCCTTGAGGGCGGTCACCGAACCCGTACAAATGGTAACCCTTGGGGGCAGGCACCTAACCCGTACACTTTGGCAACCCTTGGGGGCGGTCACCGAAACCAGTCAAAATGCTCGGGGCGATCTCCACAACCTAATTGGAGACCCCGACACTTACCCGGAGCTTTACACCACAATGATTGAGCTCCGAACACCACCAACCGTCTAGGGCACCAAGGCACCCAAGAGGAACAAGCTCAAGGGTGCCAAGCACCCAAGAGTAATAAGCTTCTTAACTTGTACCTTCCACGTATCATCGTGGAGAACTAAAACCGATGCACCAAATGCAATGGCAAGGGCACACGGCGTGCCCAAGTCCTTCTATCCCAAATTCCACCAAAGCAACTAATGCTAGTGAGGAAAATGAGAGGAAGAATTAAGAAGAGACCACGAAAAACTCCAAGATCTAGATCCAAGGGGTTCCCGTCACAAAGAGGAGAAAGTGATTGGTGGAAATGTGGATCTAGATCTCCTCTCTCTTTTCCCCCCAAAACTAGCAAGAATCCATGGAGGGATTGAGAGATAGCAAGCTCGAAGAAGGTCAACAATGGGGGAAGAACACGAGCTAAAGAGATAAGGTTCAGTGGGGAAGAAGACCCCCTTTTATAGGCACCCCCCGAATCCAACCGTTATGCACTCAGGTCGTGCACAAGCGGTACTACCGCTCGGAGGAGTGGTACTACGCTTAGCATGTTCAAAACAGCCCAACGAGACAGAAAAACATGAGCTGTAGTTCTGCCAGAGAGGTAGTACCGCTCGGGGGAGAGGTAGTACCGCTTATAAGAGGTACTACCGCTCGGAGAGGTACTACCGCTTATAAGAGGTACTACCGCGATACCCGACACGAAAATTCGCATCCCCAGAAGCAGCGGTACTACGCGCAGCACATGGCCGCGGTACTACCGCTTACATGCGGTACTACCGCTCGAGAGAGTAGTACTACCGCTTGAGGCTTTTAGGAAAACAACAGAGAAAACAGAGGATGCAATAAAGCCTGAACTACCACAACTTCTGCAAATGAGCTCCGAATTGAGCAAACTCAAGCTTGTTGGATAGAAGACGACGAGAAGCATCCAAACAGTGACTAGTTATTTTAAGAAGTGGCATGGGAGGTATGCCTAAGATATAGAGGAGTGAAACCTCCAACCGAGAAGAACCGGCATAACCTCCAACACCGAAAACATCATAGAAGATGCATGTGAACTCCGTTTTCGATGAACTCAAGCTTGTCATGAAGATGACCATAAGCTCTAAAACTCACCAAGAGAAATATCAAACAAGAACTAAGAAAGATGATGCAAGGATGCAATGGTTTGAGCTCTTTACGGACGATGCGATCAAGCTACTCATCGAGAGCCCCCCTTGATAGTATGGCAACTAATCCTATAACCCGGTCTCTGAACTACAACCATGAGACCGGTAAAACATAAACCTATCAAGGGTAAACCTTTGCTTTGCACATAGTCCACTTGAGCTAGATGATGACGATCTTGACGCCCTCAAGTTGGACCACCTTTCTTGATTCCGTTAGCTCGACGAAGACTAGTTGATTGCTCCCCCATATGGGTGAGCCACTCTTCGGCACATCTTCACAAGTCCATTGACACCACAATGGACGGCAAGCTTCAAGGATGATCTCTTTGTGATGCTCCACTTGAACTTGCACACCGCAATCTTGATGACGATCACCACTTGATGTCATCCTCCATTGGTTGTATGAGATCTTCATCTTGACGCAAACCCATGGGAACATACCTAACAACACATAGAACTCTCACGTAGACCATGGGTTAGTACACAAAGCGTAATGGACAATGCTTACCATACCATGGGATCACTTGATCCCTCTCGGTACATATTGTGCGCTTTGTGTGTTGATCAACTTGATTCACTCTTTGACTTAGTCTTGATCAACCTTGTATCATGTCTTCCATATGACGACTGTCGTGGTTCGACATGATCACCTATGGGGCCATCGGCCCTTTTGTGGTTCGGCAAGGGGGAAGGGCACATTGCACAAAGAGCGGACGTCGTAGAACAGCACGGCAATGGTGACGCAGGTGGTTTTTACCGAGGTTCGGGCCGCCGCGAGGCGTAAAACCCTAATCCTGCTTTGGTGGATTGAGTGGAAGACCGTGGCGAACGCGCAGTGCTCAAGCCCGGCAAGGTCGCTTCGGGGAGAGCAGCAACGCGCGTATGAGTGTACAAGGGTCTGAATCCTTTCTCAGGTTGCCTCGGCCCTCCTTTTATACGTAAAGGGGTTACCACAGTGGCAAAACAGTCATTATCCTATGATTAGGTAGCCAAAGTGCTATCATAGCTAACTCTGCAGACAGGACAAGGTGCATTAAATGCACCGCTTAGTGTCACATCAAGGATGTAGCCCGGCAAGCCTTGCCATGCCATTCAACCACCTTCTCGCGTGTTTGCGTGACACGCCCATGGACGGGTGTCATTTAGGGGTGATCTTCCTCAGGAATGGCTGCCACGTGCTGAATGACTGCCAATTATTCACTTGAGGGCTCGACACCGCACCGATAAGCGACTTGCATCACTGTGAGGTGGAGCGGTGGAGCCTTGGCAGGATAACAGGCCGTCAGCGCCCCGACAACCCTTGCCAGGGAGGTCTTGGGACTTGCTCTTGGGGTGACCTCGACCTGACCAGGCTCGTCTGCCCAGCAAGGGAGGCTTTTCCCTTGGTAATATCTTGCTTTCTTGGCTTGTCTTGGTCTTCTTGATCCGCTCATTGATTCCTCAAAGAGCTCATTTCTCTCTAGCTTGGTCTTGATGAAGCTTGCTTCGCTGTTGCCGTGCCTATGTACGGTCCGGGCAACATACACAAAGTTTTGTTGCACTGACAACCACTCTTTAGATAATTCCTTGAATAGCACCTTGGTCATCTCATAAGCTCCTTGAAACCAACACATGGACTTCAAGAAAAGCCTATGGACAAATCCATACCATAGGATCACTTGATCCCTCTCGGTACATATTGTGCTCTTTGTGTGTTGATCAACTTGATTCACTCTTTGACTTAGTCTTGACCAACCTTGTATCATGTCTTCTATATGACCACTCTTTGGATAATTCCTTGAATAGCACCTTGGTCATCTCATAAACTCCTTGAAACCAATACATGGACTTCAAGAAAAGCCTATGGACAAATCCTTCAAATATAACTCAAGGCAACCATTAGTCCATAGAGATTATCATCAATTACCAAAACTAAACATGGGGGCACCGCATGTTCTTTCAACTGAGCAAGCTAATGAGACTGCGCTTGTTTGACGCTTATAACCTCCAACTCTAGCTCATAGCATCAATAGACGTCCTGTACTTCTGGTTAATATTCCATAGAGATGGGAGTTCCAGTAGGAGTTGAGTTGAAGCATGTCGTTCTGCTTAAATCTGAGACTGAAGAAGTTGAATAGATTCAGGCGACGACTTCATCGAGCTGGTGTCACTGCTATTAGCGAGTACCTTCAACACTACATCAAGACAGGACTTTGGCGTTGTATCACCATCCCCAAGATGTGTTGCCTTCTTCCCTACAATATATGTTACAGGGAAAAGCAATGGGTTCATCTCACTATCATTGTGGCGGTTCTTGGCGTCAGTGATATCACCCAGAAAGAGAAAAAAACAGACAGATAAGAGGCTTTACACGTATAAGCATCAGTGATGTTGATTCATCCCATTTCTTAGTGGCAAATAAATAGACCTGATTTAAAATACCATTAACATTGTTCATAGTTAAGACATGGCAGGAAATGGCATTGTGTAGGAGTGGCCAACTTCACCACACCACTGCATTACATATCATGAAGACAAGCATACATGCAATGCTAAAGAATGTATAGGTATCGACGGTGAATGTACTATCAATTTATCCCATTTCAGATTGGTAAATAAAGAGACACGATTTAAATAACATTAACATAATATGCATTGTTCATAGTTAAGACATAGCAGGATATGACATTGTCATGGAGTTGGTAGTTTCACCAAACCATTGGATTATAGATCAAGAACACAAGCATACTAATACGTCTCCAATGTATCTATAACTTTTTCTTGTTCCATGCTATTATATTATCATTCTTGGATGTTTTACAATCATTTTATAGCAAGTTTATATCATTTTTTGGGACTAACCTATTGACATAGTGCCCAGTGCCAGTTGCTATTTTTTGCTTGTTTTTTACTTCGTAGAAAATCAATACCAAACGGAGTCCAAACGCAGTGAAACTTTTTGGAGAATTTTTATGGACCAGAAGACACAAGATGGGCCAAAGAAGTATCAGAGGGGTGCCCCGAGGGGGGCACAACCCACCTGGACGCGCCTGGGGGCCCAGGCGCGCCTTGGTGGGATGTGCCCACCTCGGTGGCCTCCCGCACTGCCTCTTCGCCCTATAAATACCCAAATATTCCAAAAACCATAGGGGAGTCGACGAAACACAATTTCAGCCGCCGCAAGTTCCAGAACCACGAGATCCAATCTAGACACCATCAGGGAGGGGTTCATCATCCTCATTGGTGCCTCTCCGATGATGCGTGAGTAGTTCATTGTAGACCTATTTGATTCTCAATACAATGGTCTCTTGGAGATCTATTTGATGTAACTCTTTTTGCGGTGTGTTTGTTGGGATCCGATGAACTTTAAGTTTATGATCAGATTTATATCCATGAAAGTTATTTGAGTTCTTTGATCTCTTTTATGCATGATTACTTATAGCCTCGTATTTTTTCTTCGAATCTTTGGCTTAGTTAGGCCAACTAGATCGATTTTTCGTGCCATGGGAAGAGGTGCTTTGTGATGGGTTCGATCGTGCGGTGTTCTTTCCCAATGACAGAAGAGGCAGCAAGACACGCATGTATCATTGCTATTAAGGATAACAAGATGGGGGCTATTCCTACATGAATAGATCTCATCTACATCATGTCATCGTTCTTATTGCATCACTCCGTTTTTCCATGAACTGAATACACTAGATGCATGCTGGATAGCGGTCGATGTGTGGAGTAATAGTAGTAGATGTAGGTAGGAGTCGGTCTACTAATCTTATTCGTGATGCCTTTATATTGATCATTGCCTAGATATAGTCATAATTATTTGATGTTCTATCAATCGCCCAACAGTAATTTGTTTGCCCACCGTATGCTATTTTCTTGAGAGAAGCCACTAGTGAAATCTACGGCCCCCAGGTCTATTCTTTATCATATTTGCTTTCTGATCTATTTTTATTCGCTTTTATTTTCAGATCTATTATTCCAAAAACCCAAAAATACCTTGCTGCACCTTTTTTATATTTATTTTATTTCGCGTTTTATCGAGATATATTTATCCAATCTATCACAAATTATCTATCTTTTTACCCATAGAGGGATTGACAACCCCTCCTAATCGTCGGGTTGCAAGTATTTGTTATTTGTGTGCAGGTACCGTTTGCATAGTGTTGCTTGGTTCTCCTACTGGATTGATACCTTGGTTTCATAACTAAGGGAAATACATACCGTAGCTATGCTGTATCATCCCTTCCTCTTTGGGGAAATACCGACGTAGTTCAAGCGACATCAAAAGGAATTTCTGGCGCCGTTGCCGGGGAGACATCATCAACATCTATCAGGTTCCTAATCACAAATCACATCTCCTTGCAATTTACATTATTTGCCACTTGCCTCTCGTTTTCATCTCCCCCACTTCACAAAAATTTGCCATTTTATTTTCCCTCTTTTTTTCATTTGCCGTTTTCTCGTCAGGTCTATTTTTTGTGTGTAATTTTGTTTGCCACTTTGTCATTATGGCTAGTTCTTCCTCTATTGCATGTACCCCCGAGAATGAGGTTCTTAACTTTAAACAAAGGGGAGGGGAGAATCTAAAAGATGCTTGGTATAGGATTTTCAATGCTCATAATAGATCCGTTCGTAAGCAATCTACCGTTGTTCTTCTTCGCAGTTTTTATGTGGGCATTACCACTTGGTATAGATTCGTCCTTGATACGATTGTCGGTGGGAATTTCTTGATGTGCCCTTCTTTGGATGCTTTTAATGCCATGGGAGATCTAGTAGGTGCACCACCTATCATTATTAATGAAACAATCTTAACTCTTGAGCATGTTATGCAAAGATTAGATGCTATTGAAAAGAAGATGGTCACTGATACGTCTCTAATGTATCTATAATTTTTGATTGTTCCATGCTGTTATATTATCATTCTTGGATGTTTTACAATCATTTTATATCATTTTTTGGTACTAACCTATTGACATAGTGCCAAGTGCCAGTTGCTGTTTTTTGCATGTTTTTTACATCGCAGGAAATCAATACCAAATAGAGTCCAAACACATCGAAACTTTTTGTGGGTTTTTTTTGGACCAGAAGACATCCAGTTGGCCGGAGAAGCGCCTGGGGGTGCTCCGAGGGGAGCACAACCCACCAGGGCGCGCCTGGAGGCCCAGGCGCGCCCTGGTGGGTTGTGCCCACCTCAGGTGCCCCCCGAACCGCCTCTTTGCTCTATAAATACCCCAATATTCCAGAAACCCTAGGGGAGTCGACGAAAATCAATTCCAGCCGCCGTAGAGTCCAGAACCACCAGATCCAATCTAGACACCATCATGGAGGGGTTCACCACTTCCATTGGTGCCTCTCCGATGATGTGCGAGTAGTTCTTTGTAGACCTACGGGTCCGTAGTTAGTAGCTAGGTAGCTTTCTCTCTCTCGTTTGATTCTCAATACAATGGTCTCTTGGAGATCCATATGATGTAACTCTTTTTGCGGTGTGTTTGTTGGGATCCGATGAACTTTGAGTTTATGATCAGATCTATCTTTTTATCCATGAAAGTTATTTGAGTCTTCTTTGATCTCTTATATGCATGATTGCTTATAGCCTCGTATTTCTTCTCCGATATTTGGGTTTTGCTTGGCCAACTTGATCTATTTATCTTGCAATGGGAAGAGGTGCTTTGTAGTGGGTTCGATCTTACGGTGCTTGATCCCGGTGACAGAAGGGCAACTGACACGTATGTATCGTTGCTACTAAGGATAAAACGATGGGGTCTATTTCTACATAAATAGATCTTGTCTACGTCATGTCATCATTCGTATTGCATTACTCCGTTTCTCCATGAACTTAATACACTAGATGCATGCTGGATAGCGGTCGATGTCTGGAGTAATAGTAGTAGATGCAGGCAGGAGTCGGTCTACTAATCTTGGACGTCATGCCTATATAATGATCATTGCCTGGATATCGTCATGATTATTTGAAGTTTTATCAATTGCCCAACAGTAATTTGTTCACCCACCGTTTGCTATTTTTCTCGAGAGAAGCCACTAGTGAAACCTATAGCCCCCGGGTCTCTTTTCCAATATATTTGCTTTCAAGATCTGTTTTGCTATTCGCTCTTTTCTTTATTTGCAACTTTTATTTTCAGATCTATTAAACCAAAAATACAAAAATACCTTGCTGCACTTTATTTTATTTGGCGTTCGATCTATCAATATTTACTACTCTCTCATGTCCGTTTGCCAATTTTTGGCGCCGTTGCCTGAAAGGGATTGACAATCCCTTTTACACGTCGGGTTGCGAGTATTTGTTATTTGTGTGCAGGTGCTGTTTACGTAGTGTTGCTTGGTTCTCCTACTGGTTTGATAACCTTGGTTTCATCACTGAGGGAAATAGCAACCGCCGCTGTGCTGCATCATCCCTTCCTCTTTGGGGAAATACCGACGTAGCTTCAAGCTGCATCAAAAGGAATTGCTGGCGCCGTTGCCAGGGAAGATCAAGTCAAGATAGTCTCCCGGCCACGTGCCAATTTCTGGCGCCGTTGCCGGACAGGGTCTTCAACATATACCAGGTTCCTAATCAAAAATCTTATCTCCTCACAATTTACATTATTTGCCATTTTCCTCTCGTTTTCCTCTCCCCCACTTCAAAAAAATTTGCCGTTTTATTCGCCCTCTTTTTCGTTCGCCATTTTCTCGTCAGATCTATCTTTTTGCTTGCAATCATGAGTGATTTTGGTATGGCAGAAACAGATGATGGCCTAACTCCTAAAATGGAGCATACGGGTAATCTGGATGCCAAAACTTTTGTTTTGGGGCAGGGAAATGTTATGGGAAAAGAACATATCCAAGAATTTTTCAATTGTGTTGGAAATTTGAGTCTTGATGATGCTCCTATACTTAGAAGGACTAAATCTTATGCGGAAGCTATTTCAGCGCTAGTTCTGAAACTTGAAAATAGATTTATCTGTACTCATCCTACCTTGCAAAGATTGTTTTATGAGTTACCCGTTATAAAGAATCCTAAAGCTAAAAAGTTGGCCACTCTTGTTCTTATGAATGAATTTGACTACATAATACAGTAAGCTAGGGAAATCTTTAATTTTTATGGTATGAATCATGAAAAACCCGTGATAGATGAAATTATCTATAATAGTGATTATGCTTTAAGACATTTACTTGGGGATAATCAAATCTTTGATGAGAATCTTAAAAAGCAAGCCCCTGTTTTAGATATTATCCAACAAGTTTTTAATGATGTTAATCAACATTATTCTTGGATCACTGCCGGAAATCAAAAGGGATATGATGATAAGAAACTTGATTGTGCTAAAGTTTCCATGGATAATGTGTTTTATGTTGTTTTTGCAAAGCCTCTTGAGAAAAACACCTCCAAGGAAAACAAGAACAAAGATGACAATACGTAGATCTTTTGCGTTATGCCTAGCTAGGGGCGTAAAACAATAGCGCTTGTTGGGAGGCAACCCAATGAATAAAATTTATTTTTGCTTTTTGCTTTCTGTTCTTGAGTGTTTGCACAATTATGCTACTTTTATAATTGTGTTTTTTGTGTTTTAATTAGTGTTTGTGCCAAGTAAAGCCTTTAGGATTATGTTGGGTGATAGTTGATTTGATCTTGTTGGAAAACAGAAACTTTTGCGTCCAGTAAAACAATTTTGAAAATTCACAGAAGATACGAAAAATTCTGAATTTTTTACACAAGATTTATATACAAATTGCCTATATTGTCCTAATTTTTTAAAAAAATTGAGTTTTATAAGTATTCGAAATATTCAGATTGCTACAGTCTGTTTTTGTTTTTGACAGATTCTGTTTTCTTTGCGTTGTGTGCTTGTTTTGATGATTCTATGGTTTTCTTTGATGAGTTTTTGCCATAGAAAAGTTGGAATACAGTAGATATAATGCAAAAATAAAATATGAATTGGTTTTCTACAGTACTTATAGTAGTGATTTGCTTTCTTATACTAACGGATCTCACGAAGGTTTTGTTGAGTTTTGTGTGATTGAAGTTTTCAAGTTTTGGGTTATCTTACAATGGATGAAGGAATAAGGAGTAAGAAGAGCCTAAGCTTGGGGATGCCCATGGTATCCCAAGCTATTATCCAAAGAGAAGCAAGCAACTAAGCTTGGGGATGCCCTGAGTGGCATCCCCTCTTTCTTCTAACGACCATCGGTATTTTACTCGAAGCTATATTTTTATTCGTCACATACTATGAGTTTTGCTTGGAGCGTCTTGTATGATATGAGTCTTTGCTTGTTTTGCTTTGTGTTCTAAGTTATGAATCCTTGCTGGACACACCTATTTGAGACAGCCAAAATTATGCCATGACTTGTTAGAATTGCTCTCTATGCTTCACTTAAATTTTTATGAGCTATGGATTTGCTCTAGTGCTTCACTTATATCTTTTTGAGCACGGCGTGCTTTAGTATTTTTTTAAGAAATGCTCTCATGCTTCACTTAGATTTATTTGGGAGTTAGTAATTTTTTTAAGAAATTCTCTCTTGCTTCACTTAAATTAATTTGAGAGAAAGAAGTATTATGCTCATGATCTTCACTTATATTTGTTTGAGCTTATCAAAAGCAACACATGAAAATTAGTTCCAAAGTGATAGATATCCAAGAAGGATATAATAAAAACTTTCATGAAGATCATTGGACAAAATAAACTTGATTCCTTGTAATAGTTTTGAGATATGATGATGTGATATGTGAGTTATGTTGATGAGTAATTGTGCTTTAGTAAGAATATTGGTGTTAAGGTTTGTGATTCCCTATGCAAGCACGAAAGTCAATAGTCATGCAATGAAATTATATCCTACTTGTGGTGCATTATTCGGTGTTAATTATGCTTAATGCTCGCTTATGAGATTATTCGTTTTTTGGTTGGTCGCTTCTCAATCTTTTGCTAGCCTTCATTTTGCACTAAGTATGATCACTACTTGTGCATCCAAAGCCCTTTAAACCAGTTTTGCCACATGAGTCCACTATATCTACCTATATGCGGTATTCTTTTGCCATTCTAAGCAAATTTGTATGTGCCATCTCTAATTTTCAAAATAAACATCTCTTTTGTGTGTTCGTACCGCTCGCGAGGCGGTGAGGGGTGGCTAATATTTTCCATGCTAGATGTGTTATTCTCACGATGAGTGTTTATTCACTTGTCATTGCACGAGAGTAAGGCAAAGGTATTAGGGATGCCCAGTCCCGAAATGAAAAATGAATTTACTTTATGTTGTCAAATAATAAATTCCTTGGAAAGTGTTGGTATGGAGGGCACTCGTCGATATGGCTAGCCATGGAAAGTGAAAGAAATGGTGGAAAAAGGAATAAACTTTATTTTCTGTTTCGGAACCGCCTATGATATATCTAGCATGGAAAGTGTTGGGAACTCTAAGTCGTTTTCGTTGGTGGGAAAAGCACACCTCCCAAAATGTTTTTATCTCAAAGTTTTTCGCTTCGAGCTCTGGCACCTCTACAAATCCCTACTTCCCTCTGCGAAGGGCCTTTCTTTACTTTATGCAATTTTTAATTTGAGTCTCCATCTTCCCTTATAAAGCACCAACTAGGCGGCACTATGATCGTACTTGAGCATTGGGTGTAGTTAATATTCAAGTGTGTTTCATGAATGGATCAATGGTTGAGCATGATGGGCTAGGGATAACTTATTTTAGCGTTGATATTTTGAAAGACATAGTTGCTTGTTGGTATGCTTGAGTATTTAAGTCATCATGTCAAAACTAGACTATTGCTTTGAATCATATAAAAGTCCAAATGTCCATGCTATAAAGGAAAGAATATGAGATGACATGTTAGGCAGCATTCCACATCAAAAATTCTGTTTTTATCATTTACCTACTCGAGGACGAGCAGGAATTAAGCTTGGGGATGCTGATACGTCTCCAACGTATCTATAATTTTTGATTGTTCCATGTTGTTATATTATCATTCTTGGATGTTTTACAATCATTTTAGTCATTTTATATTATTTTTTGGTACTAACCAATTGACATAGTGCCAAGTGCCAGTTGCTGTTTTTTGCATGTTTTTTACATCGCAGGAAATCAATACCAAACGGAGTCCAAACGTAGCGAAACTTTTTGTGGATTTATTTTTGGACCAGAAGACATCCAGTGGGCCGGAGAAGCGCTCGGGGGGTGCTCCGAGGGGAGCACAACCCACCAGGGCCCACCTCGGATGCCCCCCAAACGGCCTCTTTACTCTATAAATACCCCAATATTCCAGAAACCCTAGGGGAGTCGACAAAAATCAATTCTAGCCGCCGCAGAGTCCAGAACCAGCAGATCCAATCTAGACACCATCATGGAGGGGTTCACCACTTCCATTGGTGCCTCTCCGATGATGCGTGAGTAGTTCTTTGTAGACCTACGGGTCCGTAGTTAGTAGCTAGATGGCTTTCTCTCTCTCGTTTGATTCTCAATACAATGGTCTCTTGGAGATCCATATGATGTAACTCTTTTTGCGGTGTGTTTGTTGGGATCCGATGAACTTTGAGTTTATGATCAGATCTATCTTTTTATCCATGAAAGTTATTTGAGTCTTCTTTGATCTCTTATATGCATGATTGCTTATAGCCTCATATTTCTTCTCCGATATTTTGGTTTTGTTTGGCCAACTTGATCTATTTATCTTGCAATGGGAAGAGGTGCTTTGTAGTGGGTTCGATCTTACGGTGCTTGATCCCAGTGACAGAAGGGGAACCGACACGTATGTATCGTTGCTACTAAGGATAAAACGATGGGGTCTATTTCTACACAAATATATCTTGTCTACATCATGTCATTGTTCTTATTGCATTACTCCGTTTCTCCATGAACTTAATACACTAGATGCATGCTGGATAGCGGTCGATGTCTGGAGTAATAGTAGTAGATGCAGGCAGGAGTCGGTCTACTAATCTTGGACGTCATGCCTATATAATGATCATTGCCTGGATATCGTCATGATTATTTGAAGTTTTATCAATTGCCCAACAGTAATTTGTTCACCCACCGTTTGCTATTTTTCTCGAGAGAAGCCACTAGTGAAACCTATAGCCCCCGGGTCTCTTTTCCAATATATTTGCTTTCAAGATCTGTTTTGCTATTCGCTCTTTTCTTTATTTGCAACTTTTATTTTCAGATCTATTAAACCAAAAATACAAAAATACCTTGCTGCACTTTATTTTATTTGGCGTTCGATCTATCAATATTTACTACTCTCTCATGTCCGTTTGCCAATTTTTGGCGCCGTTGCCTGAAAGGGATTGACAATCCCTTTTACACGTCAGGTTGCGAGTATTTGTTATTTGTGTGCAGGTGCTGTTTACATAGTGTTGCTTGGTTCTCCTACTGGTTCGATAACCTTGGTTTCATCACTGAGGGAAATACCTACCGCCGCTGTGCTGCATCATCCCTTCCTCTTTGGGGAAATACCGACGTAGCTTCAAGCCGCATCAGTCACCTTAGAGCAAATTGAAAACTTAGATACAAGGATGTAGAATCTTGCTAATAAATTTGGGTCAAAAGCGGGTGATGTTTTCAAATTACTAAGGGAAAAGGAAACCATAATTAACGAAAGAGTTGGAGAGATCCTTCCCGGATTGATAAGTCAGAAGAATTTTTTAGTAAGCTCGGATTTTGCTTCTGTTAAAACTAGTGAAAAAACTCCCGTAAAAATTGGCAAGATTGCTCAAGTCACTAGGAACATGGGTGCAACTTCTAATAATAACAAAGAGGATCTTAAGATGATTAGTATTCACCTCGACTTTGTTGAAGTTATAAGAAACCCTACTTGCAAGAATGAATTTTTCAATCTCATTCCTAGGAGTATTGTTATTGAAAATCTATATGCTAAATCTTTGAATAATATTGGTTGGGTGATTGAGGAATTGGAAACTAAAGATGACAATACTTGAATCTATGCATTATGCCTAGCTAGGGGCATAAAACTATATCGCTTGTTGGGAGGCAACCCAATGAATAAAATTTATTTTTGCCTTTTTCTTTCTGTTCTTGAGTGTTTGCACAATTATGCCTCTGTTATGATTGTGTTTTTTATGATTTAATTAGTGTTTGTGCCAAGTAAATCCTTTGGGATAGCTTTGCTTATAGTTGAGTTGATCCTGTTGAAAAACAGAAACTTTTGCATCCAGTAAAATAATTGTCTCAGCTGTCCTAAGTGTTCAGAAATTTTGGAGTTACAGAAGTATGAGAACAATATGCAGTTTTACAGACTGTTCTGTTTTTGACTGATTCTATTTTCTTTGCATTGTGTGCTTATTTTGATGAATCTATGGATTGTATCGGTGGCGTATAAGCCATGGCAAAGTTAGAATATAGTAGATATAATGCACTAACAAAATTTGAATGGGTTTTCTACAGTACTTAAAGTAAAGATTGGTTTTCTTATACTAACGGATCTCACGAAGGTTTTGTTAAGTTCTGTGTGATTGAAGTTTTCAAGTTTTGGGTGAGATCATGATGGATGAAGGAATAAGGAGTAAGAAAAGCCTAAGATTTGGGATGCCCCATGGCACCCCAAGTTAATATTCAAGGAGAACCAAACAACTAAGCTTGGGGATGCCCCGGAAGGCATCCCCTCTTTCTTCTAACAACCATCGGTATTTTACTTGGAGCTATATTTTTATTCGTCACATATCATGAGTTTTGCTTGGAGCGTCTTGTATTATATGAGTCTTTGCTTGTTTTGCTTTTTAGTTCTTCACAAGTATCCTTGCTAGACACAACTATTTGAGAGATTCAAAATTATGCTATCATTTGTTAGAATTGCTCTTTATGCTTCACTTCAATTTTTTTGAGCTATGGAATTGCTCTAGTGTTTCACTTATATCTTTTTGAGCACAGTGTGCTTTAATAATATTTGAAGAAATGCTATCATGCTTCCTTAGATTTATTTGAGAGTTAGTAATTTTTTGAAGAAATTCTCTCATGCTTCACTTATATTATTTTGAGAGACGAAAAATTTTATGCTCATGTTTTTCACTTAAATTTATTTGAGCTTGTCAAAAGCAATTGCAACATGTGAAACTAGTCCCAAAGTGATAGATATTCAAGAGGGATATAATAAAAACTTTCATGAAGATCTTTGGGCAAAACAAACTTGATTCTTTGTAATAGTTTTGAGATATGATGATAGTGATATGTGAGTCATGTTCGTAAGTAATTATGCTTTAGTAAGAATATTGGTGTTAAGGTTTGTGATTCCCTATGCAAGCACGAAAGTCAATAGTTATGCAATGAAATTACATCCTACTTGTGGTGCATTATTCGATGTTATTTATGCTTAATGCTCGCTTATGTGATTTTTTGTTTATTGGTTGGTTGCTTCTCAATCTTTTTGATAGCCTCCACTTGTACTAAGTAGAAATACTACTTGTGCATTCAAAATCTTTAAACCCAGTTTTGCCATATGAGTCTACCATACCTACCTATATGCGGTATTCCCGTGCCGTTCTAAGCAAATTTGTATGTGCCATCTCTAATTTTCAAAATAAATTTCCTTTTTGTGTGCTCGTACCACTCATGAAGCGGCAGGGGGTGGCCAATATTTTCCATGCTAGATGTGTTATTCTCAAGATGAGTGTTTATTCACTTGTCATTGCACGAGAGTGCGGCGGTAATGGGGATGCCCAGTCCCGAAATGAAAAAGAAATTTACTTTATGTTGTCAAATAATAAATTCCTTGGAAAGTGTTGGTATGGAGGGCACCCGTGGATACGGCTAGCCATGGAAAGTGAAAGAATGGTGGAAAAAGGAATAAACTTTATTTTCTGTTTGGGAACCGCCTATGATATATCTAGCATGCAAAGTGTTGGGAATTACTCGGTCGTTTTCTTTGACGGGAAAAGTATGCCTCTCAAAAATTTTATCTCTCAATTTAAGCTTTGAGCTCTAGCACCTCTACAAATCCCTACTTCCCTCTGCGAATGTGACGCCCCCGACTCAATCGTGCACTAATCATACACGCAAACGTGCACGATCAAGCACAGGGACTCACAGGAAGATATCACAACACAACTCTATCACAAATTAACGGAGATCCACAATAATAAAGACCAGGGATCACGAGGATCCGAATACATAAATCAGTCATACAAATAATATCTGGGTACAGACATAGTTAGACAAGGTTTGCCTTAAGAAGGCTAGCACAAACAACGACTCTGGATCGAAAGGCGAAGGCCTCCTGCCTAGGGCCTCCGATCCTACTCCTGGTCGGCTGGCTCAAACCAGTAGTACGTGCCGTCAGGACCCTCCTGGTAGTAAGCTCCTGCTGGGACATCTGGCTCCTGAGCTCCATCGTCTGATGTATCATCAAAAGGGGTATGGGGGGAAAGAGGTAGCAAAGCAACCGTGAGTACTCATCCAAAGTACTCAGCAAGCAAGGATCTATACTACATATGCAACATTATCAAAGAAAGGCTGTATATGTGGACTGGGTTGCAGAAATGCCAGAATAGAGAGAAGACCTAGTCCTATCGAAGACTAGCATCTTCACAAAGCCACCATCTTGCAGCAATTAGAAGAGTATAGAAAAGCATTTTATTAAGCAAGCATGTTGAGGCAAAGCCTAGAGATCCTTCCTCGACTCCCTGCGAGAAAGCGATCCCAGAGCTTCAATTAATTAAACAAGTATTCAGTTCAAGTAATAGATTGGGATACCAAACTGAGCATCCTTTACCGTAGGACCGGCTATCGATAGATGTTATCTTTCCTGCAGGGGTGCACTACTGTTACCCAACACGCTCGATCACCTCCGGCCGGACACACTTGCTGGGTAATGCCCGGCCTCGGGAGATCAACATGAAGCAGCGCCCTACCTAGGCTCAGCAGAGAGGTCAGCACGCCGGACTAACCTTTGCACCCAGAGGTCTTGGGCCATCGCCCTGGGCACCCTGCGCATTGCGTGGCTAGCCGGGGTGCAGGCGCGACACTGAACTCGTCAGTGAAGTATCCAGCCCATTCCCGGCGATCAGCCCGCAAGGTGAACCGTGATGTCTGAAGAGCTTTCGGGAGAAACGTACGACGTAGAGGGCCCCATAAACCATTATCCCACGTGGTGGTAGTGCGTATAGGGCACGTCGACCCACTCAAATCAAATACCCAAATCCAATAGGCTCATTTAATAACACGCAGAGACAATCAGAGTCTCTGAGGCTCCGCCACAATATCACACTCGGGCGCCCTTCCGGGCAAGCCCGACATCATAGATCTCCCTACGGGTACCCCTCGGGATCGACCCGCCTGTGACAAAGGTCAAAGTATCCATGTGGTCACAACATCAAGGTGAACGTAGGAGGCATCACCCTCGAGGGCGTTGCACGACAGAGTTGTATCGAAGGTGGTGAAGGAGGAATCACCCTCGATGACCATGATCGAACAGCTACACTGCATAGTATTCATCAGGAGTGCGTTACGAGGTATCACCCTCGGCACTCGATAGTAACTATGCAGAGTCGTACAACTAAGGGGGGGTGAGGTGATGTGTCGATCTCTGGTCGTCGATCACGTTGAACGAGTAAGGGTAAAGTGATGGGGGTCACCGACGGTTCATTGCCAACCTATACTAAGCAGTTGAAAAAGGCAAGTAAGGTAACAATAAGCAGGTTACAAAAGCAGGCTATGCATCAGAATAGGAGCAAACAGTAACAGTAGCAAAATCTAATGCAAGCATGAGAGAATGGAATGGGCGATATCGGAGTGATCAGGGGGGGGGGGGCTTGCCTGGAAGCTCTGCTGAGAGGAGCTGGTCGTCAGCACCGTAGTCGATCGGGGCAGCAGTAGTGGCATCAGTCTCGAAGTCTAACGGAGAGAAGAGGGGGAAGAAACAATAAATACAATGCAAACAGATGCATGACATGGTAATAAACGGTGCTAGGTGTGATCTAATGCGGTACTACGCGATATAGGTGAAGGGGGAAAACATCCGGGAATGTTTTTCCGAAGTTTGGTATTTTCGGACAGATGAAACAGAGGGGGACGGTTGCATATTCGCTATGTTAGGGACATGTGGCTGACAACGGACTGCGTATTCGGATTCGTCTCGAAATTCTAAGCCACTTTCGTGTACAAAGTATTTTCATCCGATATACGGTTTATTTTATATTAATTTCTAAAGGTTAAAAGATTTTCTGCAATATTTTAATTCGAGAATAAGTATCTAAATACTTTTGTCACATGGGGGCTGTGTAGCAAGGGGGTATGACAGTGGGGCCAGTGGGTCCAGTCAGCAGTAGTTGACCAGTCAAAGCTGACTGGTCAACTGGGTCAGTGGACCCACATGTAAGTGACACATAGGCAAGTTAATTAGTCTAAACTAATTTAAATTAGTGGGGCCACATGTCATGGACACATTAGGCTAATTAACGTATAAACTAGCCCTAAACTAATCTAATTAACACTAACGAATTTGGATAGGGCCGGCCACATCCAAAGTGCCAACCAGCCACACACATGGTCATGCCCACATGCACATGGCCATGACCACACACGGCACATGAGTAGTGCCGGCGGTCTCAACCTCCAGGAGCAGAAGTAGCATCGCAGCTTAAGCAGCAGTAGTTAGCAGCGGCAGCAGCCAGCGCAGGCAGTATGAGCAGGGAGCGGCAGGAATAAGCAGCAGTAGTGAGCAAGCAGCAGCGGCAGAGAGCAGCTGCGGCGACCAGCAGCGCGGAGCAACAGCGGGCGGCAGCGGCTGTGGCCGAGCGCGGCAAGACGGCTGCGGGCGCGCCACGGCACGCGAAGCCGAGGCCAGGGCAGGGCGCAGGCGCAGAGGGGAGCAGCAGTTTGGGCACGCATGGGAGCTCGAGCTCGGCCATGGAGGCCACGAACTAGGGGAGACGGCTACGGCAATGAAATCGAGAGGGGAAAGGGGGTTTTGGAAGAGGAGCTCACAATGGTTCCAACGGAAGCGACGGGGAGGCCGGAGGTGGACCGGAGACGAGGCAATCATTGACGGCGACCGGTGATGTACGCGGTGAATAGGAGCTCGATGGCGAGCGCACAGAATGGCTCCGCTCGATTTGATGCTCTGAATGGACGGAGTCGACGGTGGTGGTCCTCCTGGACTAGTTGGTGCGGCCAGGGAGCGGTCGTGGCTATGGCAATGGCGACGACGCGGTGACGACAGTGAGCGGCGGTGCTCAGGTGAGAGGGCATGGGGGTGCGAGGGGAAAGGGGTGGCCTAGGGTTCACGGTGGTGGGGGGTGAGGGTGGTCTTATCCCATCCATGGAACCACATGATCAACGACGCGTGTGCATCTGCGGCGTCGACGTGCGTGCTGCGTCCACGGCGCCTCTGGTGAACAGGGGAAGGAGATGACCACTGTGGTGGGCTGGGCCGGTACTGTAGCTAGTGGGCTCAAGTGCATAGTGCACTTTAGCTCTTTTTCTTTTCTTATAGTTCTGTAACTTTTATTCTTTCTGTTTTGACTTTAATTTTAATAGTAAACTAATTTTATAAAATGTGAAACTTGGTCCATAAATAGTGTTGCTAATTTAGACTCTGCCACAAAAAGGTTTGGGAGTTACTTAAATGTTTTGGAATTTTATAATTTGGAAAAGCATTTTAAATTACCGTTTTGACCCTGTTTTAATTATTTTTGGGCATTTAAATACCTTATAAAATTTTGGTTATTATATATTAATTACTTAGAGAATATTTGCAACCCAACGAACATTTTGTCTTTTAAATTTTGAAGAAAACAATTTGACATGTAATTTGAATTTGACTTTGATTTGGAACAGATATGATGATTGGCAAACTAATTTTGATGACTTGGCAGTCATTAGCGGGGGATTACTGTAGCCTAATTATCCGGGCGTCACAAATCTCCTCCACTACAAGAAATCTCGTCCCGAGATTTAAGAGGTGGAGTAGGGTGGAAAGTTCTGGTTACGACATTCTATCGAGTCTTCTCGGTCTTGGTTGCTCTTCTCGAAGAGGTCGATCCATTACGTTGATGACTTCATTCCTTTGCTTCAGGTCATCGTGATGAAGTCATCATCCTGTCTTCGGGAATTCCATCGCACTTACGAATAGGAAAGGGGCAGCTCGACAACGATGGAATGCTATAAGGGGTAATCATCGGGGGTTATCCCACGAATGAACACATGAGTATCTCTCGAGTTGAACGAATAAAACACGTCGAGAGCAAAGTAATAAGGTACAATAAGAAGTTGCAAACAGATAGATAATTGTTCGATGTCTGAAACAAGGTGTGAAAGGGGTCCAGAGCAACGAGAATAAGTATTGCGTCTGATACCAGAATAGATCACTAAGAAGGTGGCTCATGAATTACACACGAAGCCAAGCGTGAGGAATAACCTTGGGAACAGGGATGTGCAGAAGAGTCAGGTTTCGATCCTATGGAACTATGGGTTATGGGCCCACCATGTGGGTTAAAGGTAGGAAGGGCGCTGACATTTTGCATGGTCATGATAGAAAGGAATGTCATAAAATAGTCTATCAGTTATGTCGCCAACAACGTCGGTACCCAGGGCGAGGGACGAAGAGAACCATTTTCCTGCTCGTTGAACGAGGCAGACCAATAGGCAACGTTCTCGTCCATCGGGGGTTACCGGAATGTCATCAACAATAGTAACAGGGTCTTACTCATAGAGTGGTACAACAAGGTGCTTACCTAAGCAGGGAATTATCACTGCTCAGTTAAGCCAGATTACAAGAAATGTTAAACAAAACAATGGAAAGGAAAAGTGATTAGTATAGTAATCAGAACAATGGAAAGGAAATTGTGGTTATACTCGAGTATCAAGAGTATATCTTTCCCATCCATGTCAGGACAGCAAGTAGACGACCAATTAAGTAAAGGGGCATGGGATTTCATGATGTTACCCATACAATGATGTTTGGATAATTGATAAAGAAAATTTAGCATTGTGCTTCAAATGTTCTTATTGATGATCGGAGTGACTTAGACATGGTTCAAGATAGCATTGACATGGTCTTCAAGCAATGGTCAGGCTTTGGATACATGAAGGATCCGTCAGGAACAACTTATAGAATACGTGTTACATTTTCCCTATGGAAGAATGGATAACCTTGCTAAAAAGGAATCTATAACAATAGGTCCTCCGGCCAGATGTGCTAGGTCATATAAAGACCAATGTAAGATCATATAAAGACCAATGTTATAGCTCTTGGAATTATGTTCCAACCATCATATCTGACCGAGATTCAGATCTGATTGGTGCTAGGATACCTCAGACTCAGTATGCCTGAGAAGAAAAGGCGCAACACAAATTGATGATATGCCAATGTAAGAATCTCGGGAAATGAACTATGGAGGCGAGTTCCAAAACAAGAGTTCATCATTAAACCACAGAGAGGATGAGGGGGTGGCTGATGGACTCAGCGACAATCCTCGAGATTTCCAAAAAGGTGGATTTCCATAGTTATGTGAACAAGGGGATAACATTTGTCGGATCAAATGATATAATGAGGTATGCTCGAGGAAAACATACTCGATTAAACATTGATTGACAAGTACGCCCGAAATATGGGCATAGGTAGCCTGATCAATTGTTAGAATGGTGATTCAATAACCAATAGTCTAAGAATGAACTATCGACCATTAACTTCAAAGCAATAGGGTTGCTAGAAGTTGTGAATTCGCATGTCATAGTTCAATTGTCGGTTTTCCAGTTAGAAACAAGACGGGGATCAAGGAATGAATGGAGATGGCAAGAAGTATCACTTGTATCAAGAATTCTTAAGAGGTGGTGAAATTCTCACGAGATTCTTGACATAAAAGATGGTAATAATCCAAGGTAAAGAAGAACAATTGCTGGATAGCAAGGATCTCAAGGTATAACACAAAACACGAACAAGTTTGTGTTGAACGGAAGGCAATTAAGTGGTCGATGATAACACAAATCATCGAGGGCAAGGATGGTATTTCTCATCATGAATTCAATTGATATCCTGGAAGAGCTCAGAATGCTAATGATGATCATGACACATTTGTCGAGAGATTCCATGAAGATGTAATCGATTGGCGATGACATCAAGTCAAAGAAATGATGAAGTGAAAGGTTATTGGAACCATGGGTATGACACAAACTCGAAATCAAGTTCGTTGTTCAAGGAGAAATGATATGACGAGGAAGATCGACGTAAGATTAGCTCACCGTCGAAATTTGTGCTCTGGGAAGAAGGACCAGGTAGCATAGTTAATATTAGCACGATAATGATATAGCCGATCAGGCTAGGAATGACTTGAAGGATTATTAAACTCGTAAGCAATGAAAATTACTTATTGAATCAGAGTGCGAAATCAATTCGCTTATTGGTGTTCTCGAGTGACTAATAACTCAGAACCCGGGGAAAATCTGAAATCGGTGAGAAGCAATATTAGATGAAGACTCATGGGAAGCAACACGGTTCTTTGATATTCTCGAGATACCGGAGGGCAATACTCGAAGGAAGGTCAAAATAGAGGACGCGGAGATGTATTGATCAACAGAAGACAAGTGCTTTAACTTGTCTGAGAAATGGGATCAAGGAGAAAATGTGGTCGGAACCACGGTTGCAAAAGACCAAACATAGATACTAGATGAACTTATAACAAGGGGATTATTATTATGACAAGAAGCTTCCATGATAAGTTCCACATCGGGTCCATGGGCATGAACACAAAGTTCAAGGTCGACTCCCACTTCTTCAATGCATAACCTTCCATTCACTTCTCGCTTTCGATGAAGTCGTAGTGTTGAAATTATATCTGGCAAAACACCAGAAGAGTATGACTCGTGAAAACTCTCGGGTTCACACGGATTAGGGAAGGCATAGGTTCAACCCATAGGGGCATCTTATGAACATATACGACAAACTTAAAGAGTGAATAGCTCAAGCTCGAAGGTAGAGCATGGTTGACAAAAGGAGAGAATACAATTTACCAAAGGCATTATGTATCAGGGAAGAACTCACAAGGTGATTAAATATGAGGGGCACTGTCAGATAATAATCCAACAAAGGATCTGGTGGTCCACAAGGGATCTGATGTGAGCATCGGTACCCAACCAGAAGAAGAAAGAATGCAAGGAGATCAGATTATAGAAACAACTGAATAATTCAAAGCTCAAATGCAAAGGAATTATGATTTCCAAATCAAGAGATCAGAAGCAAACGCTCTGATTAAGGATGGAAGTTGAATAGACTTAGGGGTACAATCGACGGCAATTTGATTGGTCGAGAAGCAGCTCAAGTCCGGAGTGACGTCTGAGCCAAGGGACGAATTCTAGTTTCGAATGATGATTGCAACCATTCACAAACATATCGAATCAAAGGCTCAAAATGACGATGACAAAGGATACTAATGAATATTGTGCTAGACATATGGGAAGTAACCATAATGCAAGTAGACAAGTATTTGCAGAGCAATAGCTGGCATAGGGTTACCGAAAGATCAGATAGTAGTTCAATGTATCTTGTGAATTATATGAACAACGGGGAAAGAACGGATACTTTGGTAAGTGCGAGGAATTATCCATAGGGGGTATTCATGCGGCAGAACTACAAGGCAGTAGGCACAATGTATTTTCGGAACAATAGAGAGAATTTCGGGGTATCTTGTAATAACAAGATCAACGGGGAATGATTGTATGAATGGCAAGTGCACGTGGTTATCCATAGTGGTTTATCGATGGAAGGGAGTTGCAATAGCGATGGCACAAAGTCTCGAGAGAACATCGCAGAGTATCTTCGGAACCTTCTGGGGTAGCAGGCGATCATCTGTGATAAGGGGCTCTCCGGGTGGATGTGATCACGAGATCCTAATGTTAGAGTTAGTAAATTCATTTTTAACCTGAATAGAAGAGAGATCAGAGTCCCAGAGTATGGGTCGAGGAGTAAAAGATCCTAGTAACACCCAATGGTGACGTGGGCCCGTAAGACACACAGCCATGTTAGTAAAAGTTTTTCAGTGACTAGACTCGACTTCGGCCAAGGAGTTTGGAAGGGGAATTCTTATAGGTAGTCGGCTCTGATACCAACTTGTGACACCCCCAACTCAATCGTGCACTAATCATACACGCAAACGTGCATGATCAAGCACAGGGACTCACGGGAAGATATCACAACACAACTCTATCACAAATTAACGGAGATCCACAATAATACAGACCAGGGATCACGAGGATCCGAATACATAAATCAGTCATACAAATAATATCTGGGTACAGACATAGTTAGACAAGGTTTGCCTTAAGAAGGCTAGCACAAACAACGACTCTAGATCAAAAGGCGAAGGCCTCCTGCCTAGGGCCTCCGATCCTACTCCTGGTCGGCTTGCTCAAACCAGTAGTACATGCCGTCTGGACCCTCCTGGTAGTAAGCTCCTGCTGGGACATCTGGCTCCTGAGCTCCATCGTCTGATGTATCATCAAAAGGGGTATGGGGGAAAAGAGGTAGCAAAGCAACCGTGAGTACTCATCCAAAGTACTCAGCAAGCAAGGATCTATACTACATATGCAACATTATCAAAGAAAGGCTGTATATGTGGACTGGGTTGTAGAAATGCCAGAATAGAGAGAAGACCTAGTCCTATCGAAGACTAGCATCTTCACGAAGCCACCATCTTGCAGCAATTAGAAGAGTATAGAAAAGCATTTTATTAAGCAAGCATGTTGAGGCAAAGCCTAGAGATCCTTCCTCAACTCCCTGTGAGAAATCGATCCCAGAGCTTCAATTAATTAAACAAGTATTCAGTTCAAGTAATAGATCGGGATACCAAACTGAGCGTCCTTTACCGTAGGACCGACTATCGGTAGATGTTATCTTTCCTGCAGGGGTGCACTACTGTTACCCAACACGCTCGATCACCTCTGGCCAGACACACTTGCTGGGTAATGCCCGACCTCGGGAGATCAACACGAAGCAGCGCCCTGCCTAGGCTCAGAAGAGAGGTCAGCATGCCGGACTAACCTATGCACCCAGAGGTCTTGGGCCATCGCCCTGGGCACCCTGCGCGTTGCGTGGCTGGCCGGGGTGCAGGCGCGACACTGAACTCGTCAGTGAAGTATCTAGCCCATTCCCGGCGATCAGCCCGCATGGTGAACCGTGACGTCTGAAGAGCTTTCGGGAGAAACGTACAACGTAGAGGGCCCCATAAACCATTATCCCGCGTGGTGGTAGTGCATATAGGGCACGTCGACCCACTCAGATCAAATACCCAAATCCAATAGGCTCATTTAATAACACGCGGAGACAATCAGAGTCTCTGAGGCTCCGCCACAATATCACACTCGGGCGCCCTTCCGGGCAAGCCTGACATCATAGATCTCCCTGCGGGTACCCCTCGGGGTCGACCCGCCTGTGACAAAGGTCAAAGTATCCGTGTGGTCACAACATCAAGGTGAACGTAGGAGGCATCACCCTCAAGGGGGTTGCACGACCGAGTTGTATCGGAAGTGGTCAAGGAGGAATCACCCTCGGTGACCACGATTGAACAGGTACACTGCACAGTATTCATCAGGAGTGCGTTATGAGGTATCACCCTCGGCACTCGATAGTAACTATGCAGAGTCGTACAACTAAGGGGGGGGTGAGGTGATGTGTCGGTCTCTGGTCGTCGATCACGTTGATCGAGTAGTCGATGATGAAGCAGAGGCAACAAGGGTAAAGTGATGGGGGTCACTGACGGTTCATTACCAAACTATACTAAGCAGTTGAAAAAGGCAGGTAAGGTAACAATAAGCAGGTTACAAAAGCAGGCTATGCATCAGAATACGAGCAAACAGTAACAGTAGCAAATTCTAATGCAAGCATGAGAGAATGGAATGGGCGATATCGGAGTGATCAAGGGGGGGGGGGCTTGCCTAGAAGCTCTGCTGAGAGGGGCTGGTCGTCAGAACCGTAGTCAATCGGGCCCGCAGCAGTGGCGTCAGTCTCAAAGTCTAACGGAGAGAAGAGGGGGAAGAAACAATAAATACAACGCAAACAGATGCATGCCATGGTAATAAACGGTGCTAGGTATGATCTAACGCGGTACTACGCGATATAGGTGAAGGGGGAAAACATCCGGGAATGTTTTTCCGAAGTTTGGTATTTCGGACAGATGAAACGGAGGGGGACGGCTGCATATTCGCTATGTTAGGGATGTGTGGCTGACAACGTACTGCGTATTCGGATTTGTCTCGAAATTCTGAGCAACTTTCGTGTACAAAATATTTTCATCCGATATACGGTTTATTTTATATTAATTTCTAAAGTTTAAAAGATTTTCTGCAATATTTTAATTCGAGAATAAGTATGTAAATACTTTTGTCACATGGGGGCTGTGTAGCAAGGGCGTATGACAGTGGGGCCGGTGGGTCCAGTCAGCAGTAGTTGACCAGTCAAAGCTGACTGGTCAACTGGGTCAGTGGACCCACATGTAAGTGACACATAGGCAAGTTAATTAGTCTAAACTAATTTAAATTAGTGGGACCACATGTCATGGACACATTAGGCTAATTAACATATAAACTAGCCCTAAACTAATCTAATTAACACTAACGAATTTGGATAGGGCCGGCCACATCCAAAGTGCCAACCGGCCACACACATGGTCATGCCCACATGCACATGGCCATGACCACGCACGACACATGAGTAGTGCCGGCGGTCTCAACCTCCAGCAGTAGTAGTAGCATCGCAGCTTAAGCAGTAGTAGTTAGCAGCGGCAGCAGCAGCAGCCAGCGCGGGCAGTATGAGCAGGGAGCAGCAGGAATAAGCACCAGTAGTGTGCAAGCAGCAGCGGCAGAGAGTAGCTGCGGCGACCAGCAGCGCGGAGCAACAGCGGGCGGCAGCGGCGGCGGCCGAGCGTGGCAAGGCGGCTGCGGGCATGCCATGGCATGCGGAGGCGAGGCCAGGGTGGGGCGCAGGCGCGGGGGGGGAGCAGCAGCGCGGGCACGCACGGGAGCTCGAGCGCGGCCATGGCGCCACGAACTAGGGGACGACGGCTAGGGCAACAAAATCGAGAGGGGGGAGGGGGTTTTGGAAGAGGAGCTCACAATGGTTCCAACGGAAGCAACGGGGAGGCCGGAGGTGGACCGAAGATGAGGCAATCATTGATGGTGGCCGGTGATGTACGCGGTGAATAGGAGCTCGATGGCGAGCGCATGGGACGGCTCCGCTCGATTTGATGCTCTGGATGGACGAAGTCGACAGTGGCGGGCCTCCTGGACTAGTCGGTGCGGCCATGGAGCGGTCGTGGCCATGGCAATGGCGACGACGCGGTGACGACAGCGAGCGACGGCGCTCGGGTGAGAGGGCATGGGGGTGCGAGGGGAAAGGGGTGGCCTAGGGTTCGAGGGGGGGCGAGGGTGGTCTTATCCCATCCATGGAACCACATGATCAACAACGCGTGTGCATCTGCGGCGTCGACGTGCGTGCTGTGTCCACGGCGCCTCTGGTGAACAGGGGAAGGAGATGACCGCTGTGGTGGGCTGGGCCGGTACTGTAGCTAGTGGGCTCAAGTGCATAGTGCACTTTAGCTCTTTTTCTTTTCTTATAGTTCTGTAACTTTTATTCTTTCTATTTTGGCTTTAATTTTAATAGTAAACTAATTTTATAAATTGTGAAACTTGGTCCATAAATAGTGTTGCTAATTTAGACTCTGCCACAAAAAGGTTTGGGAGTTACTTAAATGTTTTGGAATTTTATAATTTGGAAAAGCATTTTAAATTACCATTTTGACCCTGATTTAAATATTTTTGGGCATTTAAATACCTTATAAAATGTTGGTTATTATATGTTAATTACTTAGAGAATATTTGCAACCCAACGAACATTTTGTCTTTTAAATTTTGAAGAAAACAATTTGACATGCAATTTGAGTTTGATTTGGAACAGATATGATGATTGGCAAACTAATTGTGATGACTTGGCAGTCATTAGCGGGGGATTACTGTAGCCTAATTATCCGGGCGTCATAGCGAAGGGCCTATCTATTTACTTTATGCAAATTTTATTCGAGTCTCCATCTTCTCTTATAAAGCACCAATTAAGGGGCAGTATGATCGTACTTGAGCATTGGGTATAGCTAATATGTGAGTGTGTTTCATGAATGGATCAATGATTGAGCATGATGGGCTAGGGATAACTTTCTTTAGTGTTGATATTTTGAAAGACATGGTTGCTTGTTGATATGCTTGAGTATTGAAATCTTCATGTCAAAACTAGACTATTACTTTGAACCATATAAAAATCCAAATGTCCATGCTACAAAAGAAAAGAATATGTGATGAACATGTTAGGCAGCATTCCACATCAAAAATTCTGTTTTTATCATTTACCTACTCGAGGACGAGTAGGAATAAAGCTTGGGGATGCTGATACGTCTCCAACGTATTTATAATTTTTGCTTGTTCCATGCTGTTATATTATCATTCTTAGATGTTTTACAATCATTTTATAGCAACTTTATATCATTTTTTGGGACTAACCTACTGACATAGTGCCTAGTGCCAGTTGCTGTTTTTTGCTTGTTTTTTACTTCGCAGAAAATCAATACCAAACGAAGTCCAAACGCAGTGAAACTTTTTGGAGAATTTTTATGGACCAGAAGACACAAGATGGGCCAAAGAAGTAACAGAGGGGTGCCTCGAGGGGGGCACAACCCACTTGGGCAATTTCGGTCTTTCATTATATGGGTAATTGATAGAACATCAAATAATTATGACGATATCCAGGCAATGATCATTATATAGGCATCACGTCCAAGATATAGTAGACCGACTCCTGCCTGCATCTACTACTATTACTCCACACATCGACCGCTATCCAGCATGCATCTAGTGTATTAAGTTCATGGAGAAATGGATTAATACAATAAGAACGATGACATGATGTAGACGAGATCTATTCATGTAGGAGCAGCCCCCATCTTGTTATCCTTAATATCAACGATACATGCATGTCTTGCTGCCCCTTCTGTCACTGGGAAAGAACACTGCACGATCGAACCATCACAAAGCACCTCTTCCCATGGCAAGAAAAATAGATCTAGTTGGCCAAACTAAACCAAAGATTCGAAGAAGAAATACGAGGCTATAAGTAATCATGCATAAAAGAGATCAAATAACTCAAATAACTTTCATGGATATAGATCTGATCATAAACTCAAAGTTCATTGGATCCCAACAAACACACCGCAAAAAAGAGTTACATCAAATAGATCTCAAAGAGACCATTGTATTGAGAATCAAAAAGAGAGAAGAAGTCATCTAGCTACTGCCTACGGACCCGTAGGTCTACAATGAACTACTCACGCATCATCGGAGAGGCACCAATGAGGATGATGAACCCCTCCATTGTGGTGTCTAGATTGGATCTCGTGGTTCTGGAACTTGCGGCGGCTGGAATTGTGTTTCATCGACTCCCCTAGGGTTTTTGGAATATTTGGGTATTTATAGGGCGAAGAGGCAGTGCGGGAGGCCACTGAGGTGGGCACAACCCACCAGGGCGCGCCTGGGCCCAGGCGTGCTCTGGTGGGTTGTGCCCCCCTCGGGGCACCCCTCTGGTACTTCTTTGGCCCAAGTTGTTCCTTCTGGTCCATAAAAATTCTCCAAAAGGTTTCACTGCGTTTGGAGTCCGTTTGGTACTAATATTCTGCGAAGTAAAAAACAAGCAAAAAACAGCAACTGGCACTGGGCACTATGTCAATAGGTAGCCCCAAAAAATGATATAAGGTTGCTATAAAATGATTCTAAAAAATCCAAGAATGATAATATAACAGCATGGAACAAGCAAAAATTATAGATACGTCGGGGACGTATTAGCATCCCCAAGCTTAATTCCTACTCGTCCTCGAGTAGGTAAATGATAAAACAAATTTTTTGATGTGGAATGTTGCCTAGCATGTTCATCACATATTATTTTCTTTTGTAGCATGGACATATGGACTTTTATATGGTTCAAAGCAATAGTCTAGTTTTGACATGACGATTTCAATACTCAAGCATATCAACAAGCAACCATGTCTTTCAAAATATCAACACTAAAGAAAGTTATCCCTAGCCCATCATGCTCAATCATTGATCCATTCATGAAACACACTCGCATATTAGCTATACCCAATGCTCAAGTACGATCATAGTGCCCCTTAGTTGGTGCTTTATAAGAGAAGATGGAGACTCAAATAAAAAATAAAAATTGCATTAAGTAAATATATAGGCCCTTCGCAGAGGGAAGTAGGGATTTGTAGAGGTGCCAGAGCTCAAAGCTCAAATTGAGAGATTTTTTTTTGAGAGGCATACTTTTCCCGTCCACGAAAACGACTGAGTAATTCCCAACACTTTCCATGCTAGATATATCATAGGTGATTCCCAAACAGAAAATAATGTTTATTCATTTTCCACCATTCTTTCACAATCCATGGCTAGCCGTATCCACGGGTGCCCTCCATACCAACACTTTCCAAGGAATTTATTATTTGACAACATAAACTAAATTTCTTTTTCATTTCGGGACTGGGCATCCCTATTACTGCCGCACTCTCATGCAATGACAAGTGAATAAACACTCATCTTGAGAATAACACATCTAGCATGGAAAATATTGGCCACCCCCTGCCGCTTCATGAGCGGTACGAGCACACAAAAAGGAAATTTATTTTGAAAATTAGAGATGGCACATACAAATTTGCTTAGAATAGCACGGGAATACCGCATATAGGTAGGTATGGTGGACTCATATGGCAAAACTAGGTTTGAGGATTTTGGATGCACAAGTAGTATTTCTACTTAGTACAAGTGGAGGCTAGCAAAAAGATTGAGAAGCAACCAACCAAGAAATGAAAAATCACATAAGCGAGCATTAAGCATAACTAACACCAAATAATGCACCACAAGTAGGATGTAATTTCATTGCATAACTATTGACTTTCGTGCTTGCATAGGGAATCACAAACCTTACTACCAATATTCTTACTAAAGCATAATTACTCACCAACATGACTCACATATCACTATCATCATATCTCAAAACTATTACAAAGAATCAAGTTAATTTTGTCCAATGATCTTCATGAAAGTTTTTATTATATCCCTCTTGAATATCTATCACTTTAGGACTAGTTTCATATGTTGCAATTGCTTTTGACAAGCTCAAATAAATTTAAGTGAAGAACATGAGCATAAAATTTTCCGTCTCTCGAAATAATATAAGTGAAACATGAGAGAATTTCTGCAAAAATTTACTAACTCTCAAATAAATCTAAGTGAAGCATGAGAGCATTTCTTCAAAAATATTAAAGCACACCATGCTCAAAAAGATATAAGTGAAACACTAGAGCAATTCCATAGCTCAATTTTTTTGAAGTGAAGCATATAGAGCAATTCTAACAAATCATAGCATAATTTTGGATTTCTCAAATAGGTGTGTCCAGAAAGGATACTTGTGACAAACTAAAAATAAAAACAAGCAAAGACTCATATAATACAAGACGCTCCAACTCATGATATGTGACGAATAAAAATATAGCTCCAAGTAAAATACCGATGGTTGTTAGAAGAAGGAGGGGATGCCTTCCGGAGCATCCCCAAGCTTAGTTGCTTGGTTCTCCTTGAATATTAACTTGGGGTGCCATGGGACATCTCCAAGCTTAGGTTTTTCTTACTCCTTATTCCTTCATCCATCATGATCTCACCCAAAACTTGAAAACTTCAATCACACAAAACTTAACAAAACCTTCGTGAGATCCGTTAGTATAAGGAAACCAATCTTTACTTTAAGTACTATAGAAAACCCATTCAAATTTTGTTATTGCATTATATCTACTGTATTCTAACTTTTCCATGGCTTATACCCCGCCGATACAATCCATAGATTCATCAAAATAAGCACACAATGCAAAGAAAACAGAATCTGTCAAAAACAGAACAGTCTGTAGAGATGCGAATTGTTCTCATACTTATGTAACTTCAAAATATCTGAAAGCTTACGAAAACAGAGGCAATTTGTATATCAATCTTGTGTAAAAAATGCAGAATTTTTCGTCGCTCCTGTGAATTTTGACAATTATATTACTGGACGCAAAAGTTTCTGTTTTTCAACAGTGTCGGGGATATACCCCGCGGTATGACCCGGCCGGATTTATGACCCGGCCGGGACTTAAAGTTTCATCGGTAACCTGCCTAAAGACTGGCGACTCACTGGTCTGGCGACTCACTGATGACCCCGGCGGTGGGTCAGATGGATGACAAGGCCCAAGGCCCAGAAGGCCGGCTCATGTTATGGTAGGACGGCTTGAGAAGGAAGGCATAAGGAATATTACCCTTACAAGGGAAGCAAGACTAGGATTAACTTGTAATAGAATAGTCCTAATCCTACTAGGACTCCACATGTAACCAGCCCCTCCAACTTATATAAGGAGGGGCAGGGCACCCCAAGAGGGACAAGTTTGACAAGTTAAGATAGACAAGTCAACAGCTCTCGAGGTAGAGGTAGCCGAAGAGCACCCTTGTAATCGTGAGCATTATGATCATCAATATCAATGAAGCAGGATGTAGGCTTTTACCTCCACCGTGAGGGGCTGAACCTGAGTAAAATCTCGCGTCTCTCATCCCGCTCAACCCCTCTCAAGCTACCACGTAGATGCATTGATCTCACGACTAAGTCCTTTTCACGAGGACATCTGCCGTGACAAATCCACGACAGTTGGCGCCCACCATGGGGCCCGCGCATGGTGGTTTTGAGTTCTTGGAGGGATCTTAACTAGGGTTTCGAGAAGTTTGCAAATTTCTGGATGAAGAAAAGTCGGTTTTGAAAGGATCTACATCAACTTTGATCAAGATCAGAAATTATTTATTAGTGGAGTTCATCCGGTCGGTTGGCAAGATTATCAGAGAAGATCACGAAGGTTTCGTTGGGTTCAGTGTTGGTTCACCGAAATTCAATGGGTGCAAATCATCAACATGCACAAGGCAAATTTGTTCCAAGCCACCATCATGGGTTGCCTCCGCTGTTGGCTTGTGCTATGAATCGCCTCCGCCGTGAACTGCCGGCGCCTCATCGGGTCTCCATAAGAGGGCCCGCCGCCACCGACAGCCGGCTCGCGGGCGCACTCATCGCATTTCACTTTAAGCCGCCACCCCTCGAGCAGGCATGCCTCCTCTTCGCCGGGTCGACTCCATGGACCCTGCGCTTCATTTTTTTCTGCCACCTCGACCAAGGACTCGAGCGCTGCCTCCGTGGCTAACCTCGTCTTCACCCTCGAATCCGCTTTGGTACCGCGAGTCGCTGCACTTATTCCGAGTCGCCCAAGGAATCTGTTCCCGCCACGGACTGTAAGCCACTATCGCTGTCATCTGCCTGGTCTCGTCTCTGTTACGCCCTACAACTGCGCGAGCCGCCATGGATGAGCCATGCCACGCCTCACCTCCTTAGCTGCGGACTCGCCTCCGTCTCCGAGTTGACCCGTGAGTCGCCGGGTAGCCAAGAGGGCCTCCACAGTCGCATTAAGTCGGCCTGCCACGGTCTCAGTCGACCCCCTCCTCTGACCCGCAAGCGCCAGCCTCACTTCCTCCCGCTCGCCTGCGCCCAGCGAGCCGCCCCAATCTTGCTCCATCTCACCGAGCAGTCCTGCTGTCAAGTCGCCGCGCCTGCGCCCCTGACCTGCTGCCTTCGACATCGCTTGAGTGCTCCAGTGACTCGCCACTGCCACCACGGGTCGCGTGTCGCCTCCTTCGAGCCGCCATTGGGCCACGCCTCCAAGCGGTCGTGCTAACCTGCCCGCGCCTTGGGCTACCGTCCACCGCTGAGGTCTCCGCTGTCACCTCTACGGCCTTGCACCGAGTTACGCGCCCTGTCGCTTCCGATGAGCCGCCGTCTCCACGGCCCTGCTGCCGGCTGCTGCTGCCATGCTGAGCCGCCCCTGTCGAACCACGGCGGCTCACTTTTTCGCTCATTCAAGCCACCATGGACTCATCTCCGCTTCAAGTTGCCTACATCGACCCACCATCAGTCTGAATCACCGTCAGAGGCACATCTGCCCCGGCGATCGTCCGAGTCGCAGCCGCTGCCTCGCTTTTGATGAATCGCCGTTTCAGCTGTTTCTGGCGTGCCGAGTCAAGCCACCGGCCTCGCCACGCGAGTCGCATGCCTCTGCTGGTCAGGGCCGCCTCGAGCCGGCCACTGTCGTATCTGCCATCCCGCGCAACCCGGCTACCACCAGAACAACCAGAATGACCCCGAGCCGCCTTGGATTCGCCTAGGCCGGCCACGGTCCTTGCCTTGATTCCACAGCTGCCGGCCTCAATTCTGTTGAGCCACCGCTTCAACTCCGTTGACCCGCCTTTGCCGCCGCAGTGGGTCTCGCATTGCTTTCTCAAACAGCGCCTCCAACCAGCCTGTTCGCGACCCGCAGCTGCAAGACCGGCCTGCGTCCTCTCGCCCCGGCCGCCGTGTTGGTCAAGGTTTCAGGCTTTGGGTTGGTCAAAGCTTGCTAATGACACAGACAGATCAATGATGACAAGGGTGGTAGGGACATTTGGATACCTTGCACCTGAATACGCTACTGCAGGGAAAGTAACTTCAAAAGTTGACGTTTATGCATATGGCGTCATGTACTAATGGAGATGATTACTGGAAGGGAAGTACTTGATGACTCATTACCTGAAGACGAAACACATCTTGTAACAATCTTCGGAAGATAAATGCTTGACAAAGAAAGGTTTAGAAAGTCTGTGGATCCTGCACTAGAACTCGGTGCTGAGGCTTGGAAGAGCCTGCTGGAGGTAGCTGATCCTACCCAACATGTGCCACTGTGTGAACTGACTTTCCAATCTGCTCGATGAAGTAGAAGCCTACAGAAGATGATGATGATAACAAGTGTGAGACAAGTGAGATGCATCTCAACCAGCAGCTTGAGAAATGGAGACTACCGCGTCGAATGGGGGAACACAGACAACCTCCGCCATGGTTCGCTCTGACCCGCAGCCACCATGGTTCACCTCGTGCCAAGTCGCCGGCCTCCCCCGTCGCTTTTATGGCCCTGCCTGGCTGTTTCTGTCGACAACTCCCAAAGAGGAGGATCATAAAAAAAGAAAAAAAGAAAAAAGAAAAAAAAAGGATCTATGGCAGCATCTGGCGGGGTCCTCGAGGGGTCGACACAAATATCCTTTGCATATAGATAAGGATTAAAAGACTTCAGCAAAAGTACTGAAAGGTGATTTACGAATGTCACATACGACTCATCTGTCGTCTGGACGAATCAGGTGATATCCCTTTAAGTATATCTTATTGGCACGTGTTGTTTTTGTCAAAGAACGATTACTTTGGTTTATATATTTTTATGCAGGACAATTATTCACTTCAAAGTGATGTTATACCGCGGATGTTTGTCCTTGCCGTGTCGCTCAATAGAAGCACCCAAATTGCCGCCCTTGCGGACCAATCTATATCAGCATATCTGGGTCGCACCCGCTCATGCAAGCTGCCCAATGAACATGCACAAGCCGCCGCTCCTGTGTCCCGGTCTGTTCCAACAATTCTTGAGCAAATCATATATTATTAGCCTCCATTTGCACTGGATGGCTCAATGGGCAGGCGCACAAGTCGCCGCCACGACAGTTTGGTTAATTTCAACAAACAGCCAGAACGAACCATCGGCCGGATTACTGACACAACTCATACGGGATCATTTATAACCCGCTAAGGTCAACCTCAACTTTCTGTGGATTCACATCGCGTTATCAACGCTAAGGATATACAATGAGTGTTGCGAAGATCATCAACTCGCCACCTTGCCTCCATCTTCAACATATTACATCGTTTTACTTTTCAACTATATGCCAGTTTATATTACGGTCAAGTATGGAAAATCTCAAGACAACTCCTCGAGTCATCTTAAGACTCGGTATCTACGATGACATGACTTAGCAAATTTTGCCAAATTCAAGGACCCTGGGTCATTGGAGGGAAAATAACCCGGGCCCGGAGGCTACTGCCACATTGGTGAAAATTCAAAAGGCTGTCACACAATTTCCGGCATAAAAAGTGCCTGGCAATCAAAAAAGTTCCGGCTCAGTAGAAGAGTTCCGGGTTATAAGAAAAGATTCCGGTTCAATATCCGGCTCAAGGGAAATCCTTCTCCCATAATGTTTTGAGCTCTCAATATCCAGCTCAATATCCGGTTCAAGAGGAATTCATCTCTCGCAAGTTCGAGTTCTCAGAAAAATTAAAGGTTGCCAAAGAGAACTTGCTGCCATGAAGTGCGGTTCAAACATGGGTATCCTGCCTTATGGGCTTATCTTATTATGATCAATATAATAAAGCCGGCATCCCTGATAATTCAGGGCCTCTGTCGTTTCATTTCTAAGCATCTAAGTCTTTATTATTTGTTCATAAGGTCATTTGGGGGCTTCCAACCCATCGGGTTTAGCTTTCATACCCTCTTGACCAGGCGTGGATGCCGAATCCTGAGTTATCCTGCCTGTTTGCATGATGCTACTCCGCCAGGTAATCCTGAGTGACCCGTCGTACTCTCAACAGTCAATCTTTTTCAAGACCCTGAACTAGTTAAGGTTAAAACGGTGGTTTTTGTCACGTGAGGGCCTGCTTACAGTGAGCGAGGATTAACTCCAAGGCTCGTGCGGCTGAAAGCACAAGGCTCGTGCGGCCATTGAAAGCACAAGGCACTGAGTGCCAACTTGTCTGGTCATGTTTTGATAAGCCGGCCATACATTATTTGAGATTTTTTGGAGTTTTCTTTTTTGCCACTTTTGGAGTTGTGTTTCTTACAAAGATTTGTTCTGATCAAACATCTTTGATAATCTGGGTCATGAATCTCTGATTATATAACTCATTTTTATGAGTATTTTGGGTTTGGTAACCCGCCTTGGTTATGGACTTTAAGTCGCCATGATATTTTGCATTAAGGATTGGTCTCTGCCATGGATATTAATGTTCAAGGCATCATCATAATCTCAATCTACAGGTATGTCTTTCAATTATTATACGAATATTTAGGGTTTGGTAACCCGCCCTGGCCCTAGACTTTAAATCGCCAGTATATTGTGGCTTCGATGGCCTTAATTCTAGTCTTTTCCATAATTGCATAAGACTATATTATGTTTGGGTTGTTACCCGCCCTGGCTTTTGACGTTAAGTCGCCAGGGCATATGTTGTTTAAACTTTATGTAGGACATGCAGAGCTTTACACATAAGTAAGAATACTGCAATTGCTCATATGAATCATTGCGTTTAAACCCATCATCTGGCCATCTGAAGATATTACCGGGTTATCCAGCTCCGGGTTATATTGCTCCATATTGAGTTTATTGAGGCTATAAGCCACCAAAGTGATCTTTTCAAAAACTGGACATGACTATGAGCCGCCATGGATGGGGTTATCAATTCTTGATTTTTTACAAAGGCTATAAGCCGCCGGGTTGCATCCCGGAGTACAATGGATGCGCATTAAGTCGCCATCGGCCAAGAGCCACCGGGTATTTAACTCCGGATTTACTTGTCAACAGATAAAGTATTCAAATGTTTTATAGCCAAACTTGGCTGGATTTTCATTATGGTTATCAATAACCAGTATTATGATTGAGGTTTTCAAAAGCCGCTTCAGAGCAATGGCTATTATTTTCATCCAAGAGTGCCGGTTCAATATTGATATGCAAAGGCTTTCAGCAACATCATCTGGACAACATATATGGTTTTATTTAGTCCCGAGTCGCTGCAGGCATACGACCCAGCACTTGGGGGCTACATTATTCAAATCAGGATTATATTAAGTATGAAAGTCCAATGTCACTGCAAGCATGCAGCATGTCACTTGGGGGGTAATGCAAAGTCATTTTTAACTCGCCTCATTGAAGACCCGACCCATCACATAGTGATGAGCCGGCCCTTGGGGGCTACTAATTGCTCTTGTCAAAGTTGCTGCTCAAGTCTACATAATCAGATCTACAAAGTCCCTGCTCATTATTGCATAATGACCCGGCCCTTGGGGGCTACACTGGTTGAAGTTTTTATGAGTATAAAGGCAAGTACAAGTCCCAAGTTGCTGCAAGCAAGACAACCCGGTACTTGGGGGCTACATATGTGGAACATTCAGTTTATGACTGGTGATTCAGATGAACAACTCAAATTTCTCCAAGGTTGCAACATTTATATTGAAGCAAGTCTTAAGCTGTTACTATGCTCCCTTCTTAAGACTTGGGGGCTACAGGTGATATGCATATGAGGGAGGTACACTTTCAAGCTTGGTGTCAGCAACAATCATTACCCGGCGTCTGTAACAATTATGACCCGGTGCCATCAATATTTATAACCCGGCAACTTTGATGATCACAGCTTGACAAGTTCTAACATCTTCAAGCCGGCTCAGCATCAGATGAATATTTTAAAAGTCCAATATTTTTATCAAGCCGGAGTATTCAAAACTGGCGGGTCATCAGATGAATATCTTGAGCCCAATATTTTTGTCAAGCCAAAGTATTGGAGGCCGACTTAAATGGATTATTTTTCCCAATATTTTTTCTACAAGAAGCTAGGAGACAAGGGATGGAATAACTCAAGAATTGCACGACCCGGCAAATATTGACTCGGTCGAGTATCTTCACAGAAGGAAATGACAAGATGAACAGAAGCCGGCTCACGAAAAGGTTTGACCCGGCGCACAACCTGACAAATTTGTTTTTGTTTTTATTTTGCAGGATCAGTTTAACATGGATAAATCCAAATTAAACTAGGGGCTAATGTCGGGGATATACCCCGCCGTATGACCCGGCCGGATTTATGACCCGGCCGGGACTTGACGTTTCATCGGTAACCTGCCTGAAGACTGGCGACTCACTGGTCTGGCGACTCACTGATGACCCCGGCGACGGGTCAGATGGATGACAAGGCCCAAGGCCCAGAAGGCCAGCTCATGTTATGGTAGGACGGCTTGAGAAGGAAGTCATAAGGAATATTACCCTTACAAGGGAAGCAAGACTAGGATTCTACTTGTAATAGAATAGTCCTAATCCTACTAGGACTCCACATGTAACCCGCCCCTCCAACTTATATAAGGAGGGGCAGGGCACCCCAAGAGGGACAAGTTTGACAAGTTAAGATAGACAAGTCAACAGCTCTCGAGGTAGAGGTAGCCAAAGAGCACCCTTGTAATCGTGAGCATTATGATCATCAATATCAATGAAGCAGGATGTAGGCTTTTACCTCCACCGCGAGGGGCCGAACCTGGGTAAAATTTCATGTCTCTCGTCCCGCTCAACCCCTCTCAAGTTACCACGTAGATGTGTTGGCCTCACGACTAAGTCCTTTTCATGAGGACATCTGCCGTGACAAATCCACGACAAACAGGATCAAATCAACTATCACCAAAGCTATCCCAAAGGCTTTACTTGGCACAAACACTAATTAAAACATAAAAAACACAATCATAACAGGGGCATAATTGTGCAAGCATTCAAGAACAGAAAGAAAAAGGCAAAAATAAATTTTATTCATTGGGTTTCCTCCCAACAAGCGCTATCGTTTTATGCCCCTAGCTAGGCATAATGCATAGATTCAAGTATTGTCATCTTTAGTTCTAGATCCATAGGATGCCCTCATGATTGATTCATATGGTGGCTTAATTCTTGTTCTAGGGAAGTGTTCCATACCATTTATTAGTGGAAATTGAAATTCAATATTGCCTTCTTTCATATCAATCACGGCGCCAATAGTACGTAAAAATAGTCTACCAAGTATAATTGGACAAGACGGATTGCAATCAAAATCAAGAACAATAAAATCTATGGGCACATAATTCCTATTTGCAAGAATAAGAACATCATTAATTCTTCCCAAAGGCTTTTTAATAGTAGAATCCGCCAAGTGCAAATTAAGGGAACATTCTTCAATATTGGTAAGACCAAGCACATCACATAAAGATTTCGGAACTATGGAAACACTAGCACCCAAATCACATAAAGCAAAACACTCATAATTTTTAATCTTGACTTTGATGGTAGGTTCCCATTCATCATGTAATTTTCTAGGAATTAAAATCTCTAATTCCAACTTTTCTTCCAAAGCTTTCATCATGGCACCTACGATATGTTTACTAAAAGCTTTATTTTGTTCATAAGCATGGGGTGAATTAATCATGGATTGCAACAAAGAAATACAATCAATCAAAAAGAAATTATCATAATTAAAGTCTTTGTAATCCAAAAGAGTGGGCACATCACTAGTTAAAGTTTTGACCTCTCTAAACCCACTTTTATCAATTTTTTCATCAAGATTTTCACCGTCCGAATTATTGGGATGCCTTCTAACTAAAGTTGACTCTTCTGCAGTCCCTTTATCATCAATTTTAATTTTACTAAACAAGGAATCAATAGAAGAAACAACAATCATTTTAAGATCTTCATCCCTTTTATGAAAGCAATCACTAGAAAACGCTATTTCTAAAAATTCTCGTTTAGCTCTAAGCATAGCGGTTCTTTTCTTGCTTTCATCCATAGAAACATATAAAGCTTTAATTGATTCATCAAGCTTGGGTACAAAAATTTTCAACTTGAGATTTTCTACATCATTAGAGATTCTATCAATGCTTCTAGACATATCATCAATCTTATTCAACTTTTCTTCTATCGTAGCATTGAAAACTTTTTGAGCATTCATAGATTATTTAATATTATTCTCAAGATCAGAGGTGTACCTATTATTATTGTAAGAAGGATTACCATAATTATTAGGGGAATTTCCAGGAAAAGGCCTAGGATTAAAATTACCTCTATAAGCATTGTTATTAAAATTGTTTCGCGAGACAAAATTCACATCTATGGGATCACTATTTTGCTCAATCAAAGTAAAGAAAGGCACATCATTAAGATCAATGGGAGCACTTTTATTAGCAACCAATTTCAAAAGAGCATCAACTTTTTCACTCAAAGTACTAATTTCTTCAACCAAATTAACTTTTTTACTAGTAGGTGCTCTTTTGGTGTGCCATTGTGAATAATTTTCCATAATATTATCAAGCAATTTAGTAGCTTCACCCAAAGTAATTTCCGTAAAAGTACTACCCGCAGTGGAATCTAAAAGATTTCTAGAAACAAAGTTCAATCCCGCATAAAAATTTTGTATGATCATCCAAAGATTTAAACCATGAGTAAGACAATTTCTTAAAATCAACTTCATTCTTTCCCAAGATTGTGCAACATGTTCATGCTCAAGTTGCTTGAAATTCATGATTGGAGTTCTAAGGGAACTAATTTTTGCGGGCGAAAAATACTTAATAATGAAAGCATCTTTGCATTTATCCCAAGAATCGATACTATTGCGAGGCAAAGAAGAAAACCAAATTTATAGCACGATCTCGCAAAGAAAACGGAAATAATTTCAATTTCACAATATCATTGTCCACATCTTTTTTCTTTTGCATATTGCATAATTCTACGAATGTTTTTAGATGGGACGCGACATCCTCATTAGGAGTACGGAAAACTGATATTTCATAACAAGATTCAACAAAGCGGCATTAATATCACAAGATTCCGCACTAGTGGCGGGAGGAGCAATCGGAGTGCCAATAAAATCATTGTTGTTGGTATTGAAAAAATCACACAACTTGGTGTTTTCTTGAGTCATCATGACTATGCAAACAAGATTGCACATAAAAACAGATCTGACGAGAAAAAGCGAACGAAAAAGAGGGCGAATAAAATGGCAAATTTTTGTGAAGTGGGGGAGATGAAAATGAGAGGCAAATGGAAAATAATGTAAATTGCAAGGAGATGAGATTTGTGATTAGGAACCAGATAGATGTTGATGATGTCTCCCCAGCAACGGCGCTAGGAGTTCATTTTGATGTCGCTTGAACTACGTCGGTATTTCCCCAAAGAGGAAGGGATGATGCAGCACAGCTATGGTAGGTATTTCCCTCTGTTATGAAACCAAGGTATCAATCTAGTAGGAGAACCAAGCAACACTATGCAAACGGTACCTGCACACAAATAACAAATACTGGCAACCTGACGATTAGAAGGGGTTGTCAATCCCTCTACGAGTAACGATGCCAGAAATTGTCAAGTTGACGGGATAAAAAATGTATAGATTGGATAGATAGTTCTTGATAAAACGCGGAATAAAATAAATAGTGAAAAAGTGCAGCAAGGTATTTTTGGGTTTTTGGTATAATAGATCTAAAAATAAAAGCGAATAAAAATAGATCTCGAAGCAAATATGATAAAGAATAGACCCGGGGGCCGTAGATTTCACTAGTGGCTTCTCTCAAGGAAATATCATACGGTGGGTAAACAAATTACTGTTGGGCAATTGATAAAACATAATTATGACGATATCCAGGCAATGATCATTATATAGGCATCACGTCCAAGATTAGTAGACCGACTCCTGCCTGCATCTACTACTATTACTCCACACATCGACCGCTATCCAGCATGCATCTAGTGTATTAAGTTCATGGAGAAACGGAGTAATGCAATAAGAACAATGACATGATGTAGACAAGATCTATTCATGTAGGAATAGCCCCATCTTGTTATCCTTAATAGCAATGATACATGTGTGTCTTGCTGCCCCTTCTGTCTTTGGGAAAGAACACCGCACGATTGAACCCATCACAAAGCACCTCTTCCCATGGCAAGAAAAATCGATCTAGTTGGCCTAACTAAACCAGAGATTCGAAGAAGAAATACGAGGCTATATGTAATCTTGCATAAAAGAGATCAAAGAACTCAAATAACTTTCATGGATATAGATCTGATCATAAACTCAAAGTTCATCGGATCCCAACAAACACACCGCAAAAAGAGTTACATCAAATAGATCTCCAATAGACCATTGTATTGAGAATCGAAAAGAGAGAAGAAGCCATCTAGCTACTGCCTACGGACCCGTAGGTCTACAATGAACTACTCACACATCATCGGAGAGGCACCAATGAGGATGATGAACCCCTCCGTGATGGTGTCTAGATTGGATCTCATGGTTCTGGAACTTGCGGCGGCTGGAATTGTGTTTCGTCGACTTCCCTAGGGTTTTTGGAATATTTGGGTATTTATAGGGTGAAGAGGTGGTGTGGGAGGCCATCGAGGTGGGCACAACCCACCAGGGCACGCCTGGGCGCCCAGGCACACCCAGGTGGGTTGTGCCCCCCTCGGGGCACCCCTCTGGTACTTCTTTGGCCCAAGTTGTTCCTTCTGGTCCATAAAAATTCTCCAAAAAGTTTCGCTGCGTTTGGACTCCGTTTGGTACTGATATTCTGCGAAGTAAAAAACAAGCAAAAAACAACAACTGACACTAGGCACTATGTCAATAGGTTAGTACCAAAAAATGATATTAAGTTGCTATAAAATGACTGTAAAACATCCAAGAATGATAATATAACAACATGGAACACGCAAAAATTATAGATTTGTAGGAGACGTATTAGTGGACGAGACGGTTGTAGGAGCGGCCCGGCAAGGTGGACGACGACGCAGATGAAGCGAGAGGACGTGATGCAAGGATCCTGGTCTAGAGCCATGGATGACAGAGATCGATCTCTTGTAATGGATGACAGTGTTGGGGTATCAGCTCCACCATGGTGGAGGAGGACGATAGTGGTTGGGGTGGCGGACGGAGGAGACTGGGGTGCAAAGGGTGTTTTGGCGCCCATGGAGTACGAATGGGGAAATGGAGGGAGAGAGGTAGGGGGAATCATGTCTTTGGAACGCGCTTGTCTCAAATGTGAGGAAATTTACAAACTTAGCCCCTGTTTAAAATTTCCAACATCACAACAATATTGGTCGGTTGGGGATAGGACGGTAATCTCGCATACACCGAATATTTGCCGAAGGAGATTTCGGTCGAGGAGAGTTTGTTTTGGCGCCCACCATGTATGAATCCAGGTAAGAGGTAATTATGTCATGTTTGAGTGAAATTACAAACCTACCCCTATCTACACCTATACAAATCGAGCTGATAGCCTTTGCGTGTCAGTGATAGGCAGTAATTTCCATCTCCCAAAATTTGGTTTCGGGTGGTTACGACCAAGGGGGGACTCGGTGTTTCGCCGCTTCATTCAAATTTTGGAGAATTGGCCAGCCATAGGGCGCCCGTCTCACATATGGCGCTAGCTGAGTGGACTGAGTAAACCTTTTGCACGTGGGCACGGCTGACCCAACCAATGCAATCGCGACATGAGCCCACCCATCATTGGGCAGGAAATTGACTGTGAGATGAAAAACAATTTGATTGGGAGTGAAGATCCAATGGTGTAGCCCCAATCGGGGGACCTATGGGTGGCTGAGTTGCCCGAATAGGTCAGAATATGCTTGCACGTTTACCGTGCTAACTCAATTCGAATCCATTTAGTATTCTTTTTTTCGGGCAGGATCCATTTTGTATTCGAATATGAATTTATATACATCATTCTTGTGTATATATACTTTCAAAAGCACAACAAAGAATTCTGCTCCTTTATATATAAAATATGATTTACAAATGCAATGATCTCAAAATCATAAGGTTGAATTCAAATTTTGAAACCAAATTATGTTCAACTCAAATGTATGGATCGCTAATAGCAAGAAATTAAATAACATACATGCACGCAAATTCAAATGAGTACGCATGTTTGATAGATCAATTTTGGTTCGAGTATGAATTACATGTATCATCATCTCTAATTCAAATATTTGAATCCCTTTTATGTTGACATCATTTATACACACAACTAAATATTTGAACCTCCTTTCACGCCCATCTCTCTCCAGGTCTCTCTCGCGTGCTCCTTCATGTATCTATCACTCTTTTCTCCATCTCACCCACATGCTCACTACATGTTTCTCCCCTTTTCACAAACACGGTCTCTCGCTGTCTCTCTCGAGAAGTGTCACACTCTCTCTATCTTTATAGATTACACGGATTTCATTATCTCTCACGTCTCTATCGTTCTCTGGTATCACTATAGCTACCTCGCATTCTTTTTCACCGCCACACACACACTCTCACTCGGCTTTCACTTTGTCTTTCTCTCTAGGGATCTCTCATGCACCCTATATCTTTCTAGAGATGACTCCTACCACTAAAATTAGTCTCTCCCGCACACACACTGTTTGTCGGGGTCTCCTTCTGTGTTCATCTCCGTTCCAAAACTAACATTATTCAATTGTTTTACTGATCAAACAAACTCTCTCTCTTTCTCTCTCTCTCTCTCTCTCACACACACACACACCTCCCGCTTTCGCTCCCCCTCCCGACTACCGTATCTCTCTCACACACACAAAATTATTTCTTTCGCACCCCGACTCGTATTTCTCTCACAAACATTGATCGAACAGCCTCTAGATAGGTTTATCCATCTACTGGACACTCTCGCTTCCACTCTCTCGTATATGTCTCTCTCGCGCTCCTTGCATCTATGTAGATATTTCGTCCCTTCTTGAGACACGCCCTCTTGATCATGCACACACACACTATCGCCTCATTTTATGTCGATACCTCTCGCACACACACTCTTCATGTCTATGTCACACACACACTCCCTCCTCCTCTCTCTCCCACACACACACCACACACACATGGGCTTTTTGCAACAATATCCCACTTCTCGAATCTTGAAACCAACCCCATTCCTCCCTTATCTCATTAAAACAGCCAAAGGAATATATTTTGAGTGAAACATAAGATATTTTTAGTGATATATGTATATCAAAACTAGACAGTTTTCTATCAAATTTGTGAATATATATTACTCTACTTTGGATGCGTTGCAACGCACTGACACATTGCTAGTTATTATTATTTTTTGGACACCAGACAAACACTGGAGTACATATACAAAGAGAAGAGGCACACGCGCACAGTCGGTCTCTCGCCGTCTCGCACACATGAGAGTTACGTAAGGCACATTAAACAAATAAACCCATAGGTGCACGATTGCTGCATGCGGAGATACCGGGTACATGGTGGAGCGCACCTTTGTAGGAAGAGTCAGCTCGCATGATAATTTGATCCGCACGAGTTGATGGTCGGGGACTACATGTGAACTGTAACGACCTGACCCAACAGTACTTCAAAGAAATACCATAACATCACATGTAAAAGAAGTATCGTAGATCCAGAGTATACCTTATTTATCACAGTGGAAACAAGTCAATAAGGGTGTGGAGTCCCATCAACGCCAACAACAAATTGAGTGTAGACCATAACCCTATATCGTCTCTTACTCGTTGTAGAAAATATCTGCAACATGATACCCTGCAGCCGTGTAGGTCAGCACATTGAATGTACTGGCAAGATCACGTATGAATGCATAGGATAAAAACTCTATCTCTATATGAAATATGGTTGTGGTGGCACTGAGTCTGAGTTTTGCATAAAGCTAGTTTTTCCCTACAACAAGGAGTGGAAAGAAATATTACTACAAAAGTTGGTGGTTAATGAGATGGTTCTGCCAACCAATTTTTATATTCCAAATTATTAGTAAAACTGACGCATTAATATTAGTAGTATTGATAATATCCAGACAATACAATTCCAGTCGCTCAAATTGTCCATAACCGGGGACACAGCTAATCGATTAGGTTTTAACACTCTACAGAGGTTTGCGCACTTTTCCTACCAGACTCAATCGCCTTCCTTTATGTCCTCGCACTGCCTGGTGTTTGAGAACAGGATGACCGAGACATAGTCTTTCTGGAGTACTCAACTATGCTAGAGCCCATAATAGCTTGCGGTTGCACATGGAAGCTTCTGGTCTTGAAAGATCCATCAATCTCTTTGAGCCTGGGTGGCCTTCCGTAAAACTGGGTGATCACTGGTCAATCCTCTGGATCCCCTTTTACAATCATGGGTGATTACTAGTCAGTCCCTAGGATACCCTGGTAAATTCTGCGTGATCATTAGTCAATCCCTATGATCCACGGGTAATCACTGATCAACCCCCAGGATCCCCTCATATCTGTAACGCTGGGTGATCACTAGTCAATCCCTAAGATCCACTCTTGAGTCCGTAGAACCAGGTGATCACTAGTCAATCCCTAGGATCTCCTCTTCTTGCAGGCAGTCCACCCAGAGGAGTGTTGAAATCTTGAAGTCTTGAAGTTGAACCAGATATTATTATCACACTCACATCTCACATGAAACACTCATACCAATCCCCGTCTATTGAAGCATAGCTGCAACTAACTTAACGACGATTCTCGGGGCTTGGTGACAAGGGCTTGGGTTCCTACCTCATAATTCTACTCAGACTACACGTTTTTCAATATTCCTATTGGATGCAAGAAGAAAAGTGACACTACTGCAATAAAAACATAGGTATTTAAAATATGGTCAAAGTGAACTTGCCTGGTATAGTTGATGAAGATCATATTGCTCTCGAGAACTTGATAAAACTATTCGTCACTCTCGGACGAAATCTATATTAATCACACAATTGCATACACATAAATAATCATTCAAACTAGCATTCTAGCACTCAAAATAACAATCAACAAATAAAAAGCAATGAAGAGAAATCCATAAGAAAAACCAAATAGAAATCCAAAGGAAAATTCAAAGGCAAACTATAAAGAAAAGTACTAAAGAAAACTCTATGACTTAACTACAACAACAAAATAAGTTTTTTTCTTAATTAAAACTTAACAGCAAGGAAAACACTAAACTCATGAATAAACAGAAAGTATTTTACTAAATTAATGACTGGCAAGAAGAACTAAATAAAAGCTATTATAACTATCTATTATTTAAAACTAAGGCAATTATAACAACCAAGAAAACAATAAAACATACTAGCAATAATAACCATTCAAAAACTAAATTATTTCTATTCAACAGAAACCACAGATAACTATATTAAGGTGGCAAAAATAATTACTTTTTATAATAAAAAAACTAATTCTATTTACTATAGCTATGGTTAAACAACTATTAACACAGAACAGTAGTAAAACAGTATTAATTAATTATAAAAATTAATATCTTATTATCTAATAGAAGCACATTCTAACTTATTAAAATCTACAAATAGCTAACTAAAATAATTAAAAACAACAAGTTAATGGCTAATGAAAACCATATGAGTAAAATAGTATTGTTTTCCATTAAAACCCTAATTAAAATTATCCTAAAATTCACCAAATAAACCCTACTGTGTAACAATCTAATATGTGACAAGTAGCAAAAAGAATCACTCAAAAATATTAATCCTAACTCAAATTATAGCCAAGTTAGTTATTTTAATAAAATTCATCAAATTCAAATTTAAAAAGGCCAAACATAAAAACTTTTGCATCTAACAGAAAAAAAAATTCTGAAGCTCTAGGCTTTTGAATCACTCAATTTGTATAAGTAGTCTAATAGATATGAATTTTCTAAGATTGCTATTTTTCTGAAAAAATGAATCACGGGAATTTATTGGATCTCACCGGAGTTGGGGAAGATGAGGAAAAGGAGCTTGGATCTGGTGTTGTAGTGGCTCCCGGAGGAAGGAGAGCACGGGACGGTGTAGAACAGCTCGAGGCAGACCCTGGGGACGGCGCGGCGGGGTCGGCCTCGTCCTCTGGCATGATGGAGACGCCGCCGGATTTCGACCACACGCTCACTGCACATGGACATCTTCCCTCACATATAAGTACTGCCACCTCGAAGCCCTCTCCTCCCTGTCTGATTCCCTTCCTCGGAAGCCCTCCTATCCCATTCTACTTCACGCGCCAGAGGACGAGGCCGACCCCGCCGCGCCATCCCCTGGGTCTGCCTCGAGCTGCTCTACACCGTCCCGTGCTCTCCTTCCTTCGGGAGCCACTACAACACCGGATCTGAGCTCCTTTTCCTCATCTTCCCCAACTCCGGCGACCAACTCCGGTGAGATCCAATAAATTCCCGTAATTCATTTTTTTTAGAAAAATAGCAATCTTAGAAAATTCATATCTATTAGTCTACTTATCCAAATTGAGTGATTCAAAAGCCTAGAGTTTCAGAAAAATATTTTTTTTTCTGTTGGATGCAAACGTTTTTATGTTTGACCTTTTTAAATTTGAGTTTGATGAATTTTGTTCATATCACTAATTTGGCAATAATTTGAGTTAGGATTATCATTTTTGAGTGATTCTTTTTGCTACTGGTCACATATTACATTGTTACATAGTAGGATTTATTTGGTGAATTTTAGGATAATTTAAATTAGTGTTTTAATGAAAACAATACTGTTTTACTCATATGGTTGTTTAAACCATTAACTTGTTGTTTTTCATCATTTTAGTTAGTTATTTTTGTAGATTTTAATAAGTTAGAATGTGCTTCTGTTAGATAACAGTAGATACATTTTTATAATTAATTAATATTGTTTTACTACTGTTCTTGTTAATAGTTGTTTAACCATAGCTATAGTAAATAGAATTAGTTTTGTTATTATAAAAAGTAATTCTTTTTGTCACCTTAATATAGTTATTTGTGGTTTCTGTTGAATAGAAATAATTTAGTTTTTGTAATTGGTTACTATTGCTTAGTATTGTTTTAGTGTTTTCTTGGTTGTTATAATTGCCTTAGTTTTAACTAGATAGTTATAATAGCTTTTAATTAGTTCTTCTTGCCAGTTATTATTTAGTAAAATACTTTCTGTTTTTTCATGAGTTTAGTGTTTTCCTTGCTGTTAAGTTTTAATTAGGACAAAACTTATTTTGTTGTTGTAGTTAAGTCATAGAGTTTTCTTTAGTAGTTTTATTTATAGTTTGCCTTTGAATTTTCCTTTGGATTTCTATTTGGTTTTTCTTATGGAATTCTCTTCATTGCTTTTTATTTTTTGATTGTTATTTTGAGTGCTAGAATGCTTGTTAGAATGATTATTTATGTGTATGCAATTGTGTGATTAATATAGATTTTGTCCGAGAGTGACAAATAGTTTTATCAAGTTTTCGAGACCGATATTATCTTCATCAACTATACCAGGCAAGTTCACGTTGACCATATTTTAAATACCTATGTTCTATTGCATTAGTGTCACTTTTCTTCTTGCATCCAATAGGAATATTGAAAATCGTGTAGTCTGAGTAGAATTATGAGGTAGGAACCCAAGCCTTTGTCACCAGGCCCCGAGAATCGTTGTTAAGTTAGTTGCAGCTATGCTTCAATAGACGGGGATTGGTATGAGTGTTTCATGTGAGATGTGAGTGTGATAATAATATCTGGTTCAACTTCAAGACTTCAAGATTTCAACACACCTCTGGGTGGACTGCCTGCAAGAAGAGGGGATCCTAGGGATTGACTAGTGATCACCCGGTTCTACGGACTCAAGAGCAGATCCTAGGGATTGACTAGTGATCACCCAGTGTTACAGATATGAGGGGATCCTGTGGGTTGATCAGTGATTACCCGTGGATCATAGGGATTGACTAATGATCACGCGGAATTACCAGGGGATCCTTGGGACTGACTAGTGGTCACCCATGATTATAACAGGGGATCCGGGGGACTGACCAGTGATCACCAGTTTTACGGAAGGCCACCCAGGCTCAAAGAGATTGATGGATCTTTCAAGACCAGAAGCTTCCATGTGCAACCGCAAGCTATTATGGGATCTAGCATAGTTGAGTACTCCATAAAGACCGTGTCTCGGTCATCCTGTTCTCAAACACCAGGCAATGCAAGGACATAAAGGAAGGCGATTGAGTCTTGCGGGAAAAGTGCGCAAACCTCTACAGAGTGTTAAAACCTAATCAATTAGCCGTGTCCCCGGTTACGGATAATTTGAGCGACTGGAATTGTATTGTCTTGGTATTCTCAACACTACTAATATTAATGCGTGGGTTTTACTAATAATTTGGAATATAAGAATTGGTTGGAGGAACCATCTCATTAACCACCAACTTTTGTAGTAATATTTCTTTCCACTCCTTGTTGTAGGAAAAAACTAGCTTTATGCAAAACTCAGTCTTAGTGCCGCCACAACCATATTTCATATAGAGATAGAGTTTTTATCCTATGCATTCATACGTGATCTTGCCGGTACATTCAATGTACTGACCTACATGGCTGCAAGGTATCATGTTGCAGATATTTTCTACGACGAGTAAGAGACGATATAGGGTTATGGTCTACACTCAACTTGCCGTTGGCGTTGATGGGACTCCACATCCTTATTGACCTGTTTCCACTGTGATAAATAAGGTATACTCTGGATCTATGGTACTTCTTTTACATGTGATGTTATGGTATTTCATCGAAGTACTGTGTGTGGCAGCATACTGATCTAGGGATGGCACAGAAAGCACAGAGACTTGACCATATTGGGTCGGGTCATTACATGAACGACCTGGAGGTGGTGGATCTCCAGTCGCCACTGATCAAGTTGCCACATTTAAAAAATCATTTTTAACGGGGTAATAGTTCCAATTTTCAATGGCGTGTTATACAATTTTTTTAAACGATTGGTATGGAGCGAAAAATTGAATTCATCAGTACTACCTCCGTCCTGGTTTACTAGTCCCCATCGTATTTTGGGTCAAATTTTGACCACGAATTTTACTTGCAAAATGTGAATGCAAAATGAGATTTTCTTATACCCAAACAAAAAAGGACCAGAGGGAGTAATTACTCTCACACGGTGCTAGAGCAGACGAGACCTCTCACTCGCGCAGGCATTGAACTGGTGTGCCGGCCAAGAGAGCCCCACTTGTTGCACGCGTGGCTGAACACGCCTCCTCGCCGCATTCAATCGGCTTCAGACTTCCCCCTGCCTCCATTGAACCCGCGTGTGTGCCGGCAACACGTCCTTCTGCGAGTCGGTCGGCATTAGAACAGAACGCCGGTTGGCTCCTCTTGTCCGCCCACTATTTAAACGAGGCCAGACACTTGGCAAGAACTGCACCACACCTCCGCTCCCCATATCCTCATTGCACCATTTTCTCCACACTCTCCATAGCATCCGGCGAGCAGGAAGACGAGTTCTTCAGCATAAAAGCAGCCTGTGTGCCCCGACGAGCCTGCCGGATATGAGCCAGGCAACTCCCTACTCCACCTTGCTCCCCGCCCCAGGTCGTTAGTACCATGGGCGAGGTTGCAGGTGGGTGGTACGTCTCCAACGTATCTATAATTTTTTATTGTTCCATACTGTTATATTATCAATCTTGGATGTTTTATATACATTTACTAGCAACTTTATATCATTTTTTGGACTAACCTATTAACTTAGTGCCTAGTGCCAGTTGTTGTTTTTTACTTTGCAGAATGTCAATACCAAACGAAGTCCAAATGCCACGAAACTTTTTGGAGATTTTTTCCTGGCAAGAAGAGACCCTGGAAGCTTCTTGAGGCCATGAGAAGAGGCTCATGGGGCCCACTAGACACCAGGGCGCGCCATAGGCCCCTAGCGCGCCCTGGTGGGTAGTGGGGCCCACGGGCACCGCCTTAACCTAGCCCCGCCTCTATAAATACTCTAAATCCCAAAAACCCTAGAGGAGTCGACGAAATACTTTTTCCGCCGCCGCGAGTTCTAGAACCACGAGATCCAATCTAGAGGCCTTTTTTGGCACTCTGCCGAAGGGGGCAACGATCACGGAGAGGTTCGTCATCATCCTTGCCGCCCCTCCGATGATGCGTGAGTAGTCTACCACAGACCTACGGGTCCATAGTTAGTATCTAGATGGCTTCTTCTCTCATTTTGATCTTCAATACAATGTTCTCCTTGATGTTCTTGGAGATCTATTTGATGTAACTCTTTTTTGCGGTGTGTTTGTTGGGATCCGATGAATTGTGAGTTTATGATAAGATCTATCCATGAATATTATTTGAGTCTTCTCTGAACTGTTTTATGCATGATTTTTATAGCCTCGTATTTCTTCTATGATTTATTGGTTTGGTTTGGCCAACTACATTGATTTATCCTGCCATGGGAATAGGTGCTTTGTGAAGGGTTCGATCCTGCGGTACTCAATCTCAGTGACAGAAAGAGACATGACATGCATGTATCATTGCTATTAGGGATAATTAATTCTGTGCCCTTAGTTGTGTCCCCCTCGGCAGGTTTACCTCTAGTTTTCGAATACCCTTGTTCCTTCCCAAACCACTTTGTTTGTCTTATGCTTTTACCCTTTGACCGTTTGATCGTCACTTTGAAAAAATCATAACAAATTCATACTGACTCCAAAAAATGTGAATAAGATATCAAAATTTTTAGAAAAACATCACCTATATGTGCATGTCATTTGCTTTCATGACAAATGTGGTAGAAGGACCCCATCTCAGATTTAGCTCCTATGATCTCAGCATGAACAGTAAAATCCAACAAAAATTGAAAAAAAAATTCTAAAAAAATTTGGTGGCAAAGAGTGACCAATATTTTGAGTTCTTGACAAGTTTAGTAAGGGAATGACATTTGTGGAAGTCGTGGTGGAAAAAACAAAATCGATGCTCCAAAACAAAAGCTAATTTTGAGTGCTAATTTTGTTGGCAAAGAGTGACCAATATTTTGAGTGCTAATTTTGTTTTTTGGCCACGACTTCCATGTATGTCATTCCCTGATGAAACTTGGCAAGCACTCAAAACATTGGCCAATGTTTTCCACAAAAAAATTTAAGAATTTTTTGAATTGTTCTTCATTTTTTTTCAGATTTTACTGTTCGTGGTGAGATCATATGGGCTCAAACTAAGATGGGGACTTCCAAACACTTTTTTTCATGAATGCAAATCACATGCACATATAGGTGATGTTTTTCTTAACATTTTGATATCCTATTCGCATTTTTCTGAGTTAGTATGAATTTGTTATGATTTTTTCAAAGTGACGGTCAAACGGTCAAAGGGCAAAAGCATAAGACGAGCAAAGTGGTTTGGGCAGGAACGAGGGTTTTTGGAAACTAGGGGTAAACCTGCCGAGTGTGACCCAACTAGGGGCATAAAACCAATTATCCCTTGCTATTAAGGGTAACAAGATGGGGCTTGTTCATACGTGAGTTTATCTTGCTACATCATGTCATCTTTCTTAATGCATTACTCTGTTTTTCCATGAACTTAATACACTAAATGCATGCTGGATAGCGGTCGATGCGTGGAGTAATGGTAGTAGATGCAGAATCGTTTCGGTCTGCAAATCTTGGACGTGATGCCTATATACATGATCATTGCCTTGGATATCCTCATGATTATTCGCTTTTCTATCAATTTCCCAACAGTAATTTGTTTACCCACCGTATGCTATTTTCTCGAGAGAAGCCTCTAGTGAAATCTACGGCCCCGGGGTCTATTTTCTATCAAATTAAATTATTTTCAGATCTATTAATCCAAAAATACCTTGCTGCACTTTTTCTTTATTTATTTTATTTTGTGTTTTTACTAGATCTATTTATCCAATCTCATACAATTTAATCTATCTCAATACCGAGGAGGGATTGACAACCCCTCTTACGCGTTGGGTTGCAAGTTTTTGTGGTTTGTGTGCATGTGTTGTTTACATAGTGTTTCTTGGTTCTCCTGCTGGATTGATAACCTTGGTTTCATAACTAAGAGAAATACTTACCGTTGTTGTGGTGCATCATCCTCTCCTCTTCGGGGAAATACCAACACAAATACAAGCAATCAGGAAGAATTTCTGGCGCCGTTGCTGGGGAGACATCATCAACATCTATCAGGTTCCTACGCACAAACTCTCATCTCCTTGCAATTACTTTATTTGCCATTTGCCTCTGATTTTCATCTCCGCCACGTCTAAAATGTTTTCAAAAAAACACAAAAATATTTGCCTTTTTTATTTGCCTTCTTCTTCGTTTGCCTTTTTCTTGATTGATCTTTTGTTTGCATGTGATCTTGTTTGCGTAGTCACGATGTCTTAAGAAAATGCCAAGTTGTTTGATTTTTCCAACACTAATAATAATGATTTTATTAGTACTCTGATTGCTCCTCCTGCCGCTAGTGCGGAGTCTTATGATATTAATGCCGCTTTGTTGAATCTTGTTTTGAAAGAGCAATTTTCCAGTAATCCTAATGAGGATGCCGCGTCCCATCTAAACACTTTCATAGAATTGTGTGATATGCAAAAGAAAAAAATATGTGGACAATGATATTGTGAAATTAAAATTATTTCCTTTCTCTTTGCGGGATCATGCAAAATTTTGGTTTTCATCTTTGCCTCGTAATAGTATTGATTCGTGGGATAAGGGCAAGGATGCTTTTATTACTAAGTATTTTCCGCCCGCAAAAATTATTTCCCTTAGAAATCAAATCATGAATTTTAAGCAACTAGAGCATGAACATGTTGCGCAATCTTTGGAAAGAATGAAATTAATGCTAAGAAATTGTTCTACTCATGGTTTAAATCTTTGGATGATTACACAAAAAAATTATGCGGGATTGAACTTTGTTTCTTGAAATCTTTTAGATTCCTCCGCGGCTGGTACTTTTATGGAAATTACTTTGGGTGAAGCTACCAAATTGCTTGATAATATTATGGCAAATTATTCACAATGGCATACTGAAAGAGCACCTACTAGTAAAAAAGTTAATTCGGTTGATGAAATTAGTACTTTGAGTGAAAAAGTTGATGCTCTTATGAAGTTAGTTGCTAGTAAAAATACTCCTATTGATCTTAATGATGTGCCTTTGTCTACTTTGATTGAGCAAAATAATGATCCCGTAGATGTGAAGTTTGTTTCGCGAAACAATTTTAATAACAATGCTTATAGAGGTAATTTTAATCCTAGGCCTTTTCCTAGAAATTCCTCTAATAATTATGGCAATTCTTGTCATAATAATAGGATGCCCTATGATCTTGAGAGTAATATTAAAGAATTTATCAATATGCAAAAAAAATCAACACTACGATAGAAGAAAAATTGAATAAGATTGATGATATGTTAATGGTGTAGAGACGTGCTATACAAACGATTTTTACCCCCTTTCCGCAATGGAGTTTTAAACCGTCGCCTAGTGAGTGTGTGTGATAGGGGGGTCCTTCCCACACGACCCAGAAACCGTCGGGGATAGGCCCTCCGGTAACACACGCGGGCCAAAATGAGCTCGTGTGCGATCGGGCGAGGCATCAAAGCCCAATCGTTTCTGTTCGTATGTACATCCCACACAGTGAATCCCAAAAAAATGTTTATGTTCGTATGTATATCACACACAATTTTTCATGTGGAAACATTTGTGCAAGGTGGACTAACAAAACAGTTCTTTGCCGGAAGCCGTGTGTGAATGTTAATTGATCCAACATGCCTACTTTCTAGAAACTATTGGAAATATGCCCTAGAGGCAATAATAAAATGGTTATTATTATATTTCCTTGTTCATGATAATTTTCTATTGTTCATGCTATAATTGTATTAACCAAAAACCGTAATACATGTGTGAATACATAGATCATAGCATGTCCCTAGTAAGCCTCTAGTTGACTAGCTCGTTGATCAATAGATGGTTATGGTTTCCTGACCATGGACATTAGATGTCGTTGATAACGGGATCACATCATTAGGAGAATGATGTGATGGACAAGACCCAATCCTAAGCATAGCACAAGATCGTATAGTTCGTTCGCTAGAGCTTTCTAATGTCAAGTATCATTTCCTTAGACCATGAGATTGTGCAACTCCCGGATACCGTAGGAATGCTTTGGGTGTATCAAACGTCACAACGTAACTGGGTGACTATAAAGGTGCACTACAGGTATCTCTGAAAGTGTCTGTTGGGTTGGCACGAATCGAGACTGGGATTTGTCACTCCGTATGACGGAGAGGTATCTCTGGGCCCACTCGGTAATGCATCATCGTAATGAGCTCAATGTGACTAAGGAGTTAGCCACGGGATCATGCGTTACGGAACGAGTAAAGAGACTTGCCGGTAACAAGATTGAACAAGGTATAAGGATACCGACAATCGAATCTCGGGCAAGTAACATACCGATGGACAAAGGGAATTGCGTACGGGATTGATTGAATCCTCGACATCGTGGTTCATCCGATGAGATCATCGTGGAACATGTGGGAGCCAACATGGGTATCCAGATCCCGCTGTTGGTTATTGGACGGAGAGATGTCTCGGTCATGTCTGCATGGTTCCCGAACCCGTAGGGTCTACACACTTAAGGTTCGGTGACGCTAGAGTTGTTATGGGAAATTGTATGTGGTTACCGAAGGTTGTTCGGAGTCCCGGATGAGATCCCGGACGTCACGAGGAGTTACAGAATGGTCCGGAGGTGAAGAATTATATATGGGAAGTCCAGTTTCAGTCACCGGAATGGTTTCGGGGGTTATCGGTATTGTACCGGGACCACCAGAAGGTGTCCGGGGGTCCACCGGGTGGGGCCACCTGCCCCGGTGGGCCAAGTGGGCTGAGCAAGGGAGGGAACCAGCCCCTGGTGGGCTGGTGCGCCCCCCAAGGGGCCCAAGGCGCCTAGGGTTGGAAACCCTAGGGGGTGGGGGCGCCTCCCACCTTGCTTGGGGGGTAAGTTACCCCCCTTGGCCGCGGCCCCCCCTTAGATGGGATCTAAGGGGGCCGGCCCCCTCTCCCCTTCTCCCTATAAATAGAGGGGGGGGAGGGCAGCAGCACCTCTTCCCTGGCGCAACCCTCCCCCTCTCCAACACCTCCTCCTCCTCCGTAGTGCTTGGCGAAGCCCTGTCGGAGAACCACGAGCTCCTCCACCACCAGGCCGTCGTGCTGCCGGAGCTCTTCCTCAACTTCTCCTCTTCCCTTGCTGGATCAAGAAGGAGGAGACGTCCCTGGGCTGTACGTGTGTTGAACGCGGAGGCGCCGTCCGTTCGGCGCTAGATCGGATCTTCCGCGATTTGAATCGCCGCGAGTACGACTCCATCATCCGCGTTCCTTGTAACGCTTCCGCTTAGCGATCTTCAAGGGTATGAAGATGCACTCCCTCTCTCTCGTTGCTAGCATCTCCTAGATTGATCTTGGTGATACGTAGGAAAAAAATTTGATTTACTACTACATTCCCCAACAGTGGCATCATGAGCTAGGTCTATGCGTAGATTCTTTGCACGAGTAGAACACAAGTAGTTGTGGGTGATGATTTGTTCAATTTGCTTACCGTTACTAGTCCTATCTTGATTCGGCGGCATTGTGGGATGAAGCGGCCCGGACCGACCTTACACGTACGCTTACGTGAGACAGGTTCCACCGACTGACATGCACTTGATGCATAAGGTGGCTAGCGGGTGTCTGTCTCTCCCACTTTAGTCGGATCAGATTCGACGAAGAGGGTCCTTATGAAGGGTAATTAGCAATTGGCATATCACCATTGTGGCTTTTGCGTAGGTAAGAAATGTTCTTACTAGAAACCCATAGCAGCCACGTAAAACATGCAACAACAATTAGAGGACGTCTAACTTGTTTTTGCAGGGTATGCTATGTGATGTGATATGGCCAAAAAGGATGTGATGAATTATATATGTGATGTATGAGATTGATCATGTTCTTGTAATAGGAATCACGACTTGCATGTTGATAAGTATGACAACCGGCAGGAGCCATAGGAGTTGTCTTAATTTATTCTATGACCTGCGTGTCAATGAAAACGCCATGTAATTACTTTACTTTATTGCTAACCGGTAGCCATAGTAGTATAAGTAATAGTTGGCGAGACAACTTCATGAAGACACAATGATGGACATCATGATGATGGAGATCATGGTGTCATGCCAGTGACGATGGTGATCATGCCGCGCCTCGAAGATGGAGGTCAAAAGCGCAAGATGATATTGGCCATATCATGTCACTTTATGATTTGCATGTGATGTTTGTCATATTTACATCTTATTTGCTTAGAACGACGGTAGCATAAATAAGATGATCCCTCACTAAAATTTCAAGAAATGTGTTCCCCCTAACTGTGCACCGTTGCGAAGGTTCGTTGTTTCGAAGCACCACGTGATGATTGGGTGTGATAGATTCTAACGTTCGCATACAACGGGTGTAAGCCAGATTTACACATGCAAAACACTTAGGTTGAGTTGACGAGCCTAGCATGTACAGACATGGCCTCGAAACACGAGAGACCGAAAGGTAGAACATGAGTCATATAGTAGATGCGATCAACATGGAGATGTTCACCGTTGATGACTAGTCCGTCTCACGTGATGATCGGACACGGCCTAGTCGATTCGGATCATGTATCACTTGGATGACTAGAGGGATGTCTATCTGAGTGGGAGTTCATTAAATAATTTGATTAGATGAACTTGATTATCATGAACTTAGTCTAAAAATTGTCTTTACAATCTATCCTGTAGATCAAATGGCCCACGCTAATGTTGCCCTCAACTTCAACGCGTTCCTAGAGAAAACCAAGCTGAAAGACGACGGTAGCAACTATACGGACTGGGTCCGTAACTTGAGGATCATCCTCATAGCTACCAAGAAAGCATATGTCCTTGAAGCACCGCTAGGTGACGCACCAATTTTCCCAGCAACTCAAGACGTTATGAATGCCTGGCAGTCGCGTAGTGATGATTACTCCCTGGTTCAGTGCGGCATGCTTTACAGCTTAGAATCGGGGCTCCAAAAGCATTTTGAGTAGCACGGAGCATATGAGATGTTCCAAGAGCTGAAAATGGTTTTCCAAGCTCATGCCCGAGTCGAGAGATATGAAGTCTCTGACAAGTTCTACAGTTGTAAGATGGAGGAAAACAGTTCTGTCAGCGAGCATATACTCAAAATGTCTGGGTTGCACAACCGCTTGTCTCAGCTGGGAGTTAATCTTCCAGATGATTCGGTCATTGACAGGATCCTCCAGTCGCTTCCACCTAGCTACAAGAGCTTTGTGATGAACTACAATATGCAAGGGATGGAGAAGTCCATTCCCGAGTTATATTCAATGCTGAAATCAGCGGAGGTGGAAATCAAGAAGGAACATCAAGTGTTGATGGTGAATAAGACCACTAGTTTCAAGAAAGGCAAGGGTAAGAAGAACTTCAAGAAGGACAGCAATGGAGTTGCCGCCCCCGGCAAGCCAGTTGCCGGGAAGAAGCCAAAGAATGGACCCAAGCCTGAGACTGAGTGCTTTTATTGCAAGGGAAATGGTCACTGGAAGCGGAACTGCCCCAAGTACTTAGCGGATAAGAAGGCCGGCAATACCAAAGGTATATATGATATACATGTTATTGATGTGTACCTTACCAGCGCTTGTAGTAGCTCCTGGGTATTTGATACTGGTGCGGTTGCTCACATTTGTAACTAAAAACAGGAGCTGCGGAATAAGCGGAGACTGGCGAAGGACGAGGTGACGATGCGCGTCGGGAATGGTTCCAAGGTCGATGTGATCGCCGTCAGCACGCTACCTCTACATCTACTTTCGGGATTAGTTTTAAACCTCAATAATTGTTACTTAGTTCCAGCTTTGAGCATGAACATTGTATCAGGATCTCGTTTGATGCGAGATGGCTACTCATTTAAATCCGAGAATAATGGTTGTTCTATTTATATGAGAGATATGTTTTATGGTCATGCCCCGCTGGTTAATGGTTTATTTTTATTGAATCTCGAACGTGATGTTACACATATTCATAGTGTGAATGCCAAGAAATGTAAGGTTGATAATGATAGTCCCACATACTTGTGGCACTTCCGCCTTGGTCACATTGGTGTCAAGCGCATGAAGAAACTTCATGCAGATGGACTTTTGGAGTCTCTTGATTATGAATCATTTGACACGTGCGAACCATGCCTCATGGGCAAAATGACCAAGACTCCGTTTTCCGGAACAATGGAGCGAGCAACCAACTTGTTGGAAATAATACATACTGATGTATGCGGTCCAAAGAGTGTTGAGGCTCGCGGTGGCTATCGTTATGTTCTCACCCTCACTGATGACTTAAGTAGATATGGGTATGTCTACTTAATGAAACACAAGTCTGAGACCTTTGAAAAGTTCAAGGAATTTCAGAGTGAGGTAGAGAATCAACGTGATAGGAAAATAAAGTTCTTACGATCAGATCGTGGAGGAGAATATTTGAGTCACGAGTTTGGCACGCACTTAAGGAAATGTGGAATTGTTTCACAACTCACGCCGCTTGGAACACCTCAGCGAAATGGTGTGTCCGAACGTCGTAATCGGACTCTATTGGATATGGTGCGATCTATAATGTCTCTTACCGATCTACCACTATCATTTTGGGGTTACGCTTTAGAGACTGCCGCATTCACTTTAAATAGGGCACCGTCTAAATCCGTTGAGACGACACCGTATGAATTATGGTTTGGGAAGAAACCTAAGCTGTCGTTTCTGAAAGTTTGGGGATGCGATGCTTATGTCAAGAAACTTCAACCTGAAAAGCTTGAACCCAAATCGGAAAAATGCGTCTTCATAGGATACCCTAAGGAAACTATTGGGTATACCTTCTACCTCAGATCCGAAGGCAAGATCTTTGTTGCCAAGAATGGATCCTTTCTCGAGAAAGAGTTTCTCTCGAAAGAAGTAAGTGGGAGGAAAGTAGAACTTGATGAGGTAACCCCTCTTGAACCGGAGAGTAGCGTAGCTCAGGAAGATGTTTCTGTGGTGCCTGCACCGACTAGAGAGGAAGTTAATGATGATGATCATGAAACTTCGGATCAAGTTGCTACTGAACTTCGTAGGTCCACGAGGACACGTTCCGCACCAGAGTGGTACGGCAACCCTGTCCTGGAAATCATGTTGTTAGACAACGGTGAACCTTCGAACTATGAAGAAGCGATGGCGGGCCCGGATTCCAACAAATGGCTTGAAGCCATGAAATCCGAGATAGGATCCACGTATGAGAACAAAGTATGGACTTTGGTGGACTTGCCCGATGATCGGCGAGCCATAGAAAATAAATGGATCTTTAAGAAGAAGACTGACGCGGATGGTAATGTGACCGTCTATAAGGCTCGGCTTGTCGCTAAGGGTTATCGACAAGTTCAAGGGGTTGACTACGATGAGACCTTCTCACCCGTAGCGAAGCTGAAGTCTGTCCGAATCATGTTAGCAATTGCCGCATTCTATGATTATGAAATCTGGCAAATGGACGTCAAAACGGCATTCCTTAATGGTTTCCTTAAGGAAGAATTGTATATGATGCAGCTGGAAGGTTTTGTCGATCCTAAGAATGCTGACAAGGTATGAAAGCTCCAGCGCTCCATCTATGGGCTGGTGCAGGCATCTCGGAGTTGGAACATTCGCTTTGATGAAATGATCAAAGCATTTGGGTTTATACAGACTTATGGAGAAGCCTGTATTTACAAGAAAGTGAGTGGGAGCTCTGTAGCATTTCTCATATTATATGTGGACGACATATTGTTGATGGGAAATGATATAGAACTTTTGGAAAGCATAAAGGCCTACTTGAATAAGTGTTTTTCAATGAAGGACCTTGGAGAAGCTGCTTACATATTAGGCATCAAGATCTATAGAGATAGATCGAGACGCCTCATTGGTCTTTCACAAAGCACATACCTTGACAAGATATTGAAGAAGTTCAATATGGATCAGTCCAAGAAGGGGTTCTTGCCTGTATTTCAAGGTGTGAGACTGAGCACAGCTCAACGCCCGACCTCGGCAGCAGAAAGAGAAAAGATGAGTGTCATCCCCTATGCCTCAGCCATAGGCTCTATTATGTATGCCATGCTGTGTACCAGACCTGATGTGAACCTTGCCATAAGTTTGGTAGGGAGGTACCAAAGTGATCCCAGTATGGAACACTAGACAGCGGTCAAGAATATCCTGAAGTACCTGAAAAGGACTAAGGATATGTTTCTCGTTTATGGAGGTGCCGAAGAGCTCGTCGTAAAGGGTTACGTCGACGCTAGCTTTGACACAGATCTGGATGACTCCAAGTCACAAACCGGATACGTGTATATTTTGAATGGTGGGGCAATCAGCTGGTGCAGTTGCAAGCAAAGCGTCGTGGCAGGATCTACATGTGAAGCGGAGTACATAGCTGCTTCGGAAGCGGCACAGGAAGGAGTCTGGATGAAGGAGTTTATCACCAACCTAGGAGTGGTTCCCAATGAGTCGGGCCCGATGACTCTCTTCTATGACAACACTGGAGCTATTGCCATTGCCAAGGAGCCCAGGTTTCACAAGAAGACCAAGCACATCAAGCGCTGCTTCAACTCCATTCGTGAATATATTCAAGATGGAGATATAGATATTTGTAAAGTACATACGGATCTAAATGTCGCAGATCCGTTGACTAAACCTCTTCCACGAGCAAAACATGATCAGCACCAGAACTCTATGGGTGTTCGATTCATCACAATGTAACTAGATTATTGACTCTAGTGCAAGTGGGAGACTGTTGGAAATATGCCCTAGAGGCAATAATAAAATGGTTATTATTATATTTCCTTGTTCATGATAATTTTCTATTGTTCATGCTATAATTGTATTAACCAAAAACCGTAATACATGTGTGAATACATAGATCATAGCATGTCCCTAGTAAGCCTCTAGTTGACTAGCTCGTTGATCAATAGATGGTTATGGTTTCCTGACCATGGACATTAGATGTCGTTGATAACGGGATCACATCATTAGGAGAATGATGTGATGGACAAGACCCAATCCTAAGCATAGCACAAGATCGTATAGTTCGTTCGCTAGAGCTTTCTAATGTCAAGTATCATTTCCTTAGACCATGAGATTGTGCAACTCTCGGATACCGTAGGAATGCTTTGGGTGTATCAAACGTCACAACGTAACTGGGTGACTATAAAGGTGCACTACAGGTATCTCCGAAAGTGTCTGTTGGGTTGGCACGAATCGAGACTGGGATTTGTCACTCCGTATGATGGAGAGGTATCTCTGGGCCCACTCGGTAATGCATCATCGTAATGAGCTCAATGTGACTAAGGAGTTAGCCACGGGATCATGTGTTACGGAACGAGTAAAGAGACTTGCCGGTAACGAGATTGAACAAGGTATAAGGATACCGACGATCGAATCTCGGGCAAGTAACATACCGATGGACAAAGGGAATTGCGTACGGGATTGATTGAATCCTCGACATCGTGGTTCATCCGATGAGATCATCGTGGAACATGTGGGAGCCAACATGGGTATCCAGATCCCGCTGTTGGTTATTGGCCGGAGAGATGTCTCGGTTATGTCTGCATGGTTCCCGAACCCGTAGGGTCTACACACTTAAGGTTCGGTGACGCTAGAGTTGTTATGGGAAATTGTATGTGGTTACCGAAGGTTGTTCGGAGTCCCGGATGAGGTCCCGGACGTCACGAGGAGTTACAGAATGGTTCGGAGGTGAAGAATTATATATGGGAAGTCCAGTTTCAGTCACCGGAATGGTTTCGGGGGTTATCGGTATTGTACCGGGACAACCAGAAGGTGTCCGGGGGTCCACCGGGTGGGGCCACCTGCCCCGGTGGGCCAAGTGGGCTGAGCAAGGGAGGGAACCAGCCCCTAGTGGTCTGGTGCACCCCCCCCCCAAGGGGCCCAAGGCGCCTAGGGTTGGAAACCCTAGGGGGTGGGGGCGCCTCCCACCTTGCTTGGGGGGTAAGTTCCCCCCCTTGGCCGCCGCCCCCCCCCCTTAGATGGGATCTAAGGGCGCCATCCCCCTCTCCCCTTCTCCATATAAATAGAGGGGGGGTGGGAGGGCAGCAGCACCTCTTCCCTGGCGCAGCCCTCCCCCTCTCCAACACCTCCTCCTCCTCCGTAGTGCTTGGCGAAGCCCTGTCGGAGAACCACGAGCTCCTCCACCACCACGCCGTCGTGCTGCCGGAGCTCTTCCTCAACTTCTCCTCTTCCCTTGCTGGATCAAGAAGGAGGAGACGTCCCCGGGTTGTACGTGTGTTGAACGCGGAGGCGCCGTCCGTTCGGCTCTAGATCGGATCTTCCGCGATTTGAATCGCCGCGAGTACGACTCCATCATCCGCGTTCCTTGTAACGCTTCCGCTTAGCGATCTTCAAGGGTATGAAGATGCACTCCCTCTCTCTCATTGCTAGCATCTCCTAGATTGATCTTGGTGATACGTAGGAATTTTTTTTTGATTTACTACTACGTTCCCCAACAGAAACCGTGTGGGTTGTTTGAGTTCATCGCCCACGGTGTTGTCAGAGTAACCGTCTGGAATAGAAAACCCCAATAAGAAGGATAATTAACCTATTATTGATAATCCATGTAGTAATCAAATTGACATTTCTTATAAAACACACCAGATATTTCACATCCGTATAACGGCAACCAGGATTTGATAATCGAATTACATCAGATAGCTTCAGCACTCAGTTACACCAAAGAGGGATATAGCTAGCTACGCCATTACACAACAGCACCAAGTTTCACATGCAACATCGAAAACCTTTGGAAAGTAGCATCATACACGGTAAATAGACAGATGAATCTCATCTGGGAAATTGCAGAAGCGGAAGGCCAATATTGAGCCTTCAGTGATGTTGAATGTTCTTGCAACTTTAGGCCAGTGGCTATGGATAATTGCCCGCCCAACCTTCGTCCTCTTCAAGAAGACTTCAATATTGTACCGTGGGTGTTGAATGAATACCTTCCTCGCCTCTTGACCATGCAGGTGTTTGAGAGGTAATCATCAGTGAACTGGTTTGAAAAGTACTGAAAACAAAGATATGCATAACTCGCTGTTATAAATTTTGAAATGACACAAGGGGTAAAAAGAAGGTAAAAGAGTTAGTACCATCATATAGTTGACTGATGTCTTCTTCATTGTGCAAACAAAGATCTTGCCGTTATTCGTCGTAAGTTTCTTTATCCTAACAATCTTTCTGAGTTTCTTGACTTGACTGATATTCATGGACATATCATTTCCCCATATGCAAAATGGGTCGAACAGTGGGTCTAAGCCTCTGACAGCAGGACTTACATGTGCAAGACCAAATTGTAAGAAACCTAAATATTAGAATGATTCCTACAACTGCACAATAATGTGGTATTAGCAAAAGGACCATGCATGAGCAAACCTCGATGTTAAACCGCAGTGCCTCCCATTGTTTCCCTACAACACATATAAGGAAGATCTTGACCAGGTTAACTGAGAGTTGGCATACTATCAATAAATTTGTATTGAGTACAGCCAAATTTGATTTGTTTCTCACATGCATAACAATACAAAATTGTACCCACAACAAATGAAAATCAAATTGCAGAATTAAACCAAACAGTTAACTAAATAGCAGAACAAATGAACCAAAACAGTTAACCGAGCATGGCATTGCAGAATAGAACATATACTAGAAGATAAGACAGTTAACGAAACCAAGAATGCTTGAGAACAGTACTACGAAATGTAGCAATTGTTGGACCAAACTGTTAACTGAACATTACATTTCAGAATATCAGATTGCATATTAACATTACAAAGGACAAATCACTAGAAGGCACTGGTGGTGGCCTCAAGAAAACAACACGAGCTGTATTTTAAAGTAGACAACCGTGTGGCGGTGTCGACGGTGGCCTCGAAGATGAGGTGCTCCTCCAAGATCTAGAGGTAGGCACGCATGGCAGCCATCGCGACCTCGTCCACGCGTGCGGCAGCGACTTACGTCTCCACTGCCAGATGCTACTGAGCTCCATGTTATACTACGTGTAAAATGGCTGTGGGTGGCGCTTAATTGGAGGACGGAGCCAGTGATTTGGGCGGAAGGTGTCGCGCCGTCGGTCGGGGCATGTGGGATGGGGAAGGAGGAGGATGGTGTGGGTGGGGTGTGGATTACCTAACCATATCGATGAGGCTGCGCAGTAAGAAGGGTCGCCGGCGAGGAGGCGGTGCTGCAAGAAGAATGGTCGCCGGCGAGGAGGCGATGCTGCCAGTAAGCAGTAGTGGAGGTTTGAACTTGGAAAGCAAGGAGGAACAGTGGAAATGTGGCTTTTGGTGGGGGGGAGATAGATATTTCCGCGGTGGCAGAAAAATTTTGCTCGGTGCCGTGAGAAACTGGCGTGCAAGTGTGGTTCAAGCGCGGGCAGTGGACTATAGACGACGAAGCTTCCTGCGTAAGCCAGAAAAGACGGTGCGCCAAGATATTTTGTGGTATACCTAATTTTTTCATTCTAGTTTGAAAGACAAAATGGTGTTATGGAGGGAAAGGTTGGTTTTTGAATTGCTAGAACATTTATCTAAAGTGAACATGCAACTATATGAGTGTCGTGTTAAAATTTGGAATTATTCCGGGTTCGTTTGGCCTTTTTTTTGCATTAATTGAGTTTCTGGGCATTTAATGTGCATAATTCAAATTTGAACTACAAGCACATGCTCCAGTGCACCAGGGTTGGTTGAAAAATCACATGTGTGTCCTTGGGTGAATTTCTAGGTCCCATGCAAGAAATGGGAATGAAATTCAAACATGTGCGCGTCGTGGCTCGACCGGGAACATTGCGAAACTTGGTTTTTAAATTCCTGTAAATCCAAAACTCGCCTGAAAATCATGAAACTTGGCATGGTGTCATTTCATGGCACCAACATGCTATGGTAAAAAAATTGGCCGAATTGGGACAAGTTTTGGTATAAGCTTCTTGCAAACCGGAGCTTCTTTGAAGAAGGCTCGTGGTTCCGAGAGGGAACGTGTCACCTTTGTGTGCGAAACGACATACGCTGCCCCCCTCTTGATTTTTTACAGAGCCAACATAGAACTATATGAGTGTCATGTTAAAATTTGGAATTATTCCGGGTTCGTTTGGCTTTTTTATGCATTAATTTAGTTTCTGGACATTTAATGTGCATAATTCAAATTTGAACTACAAGCACATGCTCCAGTGCACCAAGGTTGGTTAAAAAATCACATGTGTGTCCTTTGGTGATTTCTAGGTCCCATGCAAGAAATGGGAATGAAATTCAAACATCTGGGCGTCGTGGCTCGGCCGGGAACATTGAGAAACTTGGTTTTTAAATTACTATAAATCCAAAACTCGTCTGAAAATCATGGAACTTGGCATGGTGTCATATCATGGCACCAACATGCTGTGATAAAAAAATTGGTCGAATTGGGACAAGTTTTGGTATAAGCTTCTTGCAAACCGGAGCTTCTCTCAAGAAGGCTCGTGGTTCTAAGATGGAACGTGTCACCTTTGTGTGCGAAATGATATACACTGCCTCCCCCCCTTGATTTTTTACAGAGGCAACATAGAACTATATGAGTGCCGTGTTAAAATTTGGAATTATTCCGGGTTTGTTTGGCCTTTTTTATACATTAATTGTGTTTATGGGCATTTAATGTGCATAATTCAAATTTGAACTACAAGCACATGCTCCAGTGCACCAAAGTTGGTTGAAAAATCACATGTGTGTCCTTGGGTGAATTTCTAGGTCCCATGCAAGAAATGAGAATGAAATTCAAACATCTGTGGTCGTGGCTCGGCCGGAAACATCGAGAAACTTGGTTTTAAAATCCCCGTAAATCCAAAACTCGCCTCAAAATCATGAAACTTGGCATGGTGTCATGACATGGCACCAACATGCTGTGGTAATTTTTTTGTCTGATTTGCGAAGGTGCACACATTAACAATCAACAAAGTCATTTTGGAACGAGTGATATCACGTTACAATCGGAAACACAAGTATTATTGAAACCGTGGGCGTTCTACTTACCATTTACGTGCCGCCACACGTCCCTTCTTTTTATTGGCTAGGAGGTGTTGTGCGGGGTAGCTATATGAGTACGGGAGGCGTGCGATCAGACCCCTACACGTGCTTATCGCGAGGAGATCCCTTTGACCTCATCCGCCACCCACCTCTTTCCCAACGTCTTTATGTAAGATCCGACGGACCTATAGAGCATCGACTGCGACTAATAGAAGACTGATGAATATATAAGGATGATGACGATGGATAGTAATTGTATTACATATTTAGGAAGATAATTAAAAAAGCAACATGCTGCAACACCCGAAATACACAAGGGCAAAAGAAGAAGGAAGACGCAGACAACGATCTGGCTCGCTGATCTCTACTTTCTTGATGCACTGCAGGCCGCGGAGACTAGTTTTCGCGGCTAGCGGTGATGATCTCTTTCATCTCCTCAATACGCTGCTTGCTAGCATCCACAGATTCCTCCACCAGCCTTTCGCGCTCGATGCGGAGCATGGCATTCTCGTCCATAAGTTTCTTGACGATTACGCCCGTCCTCTTTAACAAGGAAGTGGTCTCCTCGTGCTCCTTCGCTCTTCCGGCGATCTTCGCCCTCAGTAGGTCGTGCTCGGTGCGGAGCTTCGCCTTGTCCTCCCCTAGTCCCCGGATGACACCGGTAGCATTTTCAAATGAGGCATTCATCTCGTCCTGCAGCTTCATCCAGCCAGAGATCCAACCCATCAGGTCATCGAGCATAGCGCGCATGCGCGTGTGAGAGTCCTCGCCTGCCTACGAGACATTTTCCCAGGCCGCCGTGATGCGGGAGGACCTCTTTGCTGCATTCGTGGCGCGACGGGACACCTCTGCTGCTTTCGTGGCGCGGCCGAACCAGTTTGCTGCATCGACGGCGGGGCGGGACCTCTGTGTTGCTTCGGCGGCACGGCGGGACCTCTGTGCTGCTACGGCGGCCCGGCGGGACATGTCGGCTGTTCTCGCAGCGAGGCGGGACATCTCTCGTGCTTCCACTTCCATGCTCACCTCTCCCTAGTAGTAATCTCTCGACCCAGAACTCATGCGGGCCATGGCAGACACAAGGGAATGACGATGAAAGACTTGTTTGTTTTTGTGGATGAGGAGTTGAGGAGGAATGTGTAGTCATCTTGGAGTACGTAGTATTTATAACCGAGTACTAATACGCTCCTAAGTGGAAACTATTTAGGTTTTGATCGGTGTGAACAGGTTTGCAATTAAATATAGCGTGGTAGTAATTTGGAATGTGACGGGACGCAAGCTCAAAATTTATTGATGGTTCTAATTTTGAAGTGCGGCACTATTCCCGAATGGCGTAACGTGGGCACGCGTTCTCGGCCGCGTACGTGGCGTTTGCACCATAGGGTGCACCACAATAGGCGATGTCAGCACATGTCTTGTTTCATCAACCGTGCGCGCTCATTATTACCATCGCGCACGCTTCTTTTAATTAGAATGTGTGCCCGTCTAGCGCACACACATTGATCTGTCTAACTGTTTCTGTTTGTTGTGGCTAATCGCAAACAATTCATATGTGTGAAGTGTATGCCGTCAATCGCAGACACCTTGATCTGGCTGACCGTTTTTGTTGTGTTGCCTAATCACAAACAGTTCATCCGTGTGAATTGTATGCCGTCAATCGCAGACACCTTGATCTGGCTGACCGTTTCTGTTGTGTTGCCTCATCACAAACAATTAATCCGAGTGAACAGTATGCTGTATATCGCACACACCTTCATCTGGCTGCCCGTTTCTGTTGTTCTGCCTCATCGCAAATAGTTCATTCGAGTGAACCATATGCCTCGCATCGCACACGCAACTAAAATCGGAACCGTGTTTGATGTATCCGCCATCGCAAACGTTTTGCATATTTTTTGACGGTTTAATTTCATCACCGTTTGTGATTAATGCATCACACACAATTTCGTCGAAGGGTCTCTGATTGTAGTGTCGCGTTAGCAGCATCCTGCAGTAGTGTGTCTAGAAGCATTGATAGAATTATGCATGATATAGAAAATCTCAAGATTAAAAATTTTCCACCCAAGGTTGATATAAATGAATTAATTAAAGGTTTATATGTTTCCATGGATGAAAGTAAGAAAAGAACCGCTATGCTTAGAGCTAAAAGAGAATTTTTAGAAAGAGCGTTTTCGACCGATTGCTTTCATAATAATGATGAAGATGTTAAGATGATTGGTGTTTCTTCTATTTATTCCTTGTTTAGCAATATTAAACTTGATGATAAGAGGACTGAAGAAGAGTCAAATTTAGTTAGAAGGCGTCCTCATAATTCGGAGGGTGAAAATGTTGTTGAAAATTTTGATAAAAGTGGGTTTGGAGAGGTCAAAACTTTAACTAGTAATGCGCCCACTCTTTTGGTTACAAAGACTTTAATTATCATAGTTGTTCTTTGATTGAGTGCATTTCTTTGTTGCAATCTATGATAAATTCACTCAATGCCTATGAACAAAATAAAGCTTTTACTAAACATATTGTTGAAGCGATGATGGAAGCCTTAGAAGAAAAGCTAGAATTAGAGATTTCTATTCCTAGAAAATTATATGATGAATGGGAACCCACCATTAAAGTCAAAATTAAAAATTATGAGTGTTATGCTTTATGTGATTTGGTGCTAGTGTTTCCACAATTTCGAAATCTCTTTGTGGTGTGCTTGGTTTTACCAATATTGAAGAATGTTCTCTTAATTTGCACTTGGCGGATTCTACTATTAAAAAGCCTTTGGGAAGAATTAATGATGTTCTTATTCTTGCAAATAGGAATTATGTGCCCATAGATTTTATTGTGCTTGATATTGATTGCAATCCGTCTTGTCCCATAATACTTGGTAGAATGTTTTTACGAACTATAGGTGTCGTGATTGATATGAAAGAAGGGAATATTAAATTTCAGTTTCCATTAAGAAAGGGTATGGAACACTTCCCTAGAATAAGAATTAAGACACCATATGAATCATTCATGAGGGCAACCTATGGATCAAAAACTAAAGATGACAATACTTGAATCTATGCATTATGCCTAGCTAGGGGCATAAAATGATAGCGCTTGTTGGGAGGCAACCCAATGAATAAAATAATTTTTCTCTTTTGTTTTTTGTGTGTTTACACAATTATGCCTCTGTTATGATTTTGTTTTTAATGTTTTAATTAGTGTTTGTGCCAAGTAATGCCTTTAGGATGGCTTTAGTGATAGTTGATTTGATCTTGCTGGAAAACGGAAAATTTTACGTCTAGTAGCAGAATTGTCAAAAAATCACTGGAGCGACGAAAAACTTTGAATGTTTTACACGAGATTGATATATGAATTGCCTCTGTTGTCCTTGAAGGAAATATGCCCTAGAGGCAATAATAAAGTTGTTATTTTATATTTCCTTATTCGTGATAAAGGTTTATTATTCGTGCTAGAATTGTATTGATTGGAAACTTAAATACATGTGTGAATACATAAACAAATACCGTGTCCCTAGTAAGCCTCTACTAGACTAGCTCATTGATCAAAGATGGCTAAGGTTTCATAACCATAGACATGTGTTGTCATTTGATAACGGGATCACATCATTAGGATAATGATGTGATGGACAAGACCCATCTGTTAGCTTAGCATAATGATCATTCAGTTTATTGCTATTGCTTTCTTCATGTCAAATACATATTCCTTCGACTATGAGATTATGCAACTCCCGGATACCAGAGGAATACGTTGTGTGCTATCAAACGTCACAACGTAACTGGGTGATCATAAAGATGCTCTACAGGTATCTCCGAGGCTGTTTGTTGAGTTGGCATAGATCGAGATTAGTATTTGTCACACCGAGTATCGGAGAGGTATCTCTGGGCCCTCTCGGTAATACACATCATAAGCTTGCCAGAAAATGACTAAGGAGTTAGTCATAAGGTGATGTATTATGGACCGAGTAAAGAGACTTGCCAATAACGAGATTGAACTAGGTATGAAGATACCGACGATCGAATCTCGGGCAAGTAACATACTGATGGACAAAGGGAATTACGTATGTTGTCATAACGGTTCGACCGATAAAGATCTTCATAGAATATGTAGGAGCCAATATGGGCATCCAGGTTCCGCTATTGGTTATTGACCAGAGAGGTGTCTCGGTCATGTCTACATAGTTCTGGAACCCCTAGGGTCCACACGCTTAACGTTCCATGACGATATATTATTATATGAGTTATGTGATTTGGTGACCGAATGTTGTTCGGAGTCTCAGATGAGATCACGGACATGACGAGGAGTCTCGAAGTGGTCGAGAGGTAAAGATTGATATATAGGACGATGGTATTCTGACACCGAAAGTGTTTCGGGGGTACCGGGTACTTATCAGGTCACCGGAAAGGAGTTTCGGGCACCCCCGGCAAAGATATGGGCCTTATGGGCCAAGAGAGGAAACGCACCAGCCACAAGGGGCTGGTACGCCCCCCATAGCAGGCCATCCTAAGGGGGAGAAGGAAAGGGGGAAGGGAAAGGAAAGTGTGGATTAGGATTCCCACTTCCTTCCCTCTCTCCCCCTCTTTCCTTCCCCCTTGGGAATACATGGCAGGGGGGGCGGCCAAGGCAGGAGCCCTAGGGCCGGCCGGCCACCTATGTGGTCCGCCAGGCTGCCTCCCCTCCCCCTCCCACCTATATATATGTGGGAGGGGGCGCCTAGCACACACGAGATCAATTGCTTAGCCGTGTGCGGCACCCCCCTCCACCGTTTACACCCCCGGTCATATTTTCGTAGTGCTTAGGCGAAGCCCTGCGGAGATCACTTCACCATCACTGTCACCACACCGTCGTGTTGCCGGAACTCATCCACTACCTCGCCGTCTTGCTGGATCAATAAGGTGGAGGACGTCACCGAGCTGAACGTGTGCAGAACGCGGAGGTGCCGTACGTTTGGTACTTGATCCGTTGGAGCGCGAAGAAGTTCGACTACATCAACCACGTTAACAAACTCTTCCGCTTACAGTCTACGAGGGTACGTAGACACACTCTCCCCTCTCGTTGCTATGCATCTCCATTGATAGATCTTGCGTGTGCATAGAATTTTTTTTGTTTTCCATGCAATGTTTCCCAACAGTGGCATCATGAGCCAGGTCTATGCGTAGATGATATGCATGAGTAGAACACAAAGAAGTTGTGGGCGGTGATGTTTATACTGCTTACCACCAATGTCTTATTTTGATTCGGCGGCATTGTGGGATGATGCGGCCCGGACCAACCTTACATGTCCACGCACATGAGACCGGTTCCACCGACTGACATGCAACTAGTTTTGCATAAAGGTGGCTGGCGGGTGTCTGTTTCTCCTACTTTAGTTGAATCAAATTTGACTGCGGCCGGTCCTTGAAGAAGGTTAAAACATCAAACTTGATAAATCACCGTTGTGGTTGTTTTTGCATAGGTAAGAACGGTTCTTGCTAGAAGCCCGTAGCAGCCACGTAAAACTTGCAACAACAAAGTAGAGGACGTCTAACTTGTTTTTGCAGGGTATGTTGTGATGTGATATGATCAAGACATGATGTGATATACGCTATTTTATGAGATGATCATGTTTTGTAAGTTATCAGCAACCGGCAGGAGCCTTATGGTTGTCTCTTTATTGTATGAAATGCAAACGCCATGTAATTGCTTTACTTTATCGCTATGCGTTAGCAATAGTTGTAGAAGCAATAGTTGGTGAGACGACCACGACGCAACGATGGAGATCAAGGTGTCGAGCCGGTGACGATGGAAATCACGACAATGCTTTGGAGATGGAGATCAAAAGGACAAGATGATGATGGCCATATCATGTTACATATTTTGATTGCATGTGATGTTTATCTTTTATGCTTCTTATTTTGCTTAGAACGACGGTAGCATTATAAGATGATCCCTTCACTAAATTTCAAGATATAAGTGTTCTCCCCGAGTATGCACCATTGCGAAAGTTCATCGTTTCGAGACACCACGTGATGATCAGGTGTGATAGACTCTACGTTCACATACAACGGGTGTAAGACAGTTTTGCACATGCAAAATACTTGGGTTAAACTTGACGAGCCTAGCATGTACAGACATTGTCTCGGAACACTGGAGACCAAAAGGTCGAACATGAGTCATATAGTAGATATGATCAACATAGAGATGTTCACCATTGATGACTACCCCATCTCACGTGATGATCGGACATGGGTTAGTTGATATGGATCATGTATCACTTAGATAACTTGAGGGATGTTGATTTAAGTGGGAGTTCATTAGTAATTTGATTAATTGAACTTAATTTATCATGAACTTAGTCCTAATACATTTCATGGAGATGGCGCCCCCCACCCTCTCCTCCCCCCTGGCGACTCCACGGGCGACCCGGCCGGCGATCCATGGCGCCCCCTCCCTGTGATCCTCTCCGGCTACGATGGCGCCTCCTCTTCTCGATCTTTCACCAGGAGTAGGTTTTACTGACCAGGTTAGTGCCAGATTCTCCACCCCCGTCCATTGCCTTGATCCAAACCATGCTTTCCATTTGGTGGTCTCCTTTAGCCGCTCCTCATTCCCTCTCACCATCGAGCATGTTGGCCTAGCGCTACAGGCTTGTATTGGTGGATCACCCACTGATCTACATGTTAATCATCTTCGTGGCCATGTTTACAAATTTTCTGTCATTTCTAAGGCGGTTGGGTTTATGATCTACAAACTTAGATCTTATGGATGTTCTCATTTCCAATGTTTCTTTCATCTTTGGGGTTTTGGTGGTCCAGCATGGATCCGGGAATATAATTCCTAGCTTTATGAGCTTGCTCATGAATGGACTACGGTGACTAGATCACCTCGGCGCATCCTTTCCGGTGCAAATTCCATCCCAGTTGGTCGTCGTCATCCTCCACCGCCGCCGACAACCTCCCAGACCCTTGCCAACGAACTTTCACCTTTCTCGGATCACGAGCCATCTTCGGGCGCGACGGGTACTGTTCAAAATTCAAACTCTGGCCTTGGCACCTCGGCCCAGCCATCCCCTACTAGGCCCACTGGCCCATCATCCCTTTGTGTGACCCATACTGATCCCCCGTAGCTGGCCACGGCCCACTCCCTTCGCACCTCCCCAAGACACGACCAGAACACACCTATAACCCCTCCTACCTCATACACTTTCGTCTCAAATCCTATTTCCCAGGCTTTATCTTTCTGTGGTAAATGTTTATCTACTGCCATCTCCGCTTTGATTGCAAAAATTAGTTTAGATGCTGTAGATGCTACAGATATGTCCATTTATCTCGCTTTTGTTTCAACTCTAGGAACAAACCCCCCATATATCGGGTTAAAACCTACCCACCTACCAAACCGCCACCCGTTTCCAATAGCCCGCACGACGACTCGTCTCCCCAAAACCCCACTTCCACCCCTCAGCTCGTCCGCCCCCCTGCCAAACCCCCTGCTCTCCATCGCAGCCCTGCCCTGCTCCACCATCGTTCTCCCACGCTCTCACAAGCTCCGCCGACGCCATGGCAACCTACCCTTGTGATCCCCTGCCTCTCCTCCCACCCGGTACTGCTGTCATGGAGGCTGACGGCAATCGACGCCGCCGCACCTACCACTATCTTGGTGGTGAGCCCCTGGTCCAATCAGGGGACTGGGCTATCATCTCCCTCGCGCCACCTCCGGACCCCAACCAGTTCGAGACGGACGCCATGCTCATCCGTCACTTTCTTGGCCATGAGCGTGGCTTCCGCATTGCTGAGATTTCATGTTGCGGGATGGCTGCTGCATTCGTCTGCTTCTTGCACACCTGCGACATCGACACCGCCATCGCCAATAGTCCTTACTTTGTTGGGGACTCTGTTCTGCGCGTCATCCGCCATGACAGAGGTATAAACCACAGGGACTGCACTTTTACCCATGATGCTTGGATAATGATGGTCAATTTTCCACTTGAGGCATGGAGGCCTGACAAAGTTAGGGAGTTTGTCAGTGGTTTTGGTAGATTTTTAGTCTGGAACCAAGATATGTCAAATAGAGCTCGTATTCTTATCAAAGTTAGGGTGCCTGATCTGCTGGAAATCCCTGTTAGTCATGTCATTTGTGAGAGCCTAGATGATTTTGGGCATGGTCAATCATGGACATGTGCTGTTTACATCCTTCAAGCTGATCTTCTTGGAGCCATGGGGGGTGATGAGGACCCAATCCCCCCTGATGGTGTTATGCACCCCATGCCATTTGCTCCTTTTGGTGGAATTTGGAATGATGCTGATTTTGCTGGCAATGATAACCACCATGCTGCTCCTACTGCCCACCATGCACCTATTGATGGAAATGATGATATTCCCATGGTCAATACCCCTCCTCAGAGCCCTGAGCATGATCAACATGATCATCCTGTTCAACCTGCTGTTGAAGCTACTGAATCCTTCATAGCCATGCATGACATGATGCCAAAAATTATGGCCTCTGCTCCTGATATACTAGAACAACTTGCTGGCTCCACTATGATCAGCTCCAAGTGCCAACTGATCAATGTTGAGGAAGAGCATGGGCCCATAAAGAAGTGTTTATTCACTATTACTACAGAACTCCCTGCTGAACCAGTTGTTTCAACCGTGCAAATCTCGGAGCTATCTGTGATTTCTGAGACCAGCATTATGCAGAACCTAGAGCAAGTTGATTCTCCTGCACTTCTTGATTTCCTCGCAAGTGCTCAAAGCTCTCCAATCAATGAGATCGCACAAATTGCTATCAGTGAACAACCTGCTATCCATGCATCACCTGCTGTCAACAAGAGGAAGAAGATCAATGCTCATCTGGATGTGAATGATCTGCGTCGCAGCCGTCGTCTTGCTGGACTGAGTGTGGGATTCAAAAATGAAGCTGCTACTGTCAAAGCTAAGAACATGGCCAAGTGCAAGAAGAATCTGTCTGCAGAGTTTGAATATGAAATCCGTGACCCTTCAGCCGATCGTCCTCCAGAGCTTCCTCTCGAAACCATCCAAGCCATTGCTACCAAACAATGTCAGATCCCTCCTTAGGAGGTCTCTGGAGAGAAGTTGAAGTCCACTGTTGATCATGATTAAATCTAGCCATGCTAGTAGATGGTCTTGCTGTGCCAAGACCCATATAGGCCTTATGCCTCTTTATTATTTCATCTGGTGCTGGTTTCTAGCTTTTTCTTTAATTATGAACTTGGTCTGTAAGGAGTTAAACTCCATTACTAGTTTATATTGCTGGAACCTTATGCTATGTTTATTTTACTATCTGAGATGTCTGAATGGTCAGTTTGGTTTTGATCAGTTAAGCTATTATATGAGATCAAGCATAGCCCACTGGTTTATCACTACTCCAAATATCATGTATTTGATCCCAGTTAAAAGAGGAATGATTAGATCATCTCCATATGGAAACACACCTTACACCATTTTCAATGAATAGAACTTGGAATATCTTAAACTGGAATGTCACAGGGATAAATTCTCAAACTAGATGGGATGATTTGAGCGCTAAAATTGATGAAAGTAATGGTGGTATCATATGCATCCAAGAAACAAAAAGAGACTCATTTGATCTGGCTCATCTCAGAAATTTCTCACCCAGAAGATTTAATCAATATGCTTATACCCCCTCAATGGGTCTTTCTGGTGGTCTTATTACTATTTGGAATGGTAGCCTTTTCAATGGAACTATTATCAGCCTATCATCTTATCAGATTACTGTCAAACTTTTATGCAATTTATCTGGACACATTTTCTATATTACCAACATTTATGGTCCTTGCCAGAATGATGACAGAACTGATTTCTTTGACTGGTTAAACAATATTGATGCCTCTCAAATGGATCACTGGATGCTTGTGGGAGATTTTAACTTAATCAGAAGCCCCCTTGACAGAAACAGACCAGGTGGAGACACAAATAATATGCTTATGTTCAACAGTCTTTTGCAACAATTAGACCTTGTGGAAATACCACTTAAAGGAAGAAATTTCACTTGGAGTAATATGCAAGATCTGCCCTTGTTGGAAAAGTTAGATTGGATTTTCACCTCTGCAAACTGGAATTTAACCTTCCCAAATACTCTAGCTCACCCACTTGCTAGAGTTTCCTCAGATCATATCCCTATTCACATTCAGATTGGCAGTGACATTCCAAGGACTTCTATTTTTAGATTTGAAAATTACTGGTTTGAGTTTGATGGTTTTTATGAGACTGTTTTACAATGCTGGAACAGAAATCAATAATTAATTAATTCTGCAAAAGATGTTGCTGCCCGATTTAAATGCCTCAGAATGGGTCTCAAGAAATGGAGCAAAAATCTTTCTAGACTTAATACAATATTACTGCCTGTAACTATGTTCTTTCTATGCTAGATGACATTGAGGATCAAAGGGCCTGAGTACTATGGAATCAAATTTTAGGAAAATACTGAAGAAGCACATCACCAAGCTATTGGAAGTTAAAAGAATTTATTGGAAATCCAGATTCAAAATGAGAAGTGTAAGATTGGATGATGAAAATACTGATTTTTTTCATGCTATGGCCACCCAAAGCTACAGAAAAAATTATATTACTACTATCCTTGGTGATGATGGAATTTCATATCAAAATCATGATCATAAGGCAGCAATTATTTGGCAATCCTACAAAGATAGATTGGGCAAATCCATTGATCCTCCTATGCTATTCAACCTTGAAGAACTTATCCAATCACATAATCTTACAGAACTTGAGGCCCCTTTTTCTATGGATGAGATTGATCAGGTAGTTAATGATTTACCCTCTGACAGAGCCCCTAGTCCTGATGGTTTTAATGGCACTTTCTTGAGGAAATGTTGGGATATTATCAAACAAGATATCTATACTATGATTTGGGATTTCTTTGAAGGAAACTATGATATTCAAAGTATAAATACTGCTTTCATTACTCTCATACCAAAGATTTCAAACCCTGAAAATATGAATGATTTCAGACCTATATCCCTGGTTAGCCTTCCTCTTAAAATTATCACCAAACTTATGGCTAACAGAGCACAAAAAATCATCACCTCTGTTATTCATCAGAACCAATATGGATTTATCAAAGGGAGGAACATCCAGGACTGTCTGGGTTATGCTTTTGAATATCTTCACCTATGCCACCAGTCAAAAAATCCTATCATCATACTCAAGCTTGATTTTGAAAAGGCTTTTGACAAGATTGAATATAAGGCCATTATAGGTATGTTAAGGGCTAAAGGATTTGGACCTAGATGGATAAACTGGGTAACAAATATACTGTACTCTGCCTCTACCTCTGTTCTACTTAATGGAGTTGCTGGTAAGAAGATTACAGGCAAAAGAGGGGTCAGACAAGGTGATCCACACTCCCCTCTGCTATATATTATTGCTGCAGACTTGCTGCAATCAGTTGTAAATGCTGCTTGGACTAATGGAGAGCTTTCTCTACCCATCAATCATGCATACGGTCAAGACTACCCAATCATACAATATGCAGATGACACCTTAATGATTATGCCCGCTAATGAAGACCAGCTTATTCATCTGAAGTATATACTCAATCTTTTCAGTCTATCTACTGGTCTTTTTGTCAATTTCGGCAAATCCTCCATGATCCATATTAATATTGATCACCAGTCAGTTTCTATGTTAGCAAATACTTTTGGATGCAAGGTTGAAAGCCTTCCTTTTACTTACTTGGGACTCCCCATGGGCACCACCAAACCTACTGTCCTAGATCTTATTCCTGTGATATCCAAAATTGATAAGAGATTGTCTGGAGTGACAAGGTTCGTGAATCATTCTGGCAGACTAACCTACATAAACTCTGTAGTTGCTTCCATGCCTATATTTGCTATGTGCTCTCTTAAAGTTCATGTCACCATATTTGATCATGTTGACAAATCAAGCAGAAATTTCCTTTGGTATGGAAATGAGATTAATAAAAGAGGCAAATGTTTGGCTAGTTGGGATATGATATGCAAACCAAAATAGCAAGGAGGTCTTGGTGTCCTAAATTTAAGAGCACAAAATAAAGCCCTCCTTATCAAGCACCTATACAAATTCTACAATCAGATTGATGTTCCATGGGTCAAATTAATTTGGAATGCTTACTATCAGAACAATGAAGTACCACATTCTAGCAGCAACAAAGGTTCTTTTTGGTGGAAAGACTGCATAAAACTGTTTGAGTTATTTAAATATATGACTTCCTGTGAAGTTAAATCAGGTAATTCTACTCTGCTGTGGGGAGACAATTGGAATGGCTCTATTATGAAACTGAAGTTCCCTGAATTGCACTCCTTCAATCAACAAGAGAACATATCTATTTGGACAGCCAAATGTTTGGAGAATTATTATAGCCTTTTTCAACTACCTCTGTCTATTACTGCCCATCAACAGTTTCACCTGCTATCTGAATAGTTAAATAACATCAGACAGAATAATGATCATGACAACTGGAATTTCATTTGCGGCAGTTCTAGCAATATGACCAAGAAGATCTATAACCATCTCATGAAAAATGAAGAAGTTGCTGATCCATTTAAATGGATATAGAAATCTTATTGTTTACCATAGCATAAATTCTTCTGCTGGTTAATGCTCAATGACAGAATAAATACCTATGACCTTTTGACTAGGAAGAGTATGCACCTTGATTCCACTAAATGTGTCTTATGTAATGATGAATATATGGAAGACAGAACTCACCTTCTCTTCTCTTGCCCATTTAGTCAAGGCTTTTGTTGGAATATTGGAATTGAATGGAACACAGATATGAATATCCATGAAATTATAATTGAAGCTAAGCAAAGATACCATCTTGCTTTTTTCATGGAAATTATGATTGTGGGCAGCTGGTGCATCTGGAATCAAAGAAATGGCCTGATATTTGAAGGAATTCCTTGCTCAATCACTGAATGCAGACATGATTTTATCAGAACTTTCAAGTTAACCATGTTGAGAGCCAAACCTAGTCTGAAGGATGGCATGTCATCCTGGATTGATAATATTTAAGTTTCCTTTCTTTTCTCTTTATTATGTACCCCTAGACTTTCTCTGGTTGTTCCCCCATCAACCATTGTGAAACTACTTTATGATTTCCTTTATTAATGAAAAATGACACACAGTAGGGCTTTTGCCTTACTGTTTTATGGTAAAAAAAAAGCTCGTGATATAGCTCCCCTATGTTTTTGATATGTTCCTAGAGAAAACTAAGTTGAAAGATGATAGTAGCAATGATGCGAACTGGGTCCGTGATCTAAGGATTATCCTCATTGCTGTACAGAGGAATTATGTCCTTAATGCACCGTAGGTGACAGACCTATTGTAGGAGCTGATGCAGACGTTATGAACGTTCGGCAAGCTCGATATGATGACTACTTGATAGTTTAGTGAACCATGCTTTATGGCTTAGAATCAGGGCTCCAAAGACGTTTTTGAATGCCATGGAACATATGAGATGTTCCAAGAGCTGAAATTGGTATTTCAGGCTCATGCTCGTGTTGAGAGGCATGAGACCTCTGACAAGTACTTTTCCTACAAGATGGAGGAGAATAGCTCATCCAGTGAGCATGTACTCAGAATGTCTGGGTACTACAATCGCTTGAATCAAGTGGGAGTTAATCTTCCAGATAAGATAGTGATTGACAGAGTTCTCTAGTCACTATCACCAAGCTACTAGAACTTCATGATGAACTATAATATGCAAGGGATGACGAAAACGATTCCCGAGCTCTTCGCGATGCTGAAATCGGCGAAGGTAGAAATCAAGAAAGAGCATCAAGTGTTGATGGTTAACAAGACCACTAGTTTCAAGAAAAAGGGCAAGGGAAAGAAAGGGAACTTCAAGAAGAATGACAATCAAGTTAGCGCTCCCATGAAGGAGCCCAAAGCTAGAACCAAGGCTGAAACTGAGTGCTTCTACTGCAAAGGAAATGGTCACTGGAAGTGGAATTACCCCAAATATTTGGCAGATAAGAAGGATGGCAAAGTGAACAAAGGTATATTTGATATACATGTTATTGATGTGTACCTTACTAGTATTCATAGTAGCTCCTGGGTATTTCATACTGGTTCAGTTGCTAAGATAAGTAACTTGAAACAGGAGTTACAGAATAAACAAAGACTAGTTAAGGGCGAGGTGATGATGTGTGTTGGAAGTGATTCCAAGGTTGATACGATCACCATCGCACACTCCCTCTACATTTGTGATTAGTGTTGAACCTAAATAAATGTTATTTGGTGTTTGCGTTGAGCATGAATATGATTGGATCATGTTTTTTGTAATATGGTTATTCATTTAAGTCAGAGAATAATTGTTGTTCTGTTTACATGAATAAAACCTTATATGGTCATACACCCAATGTGAATGGTTTATTGAATCTCCATCATAGTGATACACATATTCATAATATTGATGCCAAAAGATGCAAAGTTGATAATGATAGTGCAACATACTTGTGGCACTGCTGATTAGGTCATATTGGTGTAAAGCGCATGAAGAAACTCCATACAGATAGACTTTTGGAATCACTTGCTTATGAATCATTTGATACTTGCGAACCATGCCTCATGGGCAAGATGACTAAAACTCCATTTTCTGGAACAATGAAGCGAGCTAGTGACTTATTGGAAATAATACATACTGATGTATGCGATCCGATGAGTGTTGAGGCACGCGACAGGTATCATTATTTTCTGACCTTCACAGATGATTTGAGTAGGTATTGGTATATCTACTTAATGAAACACAAGTGTGAAACATTTGAAAAGTTCAAAGAATTTCAGAGTGAAGTGGAGAATCATCGTAACAAGAAAATAAAGTTTCTACAATCTGATCGCGAAGGCGAATATTTGAGTTACGAGTTTGGCCTTCTTTTAAAACAATGTGGAATTGTTTCACAACTCACGGCACCTGGAACACCACAGCGTAATGGTGCGATCTATGATGTCTCTTACTGATTTACCACTATCATTTTGGGGTTATGCATTAGAGACAGCCGCATTCACGTTAAATAGGGCATCGTCTAAGTCCGTTGAGATGACACCGTATGAACTGTGGTTTGGCAAGAAACCTAAGCTGTCATTTCTTTAAGTTTGGGGTTGCAACACTTATGTCAAAAGGCTTTAGCCTGATAAGCTCGAACCCAAATCGGAGAAGTGCGTCTTCATAGGATACCCTAAGGAAACAATTGGTACACCTTCTACCACAGATCCAAAGGCAAGATCTTTGTTGCTAAGAATGGATCCTTTCTAGAGAAGGAGTTTCTCTCGAAAGAAGTGAGTGGGAGGAAAGTAGGACTTGATGAGGTAATTGTACCTTCTCTCGAATTAGAAAGTAGCACATCACAGAAAACCGTTCCCGTGATGCCTACGCCATCTAGAGAGGAAGCTAATGATGATGATCATGAAACTTCAGATCAAGTTACTACTGAACTTCGTAGGTCAACCAGAGTATGATCCGCACCAGAGTGTACAGTAATCATGTCCTGGAAGTCATGTTACTAGACCAAGGCGAACCTATGAACTATGAAGAAGCTATGATGAGCCCAGATTCTGACAGATGGCTTGAGGCCATGAAATCTGAGATAGGATCCATGTATGAGAACATAGTGTGGACTTTGGTGGACTTGCCCGATGATTGGCAAGCCACTGAGAATTAATGGATCTTCAAGAAGAAGACTGACACTGATGGTAATGTTACTTTCTACAAAGCTCGACTTGTTGCGAAAGGTTTTCGACAAGTTCAAGGAGTTGACTACGATGAGACTTTCTCACCCGTAGCAATGCTTAAGTCTGTCCGAATCATGTTAGGAATTACCGCATTTTATAATTATGAAATCTGGCAAATGGACGTCAAAACTGCATTCCTTAATGGATTTCTTAAAGAAGAGTTGTATATGATGCAACCAGAAGGTTTTGTCAATCCTAAAGGTGGTAACAAAGTGTGCAAGCTCCAGCGATCCATCTATGGACTGGTGCAAGCATCTCGGAGTAGGAATATATGCTTTGATGAGGTGATTAAAGCATATGGTTTTATACAGACTTACGGTGAAGCCTTTATTTACAAGAAAGTGAGTGGGAGCTCTGTAGCACTTCTGATATTATATGTGGATGATATATTTTTGATTGGAAATGATATATAATTTCTGCATAGCATAAAAGGATACTTAAATAAGAACTTTTCAATGAAAAACCTCGGTGAAGCTGCTTATATATTGGGCATCAAGATCTATAGAGATAGATCAAGACGCTTAATAGGACTTTCACAAAGCACATACCTTGATAAAGTTTTGAAGAAGTTCAAAATGGATCAGTCAAAGAAAGGATTCTTGCCTGTGTTACAAGGTGTGAAGTTGAGTAAGACTCAAAGCCCGACCACGGCAGAAGATAGAGAGAGAATGAAAGTCATTCCCTATGCCTCAGCCATAGGTTCTGTAAAGTATGCCATACTGTGTACCAAACCTATTGTGTACCTTGCCATGAGTTTGGCAAGGGGGTACAATAGTGATCCAGGAGTAGATCACTCGACAGCGGTCAAAATTATCCTTAGTTACCTAAGAGGACTAAGGAAATATTTCTCAGTTATGGAGGTGATAAATAGTTCGTCGTAAAGGGTTACGTCGATGCAAACTTTAACACCGATCCGGATGACTCTGAGTCTCAATCTGGATACATATTGAAAGTGGGAGCAATTGTCTAGAGTAGCTCCATGCAGAGCATTGTAGACATAGAAACTTGCAAAATACACACGGATCTGAATGTGGCAGACCCATTGACTAAACCTCTCTCACAAGCAAAACATGATCACACCTTAGTACTCTTTGGGTGTTAATCACATGGCGATGTGAACTAGATTATTGACTCTAGTAAACTCTTTAGGTGTTAGTCACATGGCGATGTGAACTATGGGTGTTAATCACATGGCGATGTGAACTAGATTATTGACTCTAGTAAACTCTTTGGGTGTTAGTCACATGGCGATGTGAACTATGGGTGTTAATCACATGGCGATGTGAACTAGATTATTGACTCTAGTGCAAGTGGGAGACTGAAGGAAATATGCCCTAGAGGCAATAATAAAGTTGTTATTTTATATTTCCTTATTCATGATAAAGGTTTATTATTCATGCTAGAATTGTATTGATTGGAAACTTAAATACAGGTGTGAATACATAAACAAATACTGTGTCCCTAGTAAGCCTCTACTAGACTAGCTCGTTGATCAAAGATGGTTAAGGTTTCCTAACCATAGACTTGTGTTGTCATTTGATAACGGGATCACATCATTAGGAGAATGATGTGATGGACAAGACCCATCTGTTAGCTTAGCATAATGATCGTTCAGTTTATTGCTATTGCTTTCTTCATGTCAAATACATATTCCTTCGACTATGAGATTATGCAACTCCCGGATACCGGAGGAATACCTTGTGCACTATCAAACATCACAACATAACTGGGTGATCATAAAGATGATCTACAGGTATCTCCGAGGGTGTTTGTTGAGTTGGCATAGATCGAAATTAGGATTTGTCACTCCGAGTATCGGAGAGGTATCTCTGGGCCCTCTCGGTAATACACATCATAAGCTTGCAAGCAAATGACTAAGGAGTTAGTCATAAGGTGATGTATTACAGAACGAGTAAAGAGACTTGCCGGTAATGAGATTGAACTAGGTATGAAGATACCGACGATCGAATCTCGGGCAAGTAACATACCGATGGACAAAGGGAATTACGTATGTTGTCATAACGGTTCGACCGATAAAGATCTTCGTAGAATATGTAGGAGCCAATATGGGCATCCAGGTTCCGCTATTGGTTATTGACCGGAGAGGTGTCTCGGTCATGTCTACATAGTTCTCAAACCCGTAGGGTCCGCACGCTTAACGTTCGATGACGATATAGTATTATATGAGTTATGTGATTTGGTGACCGAATGTTGTTTGGAGTCCCGGATGAGATCACGGACATGACGAGGAGTCTCAAAATGGTCGAGAGGTAAAGATTGATATATAGGATGATGGTATTCGGACACCGAAAGTGTTTCAGGGGTACCGGGTACTTATCAGGTCACCGGAAAGGAGTTTGGGGCACCCCCGGCAAAGATATGGGCCTTATGGGCCAAGAGAGGAAATGCACCAGCCACAAGGGGCTGGTGCGTGTGACGCCCCCGGCTTAATCGTGCGCTAATCATACACGCAAATGCACACGATCAAGCATAAGGACTCACGGGAAGATATCACAACACAACTCTAAAACATAAATAAAGTCATACAAGCTTTATATTACAAGCCAGGGGCCTCGAGGGCTCAAATACATAAGCTTGCGAACAAGCGTCAGCGGAAGCATCAGATATCTGAGTACAGATATTAAAGAGAAACAGAAAGGCCTTTAGAAAGGCGGGGCAAAATAAAACACTACGATCGAAAGGCGTAGGCCTCCTGCCTGGGACCCTCCGATCCTACTCCTGGTCGTCAGTCAACTCATAGTAGTATCCATCCTCTGGGTAGTAGTAGTAGTCGATCGACGGGGCATCTGTCTCAGGGGGCTCCGTCCTCTGGTCACGACAAACTGATAAGGGGAGAAAAGAAAAACAAAGCAACCGTGAGTACTCAGAAGTACTCAGCAAGCAAGGATCTACACTACATATGCAACATTTTCAAGGGGAAGGCTGTATACGTGGACTGGGCTGCAGAAATGCCAGAATAGAGAGAAGGCCTAGTCCTATCAAAGACTAGCATCTTCATCGGTCTTGCAGCAATAGAGAGCAGAACAGATCAATATAAAGTAGTAGTATCATTAAGTCTCATCCTCACCCAGAGATCCTTTCTCGACTCCTTGCGAGAAAGCAAACCCAGAGCCATACAGTCATCAACCTCGTCCGGAGATGCCTTCTCGACTCCCTGCGAGAAGCAATCCCAGAGCCATAGTATCCAAGTATCCAGTTCTAAATTGTATCAATCAGGATACAACTCCGAGTGTCCTTTACCGTAGGACAGGCTATCGATAGAAGTTTTCTTCCCTGCAGGGGTGCACCAACTTACCCAACGCGCTCGATTAACTCTGGCCGGACACACTTTCCGGGGTCATGCCCGGCCTCGGCCAAACGACACATCGCAACCCTACCTATAGCTCAGCAGAGAGGTCCCCGCCAGTCTACATCCTAAGCGCAAGGGGGTCTTGGCCATCGCCCCTCGCCCTCCGGGTCGTTGCGCACAGGGTGGATACCAGCATCGCCTCGGGTGGCCGACACGATTCGACCGTGCCGCCATGCTGAACTGGACGTCTGACAGAGCTTTCGGCTGATGCTACGATGCAGAACGCCCATACTATGCCGACGTGATGGTTAGTGCTATCAGGCCAGAGGCCTGCTCGGATCAAATATCCAAATCGTTAGGACTAGGGGCTTGCGGTAACGAGCAGAGACTCACGAAAGATGTGACCTCGTCGCCCCGTCTCGAGGACTTGCTGCAAGGGTTAAGAATGCCCGGCCGCGCCTCGTATTCATCACTCGGGCACCATACAGGCACCCGTCTTCACAACACTCGCCTCTCAGGCGCACGCGGGTACCCCTTAGGGTCGACCCGCCTATCCAAGTAACAGCGTAAAGTCCAAGTATCCGTGTGTCCATAACATCAGGGGAATCCGAGGTATCACCCTCGTTGGATTCCTACTTGACGTATCCGTCAAGGTGAACTCGGAGGAATCACCCTCACTGGGTTCACACTTGAGGTGTTGTACGACAGCGTCGTTATCGGAAGCGGTGAAGGAGGAATCACCCTCGATGACCACGACCGAATAGCTACTCTACAGAGTTAACATCAGAAGTGCTACACGAGGTATCACCCTTAAGGGGGGGGGGGTGATGTGCGGTGTCGGGGCCTGGTCTTCAATTCCCGTTGATCGGGTCTTCTGATAATCCAGCGGGGCAGTCGGGATAAGTGGGGTCACTGATAGGTCTCTACCCAGCCTAAACTAAGCAGTTTAGGATATGCAGGTAATTATCAACAGCAGGTTACAATGAACAGGCTATGCATCAGAATAGGTAAAGCAGTAGCAGCAGCAATTCTAATGCAAGCATGAGAGAAAGAATAGGCGATATCGGGATGCTCAAAAGGGGGGCTTGCCTGGTTGCTCGGCGGCAAGGGCAAGGTTGTCAATGCTGTCTTCGGGCTCCGGAGCTGCGTTGATCTCGGGGACGACATCGAGGTCGAGGGCTATCGAGAGAGAAGAGGGGGAGGAAACAGTATAAATATAGAGCAAACATAAGCAACACGGAGCAGGCCATGCTAACGTGCAGTGCAGGGTTGCTTGAAGACATGTCCAAGTCATTTAGTTATTTTAGGAATTTGTTTGGAATTATTTTATTAGGGTCATGCACTATTCATCTATCTGAAACAGGCAAAAAGTTTCATGTTTAGATAGTTAGAGGCATCTAACAGGTATGTGGGTAGCGTATTCGGATTCGTGGGATTTTTCTGACCATTTTTCATATATAAATTATTTTCATCGGAGTTACGGATTAAAAGATATGATTTTCTAAAGTTTTATTGATTTTCTGGAATTTATTTAATTATTTAAATCAACATTATCCGAAACAGTAGCAGGGTGATGTCACTGTGACGTAATGCTGACATCAGCAGTCAACGGTCGGCTGACCAGGGTCAAACCTGACCAGTGGGGCCCACATGTCATAGACTGTGACATTAACAGTGGGGTTAAAATTAACTAACTGGGTTATTTAGTGGGTGGGCCCCAGCAGTCAGTGACTGATTAGTGTTTAAACTAATTAATTAACTAATTAACAGATTTTCTAGTTAATTAAATTAGTTTAACCGAGTGGGGCCCGCATGTCAGCGAGACAGGGCGGCCACGTCAGCTGTTGACCTGGTCAACAGGTCAACTGGGGCCCGCGGGGCCCCACAGTCAGTGGCCCAGGAGCGGGGCCCATCGGGGCCAGGTCAGCGCCGGCCGCCGGAGCTCTCCGGCGAGCCCCGACGCGGTGGCTCAACTCCGGCGAGCTCGGAAACGGCGCACAGGGCATCATTTGCGACGCGGTTGGCGGCAGTCAAACGGAGAGACGACGCCGCGTCGATCTAGGGCACTAGCACGAGGCAGGGCAGTCGGAGACGAGCGCTGCGACAGCAAAGGCGGACGGCAGCGTTCGGGCGAGACGGCGAACGGCGTTGCAGCGCGCGTGCGAGCGAGCCAAGAGGCTAGTTGTGGCCTACGCGGTGCAGTGAGTGTGATGGCCACGGGCACGGGCCCAGAGGTCACCGGGGACACGTCGGCGACGTGCACAGGCGGCGGTGGGTTCGGGCACGGCGAAACCTAGCGCTACAAGCCACGGAGGGCCGTGAGGGGAGAGGGGGAAGGAGCAGGAGCTCACAGTGGGGTGTAGCCGGTCAAAGTGGGCTCGGGGGAGGTTTGGTGTAGCCGGAATCGGCGACGGAGTGCGGCGGCGATCCGAGGAGGAATAAGACGGCGTGGAGGCGATGCAATGGCTCCGGGCTTCGGCTCGTTTGCGCGGTCGAAGGAGGCGACGATGGCGAGCACCGTGGACACGTTCGGGAGGCGGGGCGGTGACGGTGGCCGCGCAGCTCAACCGCGGCCGTTCATGGCGGCGTCGGGCGAGGTGGGAGAGAGCGAGGGAGGAAAAGGGAAGGGGTGCTAGGGCTCGCCAGGGGGAAGCGGGGGTGGCTCTTATAGCCAGCGCGCGCGCGGGCGCGCTGTCGAGCGGCGAGCGAGGGGGGGCCGGGGCGCGGGCGTGCGTGCGCGCAGAGCGCTCGACAGCGAGGCGCGGGGTGAGCAGTGGGAGGTGGGAGGGGACGCCGGTTGGGCTGGGCCGGCACTGTGCACTCAAGGCCCAGCACAGTGGGCCTTTTCCTTTTTTTCCGTTCCTGCTTTCTTTTTCTTTTCTGTTTTGTAAAATGTGTGGCCCCCATTAGAGTTTTGTAAAATATGAGAGCTGGCCCACAAATCACAGCACAATATATCCTACCACCAAAAACTAGTTTGGGGTAAATATCTTTTCATATTTATTTTAGATTAAATAAAAGGTAATTAAATATTGTCTTTAGTCACTGTTTGGGGATGTTTGAGTCACTTACCCAACTCCAATGATGTTGGTTTCAATTTTAGAATTGTCTCTGATTTATTTGCTATTTAATGAACAATTTAGTTTTTATGTTGGACAACTTTTATTTTCCACTTTCATTTTAAATTTGAATTTGACTTAGGAGTTGAAATGCAATATGGTGCTAATGATGATTATGTACTATTAAACAAGCTGACTTGTCATTATCAAAAGGGGGATTACTGTGGCTAACCACTGGGGGTGTTACAGTGCGCCCCCCATAGCAGGCCGGCCTAAGGAGGAGAAGGAAAGGGGGAAGGGAAAGGAAAGTGTGGATTAGGATTCCCACTTCCTTCCCTCTCTCCCCCTCTTTCCTTCCCCCTTGGTAATACATGGCAGGGGGGCGCGGCCAGGGCAGGAGCCCTAGGGCCGGCCGTCCACCTACGTGGTGCGCCAGGTTGCCTCCCATCCCCCTCCCACCTATATATATGTGGGAGGGGTGCGCTTAGCACACACGAGATCAATTGCTTAGCCGTATGCGGCGCCCCCCTCCACCGTTTACACCCCCGGTCATATTTTCGTAGTGCTTAGGCGAAGCCCTGCGGAGATCACTTCACCATCACCGTCACCATGCCGTTGTGCTGCCGGAACTCATCCACTACCTCGCCGTCTTGCTGGATATAGAAGGTGGAGGACATCACCGAGCTGAACGTGTGCAGAACATGGAGGTGCCGTATGTTTGGTACTTGATCGGTTGGAGCGCGAAGAAGTTCGACTACATCAACCACGTTAACAAACGCTTCCGCTTACGGTCTACGAGGGTACGTAGACACACTCTCCCCTCTTGTTGCTATGCATCTCCATTGATAGATCTTGCGTGTGCGTAGAATTTTTTTTGTCTTCCATGCAACATTTCCCAACAGTCCTATTTTTTTTAGAATTTTTGGAGTTACAGAAGTATGAGTAAAATTTGAGTCTTCGCAGACTGTTCTATTTTTGATAGATTCTGTTTTCATTGCATTATGTGCTTATTTTGATGGAATATACCGGGGGGGGGGGGGGGGTGTGTTAGACATGGTAAAGTTTAGAATACAGTAGGTATAATGCAATAACAAAATATGAATGGGTTTGCAACAGAACTTAAAGCAAAGATTGGTTTTCTTATACTAATGGATCTCACGAAGGTTTTTGTTAAGTTTTGTGTGATTGAAGTTTTCAAGTTTTGGGTGAGATCATGATGGATGAAGGAGTTAGGTGTGAAAAGGGCCTAAGCTTGGGGATGCCCCAGAAGGCATCCCCTCTTTCTTATAACGACCATCGGTAATTTTACTTGGAGCTATATTTTTATCCGTCACATATCATGAGTTTTGCTTGGAGCATCTTGTATTATATGAGTCCTTGCTTGTTTTGCTTTATAGTTTTTCACAATCATCCTTGCTAGACACACCTATTTGAGAGAGAGCCATAATTATGCTATGATTTATTAGAATTGCTCTATGTGCTTCACTTAAATTTTTTGAGCTGTGGAATTGCTCTAGTGCTTCACTTATATCTTTTTGAGCACGGTGGTGCTTTAATTTTGAAGAAATATGCTCTCATGCTTCACTTAGATTATTTTGAGAGTTAGTAATTCTGAAGAAATCCTCTCATGCTTCACTTATATGATTTTGAGAGATGAAAATTTTGAAGAAATATTTATATATTGTCTTGTTCTTCACTTAAATTTGTTTGAAAGCTTGTTATAAGCGATGGTAATATATGAAACTAGTCCCAAAGTGATAGATATTCAATAGGGATAATAAAAACTATCATGAAGATCATTGGACAATATAAACTTGATTCCTTGCAATAGTTTTGCGATATGGAGATAGTAATATGCGAGTCACGTTGGTGAGTAATTATGCTTTAGTAAGAATATTGGTGTTAAGGTTTGTGATTCCCTATGAAAGCACGAAAGTCAATAGTTATGCAATGAAGTTATATCCTACTTGTGGTGCATTATTCGGTGTTAGTTATGTTTAATGCTCGTTTTTGTTTTTTGGTTGGTTGCTTCTCAATCTATTTGCTAGCCTTTCCTTGTACTAAGGGGGAATACTACTTGTGCATCCAAAATCCTTATACCCAGTTGTGCAAATTGAGTCCACCATACCTACCTATATGCGGCATTTCCATGCCATTCCAAGTAAATTTGTATGTGCCAACTCTAATTTTCAAAATGAATTTCCTTTTTGTGTGCCCGTACCGCTCATGAAGCGGCAGGGGGTGGCCAATATTTTTCCATGCTAGATGTGTTATTCTCAAGATGAGTGTTTATTCACTTGTCATTGCACGAGAGTGTGGCCGGTAATAGGGATGCCCAGTCCCGAATTGAAAAAGAAATTTACTTTATGTTGTCAATAATAAATTCCTTGGAAAGTGTTGGTATGGAAGGCACCCGTGGATACGGCTAGCCATGGATTGTGAAAGAATGGTGGAAAAAGGAATAAACTTTGTTTTATGTTTGGGAACTGCCTATGATGCATCTAGCATGGAAAGTATTGGAAATTCTCAGTTGTTTTCGTTGACGGGAAAAGCATGCCTCTCAAAACAATTTTATCTCTCAATTTAAGCTTTGAGCTCTGGCACCTCTACAAATCTCTTCTTCCCTCTGCGAAGGGCCTATCTATTTACTTTTATGCAATTTTTAGTTTTATTGAGTCCATCTTCTCTTATAAAGCACCAACTAGGGAGCACTATTATCATCCTTGAGCATTGGATGTAGCTAATATTTGAGTGTGTTTCGTGAATGGCTCAATGATTGAGCATAATGGGCTAGGGATAGCTTTCTTTAGTGTTGATATTTCGAAAGACATGGTTGCTTGTTGATATGCTTGATATTGAGGTCTTTATGTCAAATTAAAGACTATTGCTTTGAATCATCTAAAGTCCAAATGCCCATGCTACAAAAGAAAAGAATATGTGATAAATATGATGGGTAGCGTTCCACATCAAAAATTCTGTTTTTATCATTTACCTACTTGAGGACGAGCAGGAATTAAGCTTGGGGATGCTGATAAGTCTCGAACGTATCTATAATTTTTTTATTGTTCCATGCTATTAAAGTATCATTGTTGGATGTTTTATACTCATTTACTAGCAACTTTATATCATTTTTTGGGACTAACCTATTGATATAGTGCCTAGTGCCAGTTGCTGGTTTTTGCTTGTTTTTTACTTCGCAGAAAATCAATACCAAATGGAGTCCAAATGCCACGAAACTTTTTGGAGAATTTTTTCTGCCCAGGGCGCGCTAGACGCCCCTAGCGCGCCCTGGTGGGTAGTGGAGCCCACGGGAGGTTTCTCCACCGACTATCAGATCTATAAATACTCTAAAATCCCAAAAACCCTAGGGGAGTCGAGAGAAAATAGTTTCCGCTGCCGCAAGTTCAATAACAACGAGATCCATTCTAGAGGCCTTCCCCGGCACTCTGCCGGAGGGGTCAACGATCATGGAGGGGTTCTTCGTCATCACCCTTGCCCCTACGATGATGCGTGAGTAGTTCACCACAGACCTACGGGTCCATAGGCAGTAGCTAGATGTCTTCTTCTCTCTTTTTGATCTTCAATACAATGTTCTCCTCGATGTTCTTGGAGATCTATTTGATGTAATGACTTTTTGCGGTGTGTTTGTTGGGATCCGATGAATTGTGAGTTTATGATCAGTTCTATCTATGAATATTATTTGAGTCTTCTCTGAATTCTTTTATGCATGATCTTTATAGCCTCGTATTTCTTCTCCAAAACTTTGGTTTGGTTTGGCCAACTAGATTGATCTTTCTTGCCATGGGAAGAGGTGCTTTGTGATGGGTTTGATCTTGCGGTGCTCAATCTCAGTGACAGAAGGAGACATGTGTAACACCCCCAGTGGTTAGCCACAGTAATCCCATTTTGATTATGCCATGTCATCATGATTATCAGTGCCTAAACATCATTTGCATCATATTGCATTTCAACTCCTAACTCAAGATCCAAATTTAAATGAAAGTGGAAAATAAAAGTTGTCCAACATAAAAACTGAATTGTTCATTAAATGGCAAATATTCCAGAGACCATTCTAAAATTGAAACCAACAATTAATAAAATAATTAGGTGGATCTAACATTGTCAAGACAGCAAGGATTAATGCATTTTAATTATTATAAAAATTGTGTGAACTCCAGTTGACTCCAAACTAATTTTTGGTACTGGTAGAGGATGCCTAGTATTTATTGGAGCAATTGCCATGTTTTACAAAAATCATTTTGAGGCCTAACAATTTACTAAACAGGAGATATGAATAAGTAAAAAAGAAAAAGACAAAAAGAAAACAAAAGAGAAAATAAAAAAAACCAACCCCCCCCCCTGCTGGGCCGTGGCCCAGCTGGCCACCCACCAGGCCGGCCCAGTTGGCCACTCCAGCCGGTCCAGCCGAACCGGCCCACCTCCCCTCCTACTAAACCCCACCCGCTGGAAACCCTAGCCCGACACCCCATTCCCCCCTCTCGCTCCCCACTCCCTCGCCCCTCCTCTGCCTCCCCCGATCTGGATCGGGGGAGGATCGTTCCTGTCGCCCCGTCGCTCCTGACACCGCCGCCGCCCATCGATCGCCGTTGCCGCACGCCGTCGTCACCGCCCGACCCCGTCGCCCCTCGCCATCGTCGCCTCGTCGCCTCGCCTCTGCCTCGCCAAACCACTCCGAGGCCGCTGCCCACCCCGACCGGCCCCTGTGAGCCGCCACTCCTCCCCTCCCCCGTTCTCTACCTCCACGTCCGACCCCGTCTCCCCTCCCTGCGGTCACCGCACTCCCACTCACGCTCCCCCCACCGAAACCGCCCGCGGCTCGCGCGCCGCTCGCCCGACGCCGACCGCGCCTCGCAGGGCCGTGCGTCACCCGTGCCCCGGCCTCGCCTAGGCACATGCTGCCGCGCCCGCAAGCCCTCCCTCGTCGCGCGCCCTGCCGCCCTGCGCTCGCTCACCTCTGGTCGCCCCGACCACGCCTCCGTCCGCGCATCCACGGCCGCCCGCGCGCGCTTGTGCCGCCGCCGCTGCCTCCGGCTCCCCGCAGCCACGCGCTGGCCTCGCCCGCGCCACGCCCGGCCCCGCGCCGTGCCGCTCCGGCGCCGGCGCGCCCGCTCGCCCGCACGCCTGGGTCCAGGCGACCCGGCGCCCGCGCGCCCGTGCCTGTTTGCCCCCCCCCCCGGGCCACTGACGTAGGGGCCCCGCCCCTGGAAATTTTTTTTCAAAAAAAAAAGAAAAGAAAAGAAAATAAAAAATGAATTATTAAAATGAATAATTAGTTAATTAATTAATTAATTAGTGAATTAATTAATCCTATTTAATTAGTCTAATTAATTAGTTAGTTTAATTAAACAGTAATTAATTAGCTAAACCCTAATTAAACCTAAGAGAGTATGACAGGTGGGACCCACTGGTCCTGACGTCATGCTGACGTCAGCAAACACTGTTTTGGATAATGTTTAATTTAAATAATTAAATAAATTCCAAAAATTAATAAAAACTTTAGAAAATCATATAAAATAATCCGTAACTCCGATGGAAAAACTTTGTACATGAAAGTTGCTCAGAACGACGAGACGAATTCGAATACGCAGTCTGTTCGTCCGTCACATGTCCCTAACTATCTGAACATGCAACCGTCCCTCTCCGGTCATCTGTCTGACAAATGTCCGGAACCGGGCAGACATTCCCGGATGAATTCCCCCTTCGCCAATATCACCCGGCACTGCGTTAGATCACCTCTGTCACTGCGTATTGTCATGTCATACATTGTGTAGCACTTGCTTGCTTAGTATTTACTGTTTCCTCCCCCTCTTCTCTCTCTCGATAGAGCCGGTACCGACGCAGCTCCGGAGTTCGACGACCCCTGAAGACCTTGCCCTTGTCGCCGAGCAACCAGGCAAGCCCCCCCCTTTGATCATCCCGATATCGCCCATTCTATTTCTCATGCTTGCATTAGAATTGCTGCTGCTGCTGCTTTACCTATTCTGATGCATAGCCTGTTTATTGTATCCTGCTGTTGATAATTACCTGCATATCCTAAACTGCTTAGTATAGGCTTGGTAGAGACCTATCAGTGACCCCACTAGTCCCGACCACCCCGCTGGATTATCCGAAGACCCGCTCAACGGGATTGAAGACCAGGCCCCGACACCGCACATCACCCCCTTTAGTTGTAACGACACTACAGCGTTACTATCGAGTGCCGAGGGTGAAACCTCTTGTAGCACTTCTGATGTTAACTCTGTAGAGTAGCTATTCGGTCGTGGCCATCGAGGGCGATTCCTCCTTCACCGCTTCCGATAACGACGCTGTCGTACAACACCTCAAGTGTGGACCCAGTGAGGGTGATTCCTCCGAGGTCACCTTGATGGAGACATCGAGTAGGAATCCAACGAGGGTGGTACCTCGGATTCCCCTGATGTTATGGACACACGGATACTTGGACTTTACACTGTTACTTGGATAGGCGGGTCGACCCTGAGGGGTACCCGCGTGTGCCTGAGAGGCGAGTGTTGTGAAGACGGGTGCCTGTGTGGTGCCCGAGTGAGAATACGAGGCGCGGTCGGGCATTCTTGGCCCTTGCCGCAAGTCCTCGAGACGGGGCGACGGGGTCACATCTTTCGTGAGTCTCTGCTCGTTACTGCAAGCCCTAGTCCACTAACGATTTGGATATTTGATCCGAGCAGGCCTCTGGCCTGATAGCACTAACCATCAAGTGGGCATAGTATGGGCGTTCTGCATCGTAGCATCAGCCGAAAGCTCTGTCAGACGTCTAGTTCAGCCTTGCGGCCGGGACGGACCGGCGCCCTCCGGGTGCCTGGCTTCACCCTGCTCGCAACAACCCGGAGTGCACAGGGCGATGGCCCAAGACCCCTGAGCGCTTAGAATGTAGACCGGCGGGGACCTCTCTGCTGAGCTGTAGGTAGGGTTGCGATGTGTCATTTGACCGAGGCCGGGCATGACCCAGGAAAGTGTGTCCGGCCGGAGTTAATCGAGCGTGTTGGGTAAGTTGGTGCACCCCTGCAGGGAAGAACACTTCTATCGATAGCCAGTCCTACGGTAAAGGACACTCGGAGTTGTATCCCGATCGATACAGCTAGAACATGAGATGAGACCTGGATATAAGGCTCTGGGATTGCTTCTCGCAGGGAGTCGAGAAGGGATCTCCGGACGAGGTTAATGACTATATGGCTCTGGGATTGCTTTCTCGCAGGGAGTCGAGAAAGGATCTCTGGGTGAGGTTGAGACTTATTGATACTACTACATTATATTGTACTGTGCTACTCTCTTCTAATGCTGCAAGACCGCTGAAGATGCTAGTCTTCGATAGGACTAGGCCTTCTCTCTATTCTGGCATTTCTGCAGCCCAGTCCACATATACAGCCTCCCCTTGAAAATGTTGCATATGTAGTGTAGATCCTTGCTTGCTGAGTACTTCTGAGTACTCACGGTTGCTTTGTTTTCCTTTTCTCCCCTTATCAGTTTGTTGCGACTAGATGACGGAGCCCCCTGAGACAGATGCCCCGTCGATCGACTACTACTACTACCCAGAGGATGGTTTCTGCTACGAGTCGACTGACGACCAGGAGTAGGATCGGAGGGTCCCAGGCAGGAGGCCTACGCCTTTCGATCGTAGTGTTTTATTTTGCCCCGCCTTTCTAAAGGCCTTTCTGTTTCTGTTTCATATCTGTACTCAGATATCTGATGCTTCCGCTGACGCTTGTACGCAAGCTTATGTATTCGAGCCCTCGAGGCCCCTGGCTTGTAATATAAAGCTTGTATGACTTTATTTATGTTTTAGAGTTGTGTTGTGATATCTTCCCGTGAGTCCTTAGGCTTGATCGTGTGCATTTGCGTGTATGATTAGTGCACGATTGGGCCGGGGGCATCACAACATGACACGCATGTATCGTTGCCATTAAGGATAAAAAGATGGGATCTATTCCTACATAAATAGATCTTGTCTACATCATGTCATCGTTCTTATCGCATTACTCCATTTTTCCATGAACTTAATACACTAGTTGCATGCTGGATAGCGGTCGATGTGTGGAGTAATAGTAGTAGATGCAGCCAGGAGTCGGTCTACTAATCTTGGACGGGATGCCTATATACATGATCATTGCCTTGGATATCTTCATGATTATTCGCTTTTCGATCAATTGCCCAATAGTAATTTGTTTACCCATCGTATGCTATTTTCTCGAGAGAAGCCTCTAGTGAAATCTATAGCCCCGGGTCTATTTTCGATCATATTATTTTCAGATCTATTAATCCAAAAATACCTTGTTGCACTTTTTCTTTAATTATTTTATTTTGTGTTTTTGCTAGATCTATTTATCCAATCTTACAATTTAATCTATCTCAATACCGAGGAGGATTGACAACCCCTCTTACACGTTGGGTTGCAAGTTTTTGTGGTTTGTGTGCAGGTGCTATTTACATAGTGTTGCTTGGTTCTCCTACTGGATTGATAACTTTGGTTTCATAACTGAGGGAAATACTTACCGTTGCTGTGCTGCATCATCCTCTCCTCTTCGGGGAAATACCAACGCAGATACAAGCAATCAACCCCCATTGCGGCCGGTGATACGTCTCCATCGTATCTATAATTTTTTATTGTTTCATGCCAATATTCTACAATTTTCTTATACTTTTGGCAACATTTTATATTATTTTTGGGACTAACATATTGATCTGCCAGTTCCTGTTTGTTGCATGTTTTTTGTTTCGCAGAATATCCATACCAAACAAGTCCGAATGCGATAAAAATTTACAGAGATTTATTTTGGAATATTTGTGATTTTTGGGAAAAAGAATCAACGCGAGACGATGCCTGAGGGGGCAATAAGCCCATGGGGTGCGCCCCCTACCCCAGGAGTGCCTGTCAGGCTTTTGGCGCCCTGTAAGGCGGTTGGTGCCCTTCTTTCGCTGCAAGAAAGATAATATCCGAAAGAATATTCCCTCAAAATTTCAGCCCAATCGGAGTTACAGATTTCTGGGAATATAAGAAATGGTGAAAGGCCAGAAAACAGGAATGCGAAACAGAAGAGAACAAAGGGAGAGATCCAATCTCGGAGGGGCTCCTCCCCCTCCACCACCATGGAGACCATGGACCAGAGGGGAAACCCTCCTCCCATCTAGGGGCGCAAGGAAGAAGAAGAAGGAGGGGGGCTCTCTTCCCCGGTGGGGCCGGAACACCGCCGGGGCAATCATCGTGTGACAGCGATCGACTCCAACAACTCCGTCATCTTCACCAACACCTCCATTACCTTCCCCCCTCTATTATCAGCGGTCCACTCTCTCACAACCCGCTGTACCCTCTACTTGAACATGGTGCTTTATGCTTCATATTATTATCCAACGATGTGTTCCCATCCTATGATGTCTGAGTATATTTTTGTTGTCCTTTTGGGTGATTGGTGAATTGCTATGATTGGTTTAATTTGCTTGTGGTTACGTTGCTGTCCTTTGGTGCACATCATATGAGCGTGCATGTGGATCACACCATAGGGTTAGTTGTATGTTGATAGGACTATGCATTGGAGGCCAAGAGTGACAGAAGCTTCTTCCTACCATAGAAATTGATTCATCGGGATTCAAGGGGGACCAATATATCTTAATGCTATGGTTGGGTTTTACCTTAATGAGCTTTAGTAGTTGCGGATGCTTTCTAATAGTTCCAATCATAAGTGCATAGAATTCCAAGTAAGGGATGACATGCTAGTAGTGGCCTCTCCCACATAAAAACTTGCTATCGGTCTAGTAACTTAGCCAATTGCTTAGGGAAAATTCCCCAAATCCTACCACCACTTTTCCACACTCGCTATACTAATTTAATTGTACTTTAATTAGAACAACACCTAACTTTTATTTTCATGTTCTTTATTATCTTGCAAACTTATCCCACTACACCTACAAAGTACTTCTAGTTTCATACTTGTTCTAGGTAAAGCAAACATTAAGTGTGTGTACAGTTGTATCGGTGGTCGATAGAAATTGAAGAGAATATAAATTCTATCTTTAGCTCCTCATTGGGTTCAACACTCTTACTTATCGAGAAAGGCTACAATTGACCCTATACTTGTGGGTTATCAGCCGGCATTAGATTATTACCTGCCTCCAGAGGCTATTCGTGTTTAGTTAAAAAATGTGCAAAATATAATTAATTTCATATGGTCTTGTGTTTGTTGTGCTCGCACTGATATGTTTCTTGCTCTCGGCAACCAGCTCTGCCTTGCCAATTTATTGCCTCTATGGAGGTACTCTACATGGTGTTGGCGCGCCCAATATCGGCATGCCCTTATATTCCCATTGTTTTATTGTTGTCAATCCAGTGCCACTTGTCAAAGGATGCAATGTCAAAGAGGGAATAATATGCTGCTATCAATCGAGTGCCATCGATAAGTCCAATGGCACTTGTAAAATGTTGCAATGCCATCGATAACCCTTTTACATATTTTTTGAAAACATGGATGTCAATCTCCATCTCAAGCATGTTTGTTCAAACAGAAGCAGATACCACAAAATTAGTAGAACTTCACAAAATTATACGCGAGTCCCTCCTCCGCCATTGGTAGAAATTGCACCTTTTTCATCAATGCTCTCTGAAGGAATTTGTGTTTTGGCTGTGAACTAAATGATGTTTTGAGAAGCATTGATGTTGATAGTAAGAACTATAGGATTTTCTTTATATCTAATTCTCCTCACATTTTTTTGCTTTGAAGTGAATCATGGTTGTGGACATTATCTATGAATATGAAGATATCTATGAACATGAGTTTGATGTGAAAGTTGAAGTTGAAATGTTGGGCTTGTGTGTGAACTATACCATGTCCAATGGTTCGTCTGTTATTGTTTGGGAAGTAATGTAAATTATTACATGACCCAGAAAAAATATATTTTGTGCCACATCTTGGCATCACAGTCTTACATTCATCTCAGTTGATGCACGGACATCACAACAGGCATGTGACTGGATAAACATTTGCACCTAGCTATTATGAATGAAAATTTGGATTGACAATAGTTTTAGATAGCAGGAGACGCCTACACTGCTCTGCCTCTGCTAGCTTCTTTCTGGCTTCTTCCATCTCTTCTTTTGCTTAGGTGAAGAGAGCATCTGATTGCTCTTTTCGCTTCTTCATGAACTCAGCTCCATTCTCAAGGGCTGCTACACGCTTTCTTTCAGCCTTTACTAGAGCCACGAGGACACGAACACTTGACGGCTCCACCTTTCCTGTGTGTGCTCCAGCATCATTTCGGAATTTACACCTTGTGTCTAATTCGACATCATTAGGGAACTGCCACCTTGTGTATAATCCAACATCATTTTGGAACTGGCACATAGGACTAGCCACAAAACATGATCTCGAGGTTGACCATACTTCCCTCCTCGTAGGAAATGCATCCTGACATGAACAAGTTACTTCTTTTTTAGATCAATAGTCAGAGCTCCCCAGATCCATTAAGTAGAAGCCTGATAAACAGGACTAGGAGAAGTGAATTCCAAAGGAAAAATATATAAAAACAGACTCCAAGGTGAGAACACCCACTTCCTACATCAAGCTAAAAAGGAAAGCATTAGGACGATTAAGATTGTGCTTATTACATATCAAGCAGAGCTAGCTTATAGAAACTACAACATATACATAAAAGAACAAAAGGCTAAGAGAAATAGAAAAATCAGCAGCGGGGTGCACTAAGCCAAGGGTTGTTGCAGCAAAACAATCGGCAACCAGATGATCTCCAGGGCGTCTGTAGCCGCGTTTGACTGACTAGCTTCAACATTAAATTACAAAGGTTAGGGCTATTTTGATTCAAAGGAATTCCATAGGATTTTCAAAGGGTTAGAATCCTTAGGATTTTTTGCTATGTTGGTCGTTTGATTCATAGGATTGAATCCTATAGGGATTTTTCCTATGGAATCATGTGTACTAGAGTTAATTGGAAATTAAGCATCCACTCCAACCTCTTTTTTTACTTCCTTTGTTTTCCCGTGGCATCAAACACTCTGTGCTTCCTATGGGATTCAAGCAGGCATGCCACTCAATGCTTTATTTTTTCTATTCTTGCATTCTGAGAATCCTACGAATCAAAGAGGGCCTTATAGTTTTTCATCCTACGGCATGGTGGGTCCAGCGAGTAAATTGAGATCCTACAAATGATTGAGAGCCTAATCAAGTGTACAGGAAATTGTTTGTCTCGCCTAGATTGTTTGATAATCTGCCACACTGCTGGATTGCATGGCAAGAACCCTAGACAAGCAGACAACATGGTTTGACGCTGTTTTCAGCTCGGGGCTTGCCCAGGGACTGGCATGGTCCTATGTTCACTACTGCTGCAAGACACATTCCATGTCAAAGTAAAAAAATGATCAAAAGAGGGGGCTCCCACCGATTTCATTAACGAAACCATCAAGGACACACAAACCATCCACCACTGCTAGTCAGGTTCTTAATGTCAAAGTAATTTAAAGGTTGTTACTTACCAAAGCTCGTTTTATAGGTTCAGTGCAAATCATCTTTAACTTGCGATGTTCCTTGAAGATGTTCCCAACATCCCGTATTTGGTCGTTATTGCTCCTCTGCACTTTCGCATTCGTATTTTTAAAATCTCAACATGGCAAGAAAAATATAGTAATGCTCACGCATTTTGTGGGTAACATTAAAGCACTCATCTACCATGTTAGCACGAGTGATTTTTAATATCCTACTATGTGGCTATTCAACTTTGCTAGAACTACGTTGTGGTTTCATTCTGAGTCAATAGAACAGGGGGATCACCTCCTTGCTATTCTAAAATATGTTTCATCATTTGCCACACTACTGGTAAGAGATGAAGAACCTACCCAAACACAGTGTAATACATGAGCGACGCACAATTACAAGATGATATTATGTTGGTAATGCAAGCTATAACCAATTACTTTTACCGGAATAATAGCAGCCAGGAAATTTGAAGGGTAGGTATGAACAAAATCAGAACTGCACATGTACTGCTAAGACAATCAATATATACATTACCAAACGAGGAGGAGTATGAAGGTCACAGCGGTGTCTGTGCATCATGGTCGGCAACGGGAGTCAGTTCATTATCGATGACGATGGTGCTGCTGCACTTGCCGTTGGCTTCCGGGAAGCAGACCCGAGACTGTGGAAGACGATGCCGGGGAAGCAGCTCTGTGTACGACGGTGATGGTGGACCAGCTCTAGTGTGGCGTACAACATCATCGATGAGGCAGATGCGCTGCGGTGGACGAGTGCGCCGACAAAGAAGGGGAGGGGCAGGAAGGTGCTGCACTGCCATGGTAAAGTCTATTTTGTGGTGGGGATAGAAAATGGGGATTATTGAGGTGTACTCTGGGTGCCGGGGTGGGGTTAGCTGGGTGGGGTGAACGTGAAGTTACAAAAACAGCCCCCTACCCACCAACATCCGTCGGCCTGTTCGACCAAGGGTATGATGGTAACTTCGCATTGCTTGAATCTGGGTTGCGGGAGATCTCGATGAAGCGGGAGATTTTGCCGCCGACCTGAAAAATTGTAACCTTGTACTCCTCGTCTAGCGTGTTGGGTGATTGGGCTAAGCAACTAGGAGTACTAGTACACATCTGTTTTCTTAGTGTCGTCGCATTAATTATTTGTTGTAACTATGAAATAAATATATTAAGCTATTGACTTCGAATGTAATGGTTTATACAATTCAATAGTTAGAATCATTATTGAATTTCAAGATGAATACCAGGTCTATAGTACTTCACAATATGCTCAACCTCACATAATCCAACTCAAATGAAAATCTAAATGCATTTCATAATTATTAATTAGTTGGATGCAACAAAACCAACCATAACTCTACATGATCCAATCTAAAGCGATATTTTGAACACATCCCAATGTGTGAATGAAGTGTAGAGAGAGAGTTTGTGAAGATGGAGCAATGGAAAGAGAGAGATGTGTGCGCTCAACATACAAGATATACACCCCATGGAAGAAAGAGACAGAGGGCGGGAATGATTGTATATATATGGGCGAGAGAGTAGGAGAGAAACCTCACAAGAGCTAGAGAGAGAGAGAAATACGGAGAGAGAGAGTGATGCGGAGCATCCTACGATCATCCCCATGTACACTACGACTACTACCCAAGCCCCAAGAGGACATATGACGAGACCTCGAACATACACCATTAGACACAAGGTGAACTCGCTCCTCTCCGAACCGTCACTTTCCACATGCGAGACATGGATACTACCTCAAACGTATGTGCTATGCATGTCGAGGAACCAAGAGGAAGGCCATAAATCAGCTAGGAGAATTGGACAAGATGGCGAGGACACCAAGCGCGAGGAACAAGAGAAAGGGCTGACAGCGGTCGGACGACCGACGAGACGACGGATGTCCGACAATTATCAGCGACCGGATGACCAGTCCTTACCGGACGTCCGATGCCTGGAAGATCAGCCAGCCAGAACAACTACAACCAAGGCACCCTACAGCGCCCGGACGACCGACCAAGACCGGACGTCCGACACCTCCAGCCACCGGATGACCGTCAGCATCTGGATATCCGATGCCACCAGACCCGAGCCAAAACATCAGAAGTCCGGCCTCCTCCGGACGACTGGACACCCGCGAGCGACCGGACGACCGACACCCGTCTTTTGTTGGATTTGAATCATGTGTCTCTCTTTGTGTTCATGGATCTAGCACATGTGTGATCGTATCTCATTGATTTGAGTGTTTCCTCTCGTTTCCCCCTCACGTTTTCCCTCTCATGTTCTTCGTGTTCTTCATGGGATCCCCTCCATTTCGTGAAAGATCGGCCCCTAGGATTCCACCCTACATCAGAGAGGAAGTGTGCCAGAGAGGGATATATAGATATATGTGTGTGTGTGTGTGTGTAGGAAGGAAGAAGTTAGGTCTGTGAGAAAGATGGAGACAAGTAATAATGGAGCGAGATGCACGTGCATCGGGATTTTATACACATGGAGGGAGAAGAGACAAAAGGTTTATATATGGGAAGTCGTATTTCGGGTTCCGGAAAAAGTGCAGTTTTTTTGGTATTGTACCGTGAAGCTTCTAGAAGGTTTCGGAGGATTCTGAAGGGGTTCAGAAGTCCACAAGTGGGTCCACCATGACCCAAGGGCTAGCATGGGCTGAGGGGAGGCGCCCTGGCCTTATTGGGCTAGGCGCACCAAGTCCTCAAAAGCCCATGTGGCTAGGGAAGGGAAAAAAGGAGGAGTCCTAGTAGGAATAGGATTGGACTTGGAGTCCAAGTCCTCTCCCCCTTGGCTGCTCCCTAGGTCTTAGAGGGGCTGTTCCCCACACCAAGCCCTTGGCGCCCCTCTCTCTCGTTACTCTGTAGTTCCGCAGTCCTCGTTCTAGTAGCGCTTGGCGAAGCCCTGCTGAACTAGCTCCACCACCACCATCGCACAAAAATACTACCACCATCATTTGACTTCATCAAATTTTCTGAAATTTGGCAAGTTTGCCTAGGCCCTCCACCATATCCTCTGCATTACCACCACCGACTTCTGCAACCTAACCCATTTTGTTCCCCATACCATTAGTGGTTGCTTGAGTAGTGATTCGAGTCTCCTCTGGCTACTTAGGGACGGTTACGTCTTCATCAACCACCACCACGACTTCCGCAACCTAACCCATTTTGTTCCCCATAGCATTAGTGGTTGCTTGAGTAGTGATTCGAATCTCCTAAGGTGTTTCGGCTACTTAGGGACGGTTACTTCTTCATCAACAACCACCATAACTTCTGCATAACCTTGCCCACCATACATTTCCGCCACCCCAACATAACCCAATTTTGTTTGATCTTGTTTGAGTATTGGTTTGTGTCTCCTAAGGTGTTTCGGCTACTTAGGGACAATGCCTTCAACTCCGACTCGCATAACCCATCATCGCACTTCCGCAATCCCATTGAGCTTCCGAAACCACCACCACATTCCGCTACCACCATTTGACATTTGCCTTTGGAGATTTTGAATTTGCGGTTTTCGGTTTCCTAGGGTGTTTCGGCTAACTAGGAACGGTTTGACATAGACAACACTGCCGCTCAACTTCACCAAGGATTCAACATCGACCACCTTCACCATTTTGACACCCTAACCGTAAGCAAGAGTGGTAACCTCTATATCATCTTGGTATCGTGGTATCCCATCATTGTACATTCTTCTTGCCATCGTATTGATAACCCCTAGCCCATTTTGCGTCACTTGCCTATCGAGACTAGCCATTGAGTATTGCCGGCAACGTTAGTTGTGCACATTAGTGATCATCGATCTACACCTTCCATTGCATACATACCATATCATCTTGGTATCCGCATCTTGGTATCATCATATCATCTCTTGTGTCACAAGATTGTTCCCGCATATACAAAATTGCTATCTTGGTTCGAGCATTTTGCAAAAGTGGTCAAAGAAAAAGAAAGAAAGAAACAATAAGCTTTTAAGCAAAAAGAGTGAACAAAGAGCTTGTAAGCAATAGCCATAGCATCATACCACATTGCATATCAAATTGCCATCATTGATCATCTTGGATCATCTTGAGAAACACCGGGAACACCATACATACATAGTATACTTGGGATAGAAGTCATTGCATTTTTGTCTCTTATAGGTTGTGCACAAGTGTCGTATCCGCCTTTTGAGCAATCGTGCTAGCGTCTCTCTAGAGTTGTGCAACAAGAGCATTTTCCGTGGATTCCACATTTTGAGCTCGTTCCTTGGTTGCACGACCCCATTTATCTATCCATGTGTGTGTTTCTGTGTGCCACATATTGCTATTGGTCTACTTGTTTCACTTGCGAATTTGTGAAACTCTTTCAACATTATTGACTCTTGCTAACATTTTGCATCAAATTTTTGTGCCACTATCCTCACCAAGCTCCACCAAAATCTTTACTTGTGTAGTTGTGAGAATCGACAAGATCTGGTACCAATTGTGCTATTTCCTTGCTACACTATTGAGTGATCATTTATCCATTTTCAACATTGGATAAGGTACATTAGTCAAGTTCTTTCCTTTCTTCCACTCACATTTGCTCGAGTATTGTGATGGATAGGTAAAGCATTTCATCTCCGGTATTTGACGACAACGACGGCGCGAACAACTACGTCAACATCACTCACACCGTCGAACTAAAAAGTGCAATGCAAGGGGCACAATCTACCTTGCACAAGCGCATCGACAACCTCGCCACCAACATACGACAATTCGAAGCAAGGAAAAGGGACTACATCGACAACACGTTCGACTACCTCAACAAACACATGGAGGAATTACAACAAGTGTTGTCCAACTACAAGTATTCTTCCCCTTCGTCATCCTCAAGGCGGCGGCGAGCAAGTCGAACATCTTTGGAGCGCCCAAGTGATGCAAGCACAATTCGCCCACGTCCACATCTCCATGGCGAACATCATCACATTCGTGATCCACATCGTCATGAAGGACAAGTCACCTCCAAGCATCATGTGCGCAACGATGACGAACGCCATCGAGCTCAAGCACGAGAATGACACCATCAAGATGAAGATGCTCAACATGTGCAAACCTATAAGTACCAACAAGCTCCACATCAAGCTACGGCCAGACTTCATGAGCACATGAGAACATCGCGAGACAAGCACCACCAAAAGGAAGCTACGGCTACCACCACCACTTCAGCATCTTCGCCAAGTGTTCTCAAGGCATCTTCGCCTTTGGACGTACGGCATCTTCGCCTACTCCCCACGAGTATGCCTACATCGACATCATCAAGTCCAAGGCGACCACCTACAAGCGAGGGTGACACTTCCACCTTCGGAAGCCCCTCAAGGAAGATGGCCGAGCATGGGAAATTACCTTCGATCATGGAGAAGAGCTACGAGGTGCCACATCATATGAGCCTCATACAAGACAATGACAAGACGGTTGAGCAAGGGCCATCCCCTTCGACCACGACGACGACTACGAACCTCTTCAACAACATGAAGACGGCGCCCCAATGGGAATCATACTCCGAGTCAAGCTATGAGACCGCACATGAGACCCTCTCTTTGGTCTCGGAGGAGAGCGATGATTTGCCACTTCCTACGGCATTCATCTTTGGAGGAGTTATGGATGAGCAGGTTGAGCATGGGACTATCCCTTCAACCAAGGCGGCGATATGAGTTGAGCATGGAGACATTTGCACCTACATCCTTCCGACACCCACATATGATGAGATGCCCCAATTGCCATGTGAGGAGAGCCACCACCCCATGAGTGATATGAGTGACTCCACCATATGTGACATTGAGTGCATTTCCTATGAGAGGATGAGTGTGACCACCACTAGCCCCACACTTGAGAGCATGCCACACATCCTATGTGAGGTTGAGAGCCATTTGATTGACTCCAACAACCATATGAGTGAGAGCATCTTACCGGGAGTGAGTGAGCCACAACACTTAGTGAGTGAGGTAGTTGAGAGGGCACGTGAGGCCACTATGATTTCTAATGACTTAACCTCTACTCCTAGTGTGTCAGAGGGATTGACCACAGGTAGCCTCATCAACACCCCATAGCATTTCGAGGCATCGTGGCCAGCAAAGCCCCTCGCACCTTCCGGACGCATGGCCGGCTCCTTGGGCCGGCTGGCCCAAGAGGCTGGCTCCCGGATGGCGGCGCGCTCTCAGAAGGCGGCTTCGGGGAAGGCTGGATCCAAGCAGACGGCCACTCCTCCCCTCGGAATCTGCACCCATTCATTACGATAAGATGGGGCGTGGCTATAGGGACAAATGTACCCCCAAATCCCGGAGGAGCGTGGCTACAGTGCGGGCTGACCAAGCGGACACCCCTCTGCCAGGTGCGGCACTGTAGCCACACGGCCCATGACGTAGCCCTCGTCAGCAGGAGCCATGCTCCCACGACGGGCGGTCAGTACCGCCCATAGGCGGCGGGCCCTACCTGTTCGTGAGCAACCAGAAGACGGCGCTCCCCAAGAAGGCGGCTTCGGTGGCGGACCGGCTCCCGGCAGCCGGCCCCTCTCTCCTCTCGGAGTCAACGCACCGTTACTCCGACAAGACGGAGCATGGCTACAGTGAGCGCACGTCAAGCGGCGGGACTATAGCCATGCCTCCCCCGACAAGGCTCCCGTCATCAAGGGCTAGGCTACAGCAAAAGGCAATCAGCGTGGCCCGCAAGCGGCGGGCCCTACCTGTCGGCCGAATCCACGGCAGCCGGCAGGGCCCACCAGGTGGCGGGCCCCAGTAGCCGGCGGAGAACCCGGCGACCATAGACACTGACATCTGGGTCCTACACCCGGCCCTAGTACCATTGTACCCCTGGGGGGTAGACCTATATAAACCCACCAGGCTCACCCATGCACAGGGTTGAGCACCCACGCCATTCACACACCCATAGCTAGGAGAAGTAAGAGAGCTAGCCTTGCCCTTCTTCTTCCTCTAGCATACATCTCAAGGAGCATGATTGTAGCCACTATCTGATCATAGTCATCATGCGGAGACCCCGTAGAGCAGGACTAAGGGTGTTATCTCCTCGGACAGCCCCGAACCTGGGTAAGACTTGTGTGCGTTCGAGCTCTCGCCCATTCCCGCTTCCAGGGCCCGACGACGTCCTCCTATCCCAATCAATGATAAGCCACCCCCTGCATCTATCGCGAGAATACCCCGACAGTTGGCTCCCACCATGGGGCAAAGCGCAGCGTTGGCCGGAGACATGTTCTGGACAGGAACCCTCTTCCTCTCCAGCGAGCATGTCATGTCTGGCCTGATCAGCCAGCCCGACGCGCCGGTTAGTGCCTGCACCAGCGCATCGCTTGATGCGGGAGCAGCCTGCCCCGCGAGCTACCTCATCGACCTCTTCGGCAAGCTCGGCATCTCCGACGCGCCCGCCTCCGACGCAGAGTCCGTTGGCTCCACCTACCCCTGCATCGAGCCCGTCGAGACGCTCATCGACTCCGACGCGGCCTCCACCAACGGTTTCCCCACCAATGTGGTGGTCATTGACGATCCGCTCCCTGCTGTCGCTAGCAACACCAACACCGGCACCACCGCGGAGGTGCTGGTCACTGGCCACGGCGATGATTCCACTGGGGCTGCCCAAGACCCGCTGCGAGCGGCCATGCATGGCCTGGCCACCCCCGTTGCAGCTAACGCCGATGGGGCGACACTGGAGGCATTCCGTGTCACGCTCCTTGAAAGTGCCAACAAGATGGCGGCCAAGAGGCGCCGCGCTGAGGCCTGCCAGCGCGAGATCGACCGCATCGTGAGCGGCACGCCAGCCTGGCGAGCCCAGCCGAGCCGGCACCGTTCGGCTACGTGGCGCGGCCATAACTAGCATCCTGGGAGTCGGACGCCCGGTCTACGCCACCCCACTGGAGAACCTGCGCGTTGCCCAGGCGGCCGCAGATGAATTGGATAACCTGGAGGGCGACGAGCAGCGCAGCCAGATGGCGCGCCTCCAGGAGCTCCTCGACGCTGCAACCACGCAGCAAGACGCGTACCACCGCACGATGACAGCCAGCAAGCAAGCCGAAAACCATCCCCCCCCCCCCCCCCCCCGCCGTGAGCATGGAGCGACCTCCCGGTCCCCAGCAGGCGGCGACCGTGGTCAGCAAGACCCGGAGCCGGCTGCTAGCCGTAGCCGGCGTACTCGCCTTACGGTTGTGCGCAGCCAGGGTGATCATCCACGAGCGGATCACCGGCAGGATGAGCGTCCACCTCCCCCTCGCTGGGAGAGGCTGGCCTCTCCGCCGCCTGTGGATCACCCGACTCTCGGAGGCCAGCTGGGCCCCCGTGAAGGAGTCGGAGAGAATGACGCGCGCCACCGGATCGAGCGGCTTGCCCGGTCCCTGGCCGTAGAAGAGGAAGACACGATCGGCCTGGCCTGCTTCGGCCTCCGTATCCACAACGAGCCCTTCCCCAAAGGGTTCTCTCTCCCCCGAGACACTCCCAAGTACACCGGCTCCGTGAAGCCGGAGGACTGGCTGACCGACTACTTGACGGTAGTCAGCATTGCAAACGGCAACAAGCGCGTTGCCGTGAAGTATGTTCTGCTCATGCTCCAGGGCACGACCCGGACATGGCTGAACAGCCTCAAGCCTTACAGCGTCAATAGCTGGCTGGACTTCGCCGATGTCTTCATCCGCAACTTCACCAGCACCTACAAGCGGCCCCCAAGCCACGCCAGCTCTCCATGTGCGTTCAGGGCCTGACCGAGTCCACCCGCGACTACCTGACGCACTGGGCCGAGTTGCGCAACTCCTGCAAAGGGGTGAACGAGGTGCAGGCCATCGAGTACTTCACCGCCGGGTGAAGAGAGGGCACCTTGCTCAAGCACAAGCTTCTGTGCGACGAGCCGGCTACATTGGACGAGCTTCTGGTCGTGGCGGACAAGTACGCCATTGCCGACTCATCCATGAAGTCGGAGATCCTGGTTGACGCGTCCGGGATGGTGATCCAGCCGGCCCCTCAAGCTCCGGCTGGTGACACCAACCGGCGCCAACAGCCGAACAACAACAAGTGCAAAGCCCAGCAGCCAGCTTCCAACAGCCGGCAAGTAGCAACCGTCGAAGACCAGCAGCCGGAAGGACAACCCGGCCCCAAGCGTCAGAAAGGCGGCAAGGGTGCTTGGCTGCCCGCCTTCTCCTTCGAGCAAGCCCTCGATGCCCCGTGCAAGTTCCACAGCGGCGCGAAGCCGTCCAACCACACCACTCGGAAGTGCAACTGGCTCGCCAGAATTGCCAAGGGCGAGGGCCTGCTGCCTCCGCCACCCGGCCCGGCGGCTCCGCCTCCTCAGCAGCCGGCGGCTCACCCTGTCGGCATGCTCCAAGACGAGTTCCCCGAAGCCAACGCCACCTACGTCGTCTTCACCAGCCAAGCCGATGACAAGCATAGTCGGCGGCAGCAGCACCACGAGGTGAACGCTGTCGCCTCAGAGGTCCCCCAATTCATGCACTGGTCCGAGAAGCCCATCAGTTGGAGCCGTGAGGACCACCCGATCGTGATGCCCTCGCCGGGTGCTTATGCAATGGTGCTGGACTCCACCTTCTCAACGGAGAGGCGTGCTTGCCGCTTCTCCCGGATCCTGATAGACGGCGGCAGCAACATCAACATCCTGTACCGCGACACCATGGAGAAGCTGGGCATCAAGGAAAAGCAACTCCTGCCCAGCCGAACCGTGTTCCATGGCATAGTCCCTGTGCTTTTATGCTCTTCAATCGGAAAGATCAAGATTGATGTCCTGTTCGGCGACAAGACCCACTTCCGCCGTGAGCCAATCTGGTTCGAGGTGGTCGACTTGGACAGCCCCTACCACGCGCTCTTGGGCCGGCCCACACTAGCCAAGTTCATGGCGGTGCCGCATTACGCCTACCTGAAGATGAAGATGCCGGGTCCCAAGGGCATCATCACCATTGTCGGCGACTACCAGAAGTCGCTCACGTGTGCCGCTGCCAGCAGTCGGCTGGCCGAGTCCCTCGTCATCGCTGAAGAGAAGCGCCTTCTTGACTGGGTGGTGGCCATGGCCAGCAAGCAGCCGGACATGCCATCCGACCCCAAGGACGCAGAGACCCAGGGCTCCTTCCAGCCGGCCAAGGAAACCAAGAAGATCGCCTTGGATCTGGCGCATCCGGAGAGATTTGCTGTCGTGGGGTCTCACCTTGACAGCAAATAGGAAAGCGAGCCCGTCGATTTCCTCCATGAGAATCGGGACATCTTTGCGTGGTCTCCCAAGGACATGCCGGGTGTTCCGACGGATTTCGCCAAGCACAAGCTACATGTGAGATCGGATGCAAAACCGGTCAAGCAACCCCTCCGCCACCTGTCAGAAGAAAAGAGAAGGATTGTTGGTGAAGAGATCGCCCAGCTTCTGGCAGCCGGCTTCATCATGGAAGTGTTCTACCCGGACTGGCTTGCCAACCCAGTCCTCATCTTGAAGAAGAATAACAAGTGGCACATGTGTATCGACTACACTAGCCTCAACAAAGCCTGCCCCAAGGACCCCTTTGCCTTGCCCCGGATAGATCAAGTGATCGACTCCACAGCCGGCTGTGAGCTGCTGTCTTTCTTGGACGCCTACTCCGGCTACCACCAGATGAAGCTGGACCCGGCCGACTGCCTGAAGACCTCCTTTATCACACCATTCGGTGCCTTCTGCTACATCACCATGACATTTGGCTTGAGGAATGCCGGCGCCACCTTTCAGCGCTGCATGCCGAAGTGCCTCCTAAAGCAACTCGGCAGAAACGCCCATGTCTATGTGGATGACATTGTGGTGAAGACGAAGAAGCGCGACACCCTTTTGGAGGACCTCAAGGAGACCTTTGCCAACTTGCGCCATTTTCAGATCAAGCTCAACCCAGAGAAATGCGTCTTCGGAGTACCGGCTGGCCAGCTCCTTGGCTTCATTGTCTCTCAACGCGGGATCGAGTGCAACCCCATGAAGATCAAGGCCATCGAGCGGATGCAGAGGCCGACCCGGCTGTGGGACGTCCAGAAGTTCACCGGGTGCTTGGCATCACTTAGCCGGTTCATCAGTCAGCTGGGCGAGAAGGCCCTCCCACTGTCCCAGCTGATGAAGAAGACCACCTGCTTCGAGTGGACCGACCAGGCAGACGAGGCCTTCCTCCAGCTCAAGCGCATGATGTCCACGCCACCTGTTCTGGCCGCTCCGGCTGCTAAAGAGCCCATGTTCCTCTACATCGCTGCCACCAGCCGGGTGGTCAGCACCGTGATCATGGTCGAGCACCCAGAAAATGGCAAGGCCCAGCCGGTCTAGAGGCCGGTCTACTACCTGAGCGAGGTGCTGTCCGCCCCCAAGCAGAACTACCCCCACTACCAGAAGATGTGCTACGGCGTGTACTTTGCTGCCAAGAAGCTGAAGCAGTATTTCCAGGAGCATACCATCACGGTTGTCTGCACCGCCCCCCTTGCCGAGATCATAGGAAATAGAGATGCCTCAGGCCGGGTGGCCAAATGGGCCATTGAGCTGGCCCCCCACACCATCCTTTACCAGCCCCGCATCGCCATCAAGTCCCAAGCGCTGGCCGACTTCCTCGTCGACTGGGCCGAGACCCAGTACCTGCCACCAGCGCCGGATTCCACTCATTGGCGGATGCACTTTGATGGCTCGAAGATGCGCACCGGTCTGGGAGCCGGCATCGTCCTCACCTATCCCAAAGGTGACAAGCTCAAGTACATGCTGCAGATCCACTTCGCCGCATCCAACAACGTGGCCGAGTACGAGGCACTCGTCCACGGGCTCCTGCTAGCCAAGGAGATCAGCATCCGCCAGATTCTGTGCTACGGCAACTCAAACTTGGTGGTCCAACAGTCTTCTGGCGACTGGGACGCCAAGGACGGCAACATGGCGAGCTACCGCTTCCTCGTCTAGCAAATCAGCGGCCACTTCGATGGGTGTGAGTTCCTTCTTGTGCCACGAGCCGACAACGAGCAAGCTGACGCCCTGGCACGGATCGGCTCCACCCGGCAAGCGATACCAACCGAAGTCTCCCTCGAGTACTTGCGCAAGCCATCTATCAAGCCTTTGCCAGAATCAGAGTCCATCTTCATGCCGGCCGACCCCGGAGCAGTCGGATCCGGCTCGGGGAATTCAGCAGTCGGCCCGGGGACTTCAGCAAGCGGCCCAGGGGCTGCAGCACCCGCACCCGGCCCGGGGACTTCAGAACCGGCCCGGGGATTGCAGCACTCGGCCTGGGGACTTCAATGACTCAGCAAGCAGCGGCCGGCTCCGACCCGCCGCCTCCCAACCCGACCGCCCTGGTGCCGGTTGCTGTCATGACTGTGGCAGAAGCTCCATCCTGGGCGCAGCCCATCCTCAACTTCCTGGTGAGCCGAGAGCTAGCAGCCGACGAGATTTTGGCCCGGCAGGTGCAACGCTAGGCGGCAGCATACACGATAGTCAACAGAGAGCTCGTCAGGCGTAGCCTGACTGGCATTTTTCAGCGCTGCGTTGAGCCAGAGAAGGGCATCAAGATCCTGAGAGATATCCATCAAGGCGAATTTGGCCACCATGCCGCCTCCAGATCCCTCGTCGCCAAAGCTTTCCGCCATGGCTTCTTCTGGCCGACTGCTTTGGACGACGCCAAGGAGTTGGTCCGCAAGTGCAAAGGGTGCCAGCGCTTCAGCTCCAAGCAGCACCTGCCGGCCTCTGCACTCAAGACCATTCCCATCACCTGGCCGTTTGCCGTATGGGGATTGGACATGGTGGGCCCATTCAAGACAGCACGCGGCGGCCTGACCCATCTGCTGGTCGCCGTGGACAAGTTCACAAAGTGGATTGAGGCGAAGCCAATCAAGAAGCTGAATGGTCCGACTGCCGTCACATTCATCGCCGACATCACTGTCTGGTATGGCATCCCGCACAACATCATCACGGACAACGGCACAAACTTCGCCAAAGGTGCGTTAGCCCATTTCTGCGCGACGCAGGGCATCCGACTGGACTTAGCGTCCGTTGCCCATCCGCAGTCGAACGGCCAGGTGGAGCGAGTAAACGGCCTCATCCTGTCCGGCATCAAGCCCCGGCTGGTCGAGCCCGTAGAGCGCTCAGCCGGCTGCTGGATCGAGGAGCTGCCGGCCGTCCTTTGGATTCTTCGGACCACGCTGAACAAAGCAACCGGCTTCACACCCTTCTTCCTCGTGTACGGGGCCGAGGCTTGGAGGGGCTGTTCCCCATGCCCCTCCACCTATATATAGAGAGGAGGGGTGCCCCAAGAGGACACACCAAGTCCTTGGTGCCCCTCTCTCTCCCGTTACTTCGTAGTTCCGCCGTCCTTGTTCTAGTAGCGCTTGGCAAAGCCCTGCTGAACTAGCTCCACCACAACCATCACCACCACGCCGTCGTGCTGGCTGTGATCCCATCCATTTCTCCATCTTCTCTTGCTGGATCAAGGAGGAGGAGACATCATCGAGCCACATGTGTGCTAAACTCGGAGGTGCCGTCCGTTCGGCAATAGGTCCGTTGGATCGTGATCGGATCGCGAAGAGTACAACTACATCAACCGCATTTCTTCCACTTTTGGTCGATGAGGGTACATAGACACACTCTCCCCTCTTGTTGCTATGCTTCTCCTAGATATATTTTGGGTGTTTATAGGATTTTTTTTTTATTTTCATGCTTCGTTCCCCATTAGTTGCATCATGAGCTAGGTCTATGCAAAGATGTATATGCACGAGTGGAATACAAAGAGTTGTGGGCATTGATGCTCAAATTTCTTACCTCTCTTGTATTATTTGGATTTGGATTTGGTGGTATTGTGGGATGAAGTGGCTCGGACCAACCTTACATGTCCTTGCACATGAGACCAGTACCACCGACTAACATGCAACTTGTTTTGCATAAGGTGGCTAGCGGGTGTTTGTCTCTCCTACTTTAGTTGAATCTAATTTTACGAAAGCGGTCCTTATAGAAGGTTAAAAGGCAACTTCATTATCACCATTGTGGCTTTGCGTAGGTAAGAACGGTTCTTGCTAGTTGCCCATAGAAGCCATGTAAAATTTGCAACAACAAAGTAAAGGACGTCTAACTTGTTTTTGCAGGGCATGTTGTGATGTGGTATGGCCAAAACGTGATGTGATATATTGATACGTCTCCAGCGTATCTATTTTCCTAACGCTTTTGCTCTTGTTTTGGGCTCTAATTTGCATGATTTGAATGAAACTAACCTGGACTGACGTTGTTTTCAGCAGAACTACCATGGTGTTGTTTTTGTGCAGAAATAAAAGTTCTCGGAATGGAACGGAACTTTTTGGAGAATTTTTATGGAATAAAAGAAAAGGGATAATTATATTTATGCCCCTAGTTGTGTCCCACTCGGCTGTTTTACCCCTAATTTCCAAAATTCACCGATTCTATCCAAGTCACTTCGCTCCTCTTATGCTTTTGCCCCTTGACCGTTTGACCGCCAGTTTGAAAACTTCATAACTAATTCATACTAAATTAGAAAAATGCAAATAAGATACCAAAATGTTCGGAAAAACATCACCTATATGTTAGTGTCATTTGCATTCATGACTAAAGTGTTGGAAAGTGCCCATCTGAGTTTTAGCTCTTATGATACCACCATGAATAGCAAAATCTAAAAAAATTCAAAAAATTCAAAAAAATTCTAGTGGCAAAGAATGAGAAATGTTTTAAGTGCTTGCCAAGTTTCATCAAGGAACACCATTCGTGGAAGTCATGGCAAACAAATAATCTATTTTGGAGTGCTGATTGTTTTTTTTGCCACGACATCCACGAATGTCATTCCCTGATGAAACTTGGCAAGAAATTAAAACATTTGTCATTCTATGCCACCAAACTTTTTCTTGAATTTCTTGATTTTCTTTAGATTTTACTATTCATGGTGGTATCTTAAGAGCTAAACCTTGGATGGGCACTTTCCAACACTTTTGTCATGAATGCAAATGACACTTACATATAGGTGATGTATTTTCGAACATTTTGGTATCTTACTTGCATTTTTCTGATTTAGTATGAATTAGTTATGAAGTTTTCAAACCGACGGTCAAACGGTCAAAGGGCAAAAGCATAAGAGGAGCGAAGTGACTTGGACAGAACCGGTGACTTTTGGAAATTAGGGGTAAAACAGCCGAGTAGGGCACAACTAGGGGCATAAATCTAATTATCCCAAAAGAAAAATACTGGAGCGAAGAACCATCGAAGGGGGCCCCCTAGGTGAGCACAACACACCAGGGCGCCCCCCCCCTCGAGGCGCGCCCAGGTGGGTTGTGCCCACCTGGTGGCCCCACAGACCCTGACTCCGACTCTATAAAATCCTATTTTTGGAGAAAAAAATCAAGGAGAAAGAATTATCGCGTTTCATGATACGGAGCCGCCGCCACCTCCTGTTCTTCATCGGGAGGCCAGATCTGGAGCCCGTTTGGGGCTCCGTAGAGGGGGATCTTCGATCTTCGTCATCACCAACCTTCTCCATCGCCAATTCCATGATGCTCCCCACCGGGAGTGAGTAATTCCTTCGTAGGCTCGCTGGTCGGTGAGGAGTTGGATGAGATTCACCATGTAATCGAGTTAGTTTTGTTAGGGCTTGATCCCGAGTATCCATTATGTTCTGAGATTGATGTTTTTATGACTTTGCCATGCTTAATGCTTGTCACTTTGGGCCCGGGTGCCATGATTTTAGATCTGAACCGTTTATGTTATCACCATTATATCTATGTTCTAGATCCAATCTTGCAAGTCATATTCACCTATTACGTGTTATGATCCATAGACCGCGGTGTGACAGTAAACGGGATACTTTCCGGTGGTGACCGTAGTTTGAGGAGTTCATGTATTCACTATGTGTTAATGCTTTGTAAGGAGGCCTTAATATCCCTTAGTTTCCTTATGGACCCCGCTGCCACGGGAGGGTAGGACAAAAGATGTCATGCAAGTTCTTTCCATAAGCACGTATGACTATTTATGGAATACATGCCTACATTATATTTATGAACTTGAGGTAGTACCGTATTGCCCTAGGTTATGACTGTTATATGAAGAATATCATCCAACGAATTCACTGATCCAATGTCTAAGAATTTCCCATATATTGTTCTTGCTAAGTTACTACTGCTGTTGTTACTATTACAACTGCTACAAAATCATCGCTATCACTGTTACCGTTACTATTACTATCATTACTGCTATCAAAACTATCATATTACTGTGCTACTGATCATATTGCTGTAGATAATTAATCTCCAGGTGTGGTTGAATTGAAAACTCAACTGCTAATACTTAAAAGTATTCTTTGGCTCTCCTTGTGTCGAATCTATAAATTTGGGTTGAATACTCTACCTTCAAAAACTGTTGCGATCCCTTATACTTGTGGGTTATCAAGACCTTTTTCTGGCGCTGTTGCCAGGGAGCATAGCTATATTTGTTGAGTCACTTGGCATTATTATCTATTTATCACTATGAAGAATCTGAAGGATACCAAGACTAAGATTTTTTCCTCTAAGATGAGGGGAGGTAAGGAACTGCCATCACACTCTGCACTTGATTCACCTTCTATTTTGAGTATACTAGCAACACCACCACATGCTATTAATCCTGATATGTCGCAAGTTATTGATGATGTTACTTCTGCTATGAATGCTACTCATGATGATGCTAGTACCTTGCTTGATGATAATATGCCACTAGGTGAATTTCTTGATGAACAAATTGCTAGAGCTAAAGATATTAAGAATGCTGAAACTGATGAAATTATTGAAACTGATGAAGTACTTGAAACTGCAAATCTTGAAACACCTATTCGTCCTAGCTCTCCTAGATATGAATTGCCTAAGATACCTAAAGGTTATGTTATGGATGAGGAGACAGCTAGAGATTTTCTTGCTTGCAATGATAGAGATGATCTTAAGAAATTACTATGCAAACTGAAAGAAAAATATTTGAATGCTAGAATGAAATATGATCCTAAGTTTGCTACTTCACCTATCTTTGTTGAAGATAAGGATTATGAATTCTCTGTCGACCCAGAGTTAATTACTTTGGTTGAATCTAATCCTTTCCATGGCTATGAAACTGAAACTGTTGTGGCACATCTCACTAAATTAAATGATATAGCCACCCTATTTGCTCATGATGAGAAGATTCGCTACTACTATATTCTCAAATTATTTCCATTCTCATTAAAGGGTGATGCTAAGATATGGTACAATACTCTTGCTCCTGGTTGTGTGCATAGTCCCCGGGATATGATTTACTACTTCTCTGAAAAATATTTTCCTGCTCATAAGAAACAAGCTGCCTTACAAGAAATATTTAACTTTGTGCAAATTGAAGAAGAGAGTCCCCCACAAGCTTGGGGGAGGCTTCTCCAATTGCTTAATGCTTTGCCTGATCACCCTCTTAAGAAAAATGAGATACATGATATCTTCTATAATGGACTAACCGATGCTTCTAGGGACTTCCTAGATAGTTGTGCTGGTTGTGTTTTTAGGGAACAAACTGTTGAACAAGCTGAGGAATTATTGAATAATATATTGAAAAACTATGATGATTGGACTCTTCCTGAACCACCCCCTAAACCCACTCCAAAGAAGAGGGGCATCTTATATCTAAGTCCTGAAGATATGCAAGAGGCAAAGAAAAGTATGGAGGAAAAAGGTATTAAAGCAGAGATGTTTAAAATCTACCTCCTATTGAAGAAATACATGGACTTGACACACCACCACCGAAGGTGGTAGAGGTAAACTCTTTAGTGAAATTTCATGAAAGTGACATCCCTTACAATAAACATCCTAGTCAATGCCTTTATGAGTTTGACAACTACATTAGAAAACAAGATCACTTCAATGAAAATGTTATGAAACAATTGAAATACAACTCCAATATGATTGCCCGCTTGAGTGACTTGTTATTTAGAATCTCTAATGATGTAAGAGGTGTAGGAAAACATGCTTCTATGGTTCAAACTCAACTAGAAAAAGTTGCTAAATCTCAAAGAGAATTGCTTGATGAAATAAATAATAATATAAATGACTTTGTTGTTAGAGTAGCAACTAGAGAAGGTAAAATGACTCAGGAACCACTTTATCCTGAGGGACACCCTAAAAGAATCGAACAAGACTCTAAAAGAATTAAAACTGATGCACCTAGTCCATCTAAGAAGAAGAAAAAAAAGAAAAATGATAGGACTTTGCATGCCTCTAGTGAACCTGAAGTAGAAAAACCTCCTGAAAATGATGTTTCTATTTCTGATGCTGAAACTCAATCTGGTAATGAACACTCATCTAGAGATAATGAAAAGGATAATGATGATGTACATGAAGACACTCAAGCAGACAATGATAAACAACCAGATAATGATGTTGAAATAGAACCAGCTGTTGATCTTGATAACCCACAACCTAAAAATAAAAGATATGATAAAAGAGACTTTGTTGCTAGAAAACATGGAAGAGAAAGAGAACCCAGGGTTCAAAAACCCATGCCCTTTCCACCTAAATCAACTAAGAAGAAAGATGATGAAGAATTTGAACGCTTTGCTGAAATGCTTAGGCCAGTCTTTTTGCACACTCGCTTGACTGATATATTAAAGATGGCCCCTTATGCAAAATATATGAAAGACATCATCACTAATAAGAGAAAAATACATGAAGCCGAAATATCCACTATGCTTGCTAATTATTCTTTTAAGGATGGAGTACCTAAAAAACTTGGAGATCCAGGAATACCAACTATACCTTGCTCCATCAAAAGAAATTATGTCAAAACTGCTTTGTGTGATCTAGGAGCTAGGGTTAGTGTTATGCCTTTCTCTTTATATAAAAGACTTGATTTGAATAAAATCACACCTACTGAAATATCTTTGCAAATGGCTGACAAATCAACTGCCATACCTATTGGTACCTGTGAGGATGTGCCCGTAGTTGTTGCAAATGTTACTATCTTAACTGACTTTGTTATACTTGAGATGCCCGACGACGACAATATGTCGATTATCCTTGGTAGACCCTTTTTGAATACTGCAGGGGCTGTTGTTGATTGCAATAAAAGCAAGGTCACTTTTCATATCAATGGTAATGAACATACGGTGCACTTTCCGAAGAAACAATTCCAAGTGAATGGTATTAGTGTTATTGAAAAATCTCCGACACTCACTATTGGAAGTTTTCAACTACCTTTACCTACTGTCAAAAAGAAATATGAAATGATTATTGTTGGGGACATGCATATCCCCGTTGAGGTAACTTAGTGTTTTACGAAAGTTCTTTGGTTTCATGCTAATCGAAGGTGGTTGTTAATAAGACCTGATCAACCTTATTAAGGGATCATTTTTGAGAGGTATGAAGTTGATGAATTTAGTAAGCACAACCTTCTGCTCCCAACTTTTGTTTTCTATTTTTCTTAGTTAAATAAAATAAATGCCATGTTTTGTCTGGTTTCTGAATTTCCCATGGAATAAAAAATGACCCAAAAATAAAAGTTCTCAGAATGCCCTGAAAATTTAATACAATTTTTTCTGATTCTTTCTGAATTTTTAGTACAAATAACATCAAAGGGGGGTGCACCAGGTGGGCACAACCCACCTGGGCGCGCCAGCAGCCCCAGGCGTGCCCTGGTGGGTTGTGGTCCCCATGTGCCCCCCTCACTTATCTCTTTAGCCCATGTCATCACCTACCTCCAGAAAAAAAATCACCATTGCTCTCTCTCTCTCTCTCTCTCTCTCTCTCTCTCTCTCTCTCTCTCTCTCTCTCGTGTTCTTGCTCTCAAACCCGCTGATTTCGATCTCTTTGCTCAAAGCTCCGTTTCCGAAACTGTTTTGGGAGATTGCTACTTGGTATGTGATTCCTCCATTGCTCCAATTAGTTTTTGCTTTAGTGGATTATATTTTGAATAATTAGCTACTCTTGGTGCTGCTGTAGATGAGCTTGCATGTTGAATTCTTAGGGTTCTAAGTAGTTTGAATGCTCAATATAGCCTCTATGCTTCCTTATGAGTAATTACTATCAATATTGTGAAGTTTTGTTAACAAAATTTTACGTCCCAGAAATTTTTCAGAAATTGTACGCGAATAAGATGAACTTCTTTGAAAGGAGTTCTTCGAGGAGGAGGTCCTCGGAGGCATCGTCTAGTAGTGGCTCAACTCATCGGTCTTATGTTGAACCAAGTGCAAGTTCAGTACAGGATGCCGCTATCAAATCATGCCTATGGCCGAGCGACGATTTCATGATGAATGCAGGTATTAAAGAAGAATTTGAGCAATATATTCACAACGCCGAGCTAGGTCCCTACATTGAAGATAAGTGCAACCAACATCTCAGCCTCACAGAATCGTTTACTAAAGAATTTAAATTCCATCGTCGTGAGTCTGGAGTTTCGTTTAAACTTTATGACCGTCCAATTACCATGCCTCTAGATGCGTTTAGTGGTGTGTGTAAAATTCTGTTTTGGGGTTTGCTGGACGAGCCACCAAGATATGAGTATGAGTCATTCTTGATCAATCTTTGTTATGGCGAGGACAGAGGAGTAACACAAGGTAGAATAAAAAGTATTCATTTCCCATCAATTCAATACTTTGCACTGTTTAATGGCAAATGCATCATAGGCAAGCAAGACTGTAGTACACTTTGTGCTCCTGACTTGAGCCTCATACACACTGCTCTCACCGGTATTACATGTTATAACCTTGGAGCGATTGTTGCACACAGACTGCAACACAACGCTGGTAGTGGATATTTTTATGGTGGGATTTATGCTTCACGTTTAGCAAAGGAGCTGGGTGTATCACCTTGGCCTAATGACCCTATCCTACCCACTCAGTACTTAGACTTTGATGTCATGAAGTGCCATAAGTTCCTTAAGGGCAAAATCAATGATTATACCTATAACTTGCGGTTCAATAAAGAATACGTTGTGCATACTTTTTGCCTGTGCCTGCTCTCTTTGATTTTCATAGCAAAGGAAGGTATTATGTTTTTGAGAACGAGGCCCGTGCGCACAACGCTGAGGTCGTGGCTGCTCGGCAAGCCGAGGAGGCTACACCAAGAGCCTTCGTGAGCTACCACTCTGACTATTATGCAGGCCACAGATGGTGATTACCAAGCTAGGCCAAAATCCTAAGCTTGGGGCAGTACGTATTTCCACAGACATTACATTCATGATCTCACATTTCATTCCTGTTGTCGGTGTTCACACTTTTTCATTGTATTATCCATGATAGATTTATTTTCTCGCTTTCTTCTTGTGTGTTTGAAAAACTTTGAAAAAATCCAAAAAAATGTTTCTTGCTTCTTTTCGGTTTTCCTTTCTAGTTTAGTTAGTTGTAGTATTAAAAAGAAAACCTAAAAAGATTTCCTTGTTCTTCTTTTGCTTGTTGGGAGCTCTCCCGTGTAAATAGTTTTTCTCGTTTCTGTTTTTCTCTTTAATTAGCTTTCTTCAAGAAAAACTAAAAACTCCAAAAATATTTCAGTGTGTTTCTCTGAGATTCTTTTCCTTTTACTGAGTCATACCAAGGAGAAGACCACGATGAAAATGTCGAGTGGCTCCCATATGCATTGATGTTGATCTAACAAAGAGCCCATATTACCTTGTCTTCTCCTTTTCGAATAAAATGTTTGCAGATTCCATCTTAGTCCACGGCACTCTTTCACTATTATCATTTTCATATCATTCGGTCGTGCAAGTGAAAGGCAATAATGATGATATTTGATGAACTGGCTATAGCAGAGAGAAATGGGTATGAACTCAACTTGTTCTGTTTTTGTAAATATGTTTAACCTAGTATCCATGATTCAGCCTATTATGATTAAACATGTTTGCAATGACAATTAGAGATTATAGTTTCTCATGCCATGCTTAAGTAGTTAGGAGTGGATAATGATTTATCTTGGATGTCAACATGCATTAAAATGATTGTGATGTGGTATGATGATATGGTATCCTCCTCTGAATGTTTCAAGTGGCTTGACTTGGCACATGTTCATGCATGTAGTTGAATCAAAACCAACATAGCCTCTATGATATTTATGTTCATGGTGTTCATATCTTACTCATGCTAGTATCCAATGTTACTTATGCATAATGCATGTTCATGACCATCTTCGCTCTCTAGCTGGCCGCTTCTCAACCTATTTGCTAGCCTTCGCCTGTACTAAGCGGGAATGCTGCTTGTGCATCAAAATCCTAAAACCCAAGTTATCCCAGATGAGTCCACCATATACCTACCTATATGCGGTATTACCCTGCCGTTCTAAGTAAATTTGCATGTGCCACATCTAAAAACTTCAAATAAACATTCGTTTTTGTGTGCCTGGATTGTTCATAGAGCGACAAGAGGTAGTCGGTATCTTCCATGCTAAGCGGGTTATTCTCATGATGAGTGTTTATTCACTCGTCCTTGCATGAGAGGGGCGGTAATAGGGATTCCCAGTCCCAAAATAAAAAATTGCAAATAATTAAATAAAACTCCCCAGGAATGATGTTGGTATGGATGGTACATGTGGATTCGGCTAGCCGTGGAGTGTGTTTGTTGGTGGAGGGGGAGTAAACCTTTACTTTTATCGCTTGGGAACAGCCACTAATGTGTTTAGCATGGAAGATATCGATAACTAATGGTCGCGAAGTAAACAGGAAGGGTGCATTTCTCAAAATTTAATTTATCTCTGTTTTAAAAATCTGAGCTCTGGCACTGCTGCAAATCACTGCTTCCCTCTGGGAAGGGACTATCTATTTAATTTTATGTTGTGTCATCACCTTCTCAAATAAGCGCCAGATCTGATAGCACTATTGTCATCCTAATGCATTATGTGTAGCTAATGTTGGCTGCATCATGACTGGATCTTTTCTACCATGAATTACAATGTTTAGTCGCTGCTTGAACTTTGGAGGTGCTCTGCATTTATGTTTAGCTGTCTCAGAAAGGGCTAGCATGATACCTCTGTTGTCATATTATATCACGATTGTTTTAACAAAGTGTTGTCATGTAAGATATTTTATTATTGCTCGCTAGTTGCTTATGCCATTGATATGAGTTAATATAATTTCTAAGAGTTATTGTTGACATGGTTAGTTATAATGTTTGCTGAAAACCTGGGTGCTACTTAACCTTATTTATGTAAACAAGAACAAAAGAGTTCGTAAAAGTTTTTCTTTTTCACTTTCAGCTTGTCAACTGAATTGCTTGAAGACAAGCAAAGATTTAAGCTTGGGGGAGTTGATACGTCTCTGGTGTATCTACTTTTCCTAACGGTTTTGCTCTTGTTTTGGGCTCTAATTTGCATGATTTGAATGAAACTAACCCGGACTGACGCTGTTTTCAGCATAACTACCATGGTGTTGCTTTTGTGCAGAAATAAAAGTTCTCGGAATGGAATGAAACTTTTTGGAGAATTTTTATGGAATAAAAGAAAAATACTGGAGCCAAGAACCACCGGAGGGGGGCCCCTGGGTGAGCACAACCCACCAGGGAGCGCCCCCCTCCAGGCGCGCCCAGGTGGGTTGTGCCCACCTGGTGGCCCCGCAGACCCTGACTCCGACGCTATAAAATCCTATTTTTGGAGAAAAAAATCAGGGAGAAAGAATTATCATGTTTCACGATATGGAGCCGCCGCCACCTCATGTTCTTCGTCGGGAGGCCAGATCTAGAGCCCGTTTGGGGCTCCGGAGAGGGGAATCTTCGATCTTCGTCATCACCAACCCTTCTCCATCGCCAATTCCATGATGCTCCCCACTGGGAGTGAGTAATTCCTTCGTAGGCTCACTGGTCGGTGAGGAGCTGGATGAGATTCATCATGTAATTGAGTTAGTTTTGTTAGGGCTTGATCCCTAGTATCCATTATGTTTTGAGATTGATGTTGTTATGACTTTGCCATGCTTAATGCTTGTCACTTTGGGCCCGGGTGCCATGATTTCAGATCTGAAATATTTATGTTATCACCGTTATATCTATGTTCTCGATCCAATCTTGCAAGTCATATTCACCTATTACGAGTTATGATCCGTAAACCGCGGTGTGACATTAATCGGGATACTTTCCGGTGATGACCGTAGTTTGAGGAGTTCATGTATTCACTATGTGTTAATGCTTTGTGCCGGTTCTCTATTAAAAGGAGGCCTTAATATCCCTTAGTTTCCTTATGGACCCCGCTGCCACGGGAGGGTAGGACAAAAGATGCCATGCAAGTTCTTTCCATAAGCACGTATGACTATTTACGGAATACATGCCTACATTATATTTATGAACTGGAGGTAGTGCCGTATCGCCCTAGGTTATGACTGTTATATGAAGAATATCATCCAACGAATTCACCAATCCAATGCCTACAAATTTCCCATATATTGTCCTTGCTAAGTTACTACTGCTGCTGTTACTGTTACAACTTCTACAAAATCATTGCTATCACTGTTACCATTACTGTTACTATCATTACTACTATCAAAACTATCATATTACTGTGCTACTGATCATATTGCTGCAGATAATTAATCTCTAGGTGTGGTTGAATTGATAACTCATCTGCTAATACTTCCAAGTATTCTTTGGCTCCCCTTGTGTCGAATCTATAAATTTGGGTTCAATACTCTACCCTGGAAAACTGTTGCGATCCCCTATACTTGTGGGTTATCATATATGTTGATGTATGAGATAATCATATTTTGTAATAGGTTCACGACTTGCACATAGGGTTGCCTTTAATTTATTAATCTCCATGCAATTGCTTTACTTTATCCCTATGCGTTAGCAATATTGTAGAAGCAATAGTTGGCGGAGATGACCACGTGACGACACGATGATGGAGATCATGGTGTCATACCGGCGACGATGGAGATCATGCCGGTGCTTTGGAGATGGAGATCAAATGCACGAGATGATAATGGCTATATCATGTCACATATTGATTGCATGTGATGTTTATCCTTTTTATGCATCTTATTTTTCTTAGAACGACGGTAGCATTATAAGATGATGCCTTCACTTAATTTCGAGAAATTGTGTTCTCCCTGAGTATGCACCGTTGCAAAAGTTCATCATTTCGAAGCACCTTGTGATGATCGGGTGTGATACACTCTACGTTAGCATACAACGGGTGTAAGCCAGTTTTACACATGTAGAATACTTGGGTTAAACTTGACGAGCCTAGCATGTACAGACATGGCCTCGGAACACAGGAGACCGAAAGGTCAAACATGAGTCATATAGTAGATATGATTAACTTGGAGATGTTCACCATTGATGACTACCCCATCTCATGTGATGATCGGACATGGGTTAGTTGATTTGGATCATGTATCACTTAGGCAACTTGAGGGATGTTGATTTAAGTGGGAGTGCATTAGTAATTTGATTAACCGAACTAATTATCATGAACATAGTCTAAATTGTCTTTGCAAATTATGTTGTAGATCAATAGCTCATGCTGTAGCTCTCTATTTTCATACGTTCCTAGAGAAAGACTAAGTTGAAAGATATTGTAAGCAATTATGCGGACTAGGTTCGTAGTCTGACGATTGTCCTCACTGCTGCACAGAAAGGCTTATGTCCTTGATGCACCGCTCGGTGTGCCAACCCCTCTAGCATCGTTTATGGATGTTGTCAACGTCTGGCAGGCACGTTATGATGACTACTCGATAGTTCAGTGCGCCATGCTTAACGGCTTAGAAATCAAGGCCCCAAAGACGTTTTGAACGCCACGGAGCATATGAGATGTTCCAAGAGCTGAAATTGGTATTTCAGGCTCATGCCCGTGTTGAGAGGTATAAGACCTCTGACAAGTTCTTTGCTTGCAAGATGGAGGAGAATAGCTCAGTTAGTGAGCATTTGCTCAGAGTATCTGGGTGCTACAATCACTTGAATCAAGTGGGAGTTAATCTTCCAGATAAGACAGTGGTTGACAAAGTTTTCCAGTCACTGCCACCAAGCCATAAGGGTTTTGTGATGAACTATAATATGCAAGGGATGGAGAAATGATCCCCGAGCTATTCGCGATGCTTAAGGCCGTGGAGGTAGAAATCAAGAAAGAGCACCAAGTGTTGATGGTCAATAAGACCACCAGTTTCAAGAAGGGTAAGGGAAAGAAAGGGAACTACAAGAAGAATGGCAAGACAGTTGCCGCTTCCATGAAGAAACCTAAGGCTGGACCCAAACCAGAGACTGAGTGCTTATATTGCAAGGGGAAGGGTCACTGGAAGTGGAACTGCCCCAAGTACTTGGTAGATGTGACGCCCCCGGCTTAATCGTGCACTAATCATACACACAAATGCACACGATCAAGCCTAAGGACTCACTTGAAGATATCACAACACAACTCTAGACACAAATTAAAATAATACAAGCTTTATGTTACAAGCCAGGGGCCTTGAGGGCTCGAATACATAAGCTCGCTTACAAGCGTCAGTGGAAGCATCAGATATCTGAGTACAAATATAAAAGATAAAACAAATAGACCTTTAAAAGGCGAGGCAAAAGAAAACACTACAATCGAAAAGGCGCAGGCCTCCTGCCTGGGACCCTCCGAACCTACTCCTGGTCGTCAGCCAACTCGTAGACGGGGGCAGCTAGCTCCGGGGCTCCGTCATCTGGTTGCATCAAATGGGTATGGGGAAAAGAGGAAGCAAGCCAACCGTGAGTACTCATCCGAAGTACTCAGCAAGCAAGGATCTACACTACATATGCAACATTATCAAAGAAAGGTTGTATATGTGGACTGGGCTGCAGAAATGCCAGAATAGAGAGAAGGCCTAGTCCTATCGAAGACTAGCATGTTCAGCGGTCTTGCAGCATTAGAAGAGTGTAGATTAGTACAGTATAAAGTAGTAGTAGCATTAAGTATCAACCTCGGCCAGAGATCCTTTCTCGACTCCCTGCGAGAAAGCAATCCCAGAGCCCTAATATCCATATCTCATCACAAGTATCCAGTTCTAGTTGTATCAATCAGGATACAACTCCGAGCATCCGTTACCGAGGATCCGGCTATGCATAGATTAGTTCTTCCCTGCAGGGGTGCACCAACTTACCCACCACGCTCGATTAACTCCGACCGGACACACTTTTCTGGGTCATGCCCGGCCTCGGCCAAACGACACACTGCAACCCTACCTAAAGCTCAGCAGAGAGGTCCCCGTCGGTCTACATCCTAAGCGCTCAGGGGTCTTGGGCCATCGCCCTGTGCACTCCGGGTCGTTGCGCGTAGGGCGGGTCCAGGCTCCACCACAACAGGATGGTGCCGGCCCAGCCGTGCCGCCATGCTGAAATGGACGTCTGATAGAGCTTTCGGCTGATGCATATGATGCAGAGTGCCCATAACTTTTCCCATGTGATGGTTAGTGCTATCGGGCAAAAGCCCCACTCAGATCAAATATCCAAATCGTTAGTGTGTTGGTAGCGCGGTAACGAGCAGAGACTCATGATCGATGTGACCCCGTCGCCCCGTCTCGAGGACTTGCAGCAAGGGCTAAGAATGCCCGGCCACGCCTCATATTTATCTCTCGGGTACCCTCCAGGTCAACCCGACTTCTCATCACTCGCAGGTACCCCTCAGGGTCAACCCGCCTTTCCAAGTAACAGTTGTAAAGTCCAAGTATCCGTGTGTCCATAACATCAGGGGAATCACCCTCGTTGGATTCCTACTCGATGTATCTGTCATGGTGAACTCAGAGGAATCACCCTCGATGGGTTCACACTTGAGGTGTTGCATGACAGCATCGTTATCGGGAGTGGTGAAGGGGGAATCACCCTCGATGCCCACGACCCAATAGCTACTCTACAGAGTTAACATCAGAAGTACTAAACGAGGTATCACCCTCGGCACTCGATAGTAACGCTGCAGTGTCGTACAACTAAGGGGGTGATGTGCGGTGCCGGGGCCTGGTTGTTGATCATGTTAATCGAGTCATCTGTTAATCAAGCGGGGGCAACTGGGTCAAAGTGGTGTCTCCGGTGGGTCTCTAACCAGCCTATACTATGTAGTTTAGGATAGGCAGGTAAGGTATCAATAGCAGGTTACAATAAATAGGCTATGCATCAGAATAGGATAACTGAAAGCAGTAGCAAATTCTAATGCAAGCAGGAGGGAGAAAGAGTAGGCGATATAGGCATGTTCAAAGGGGGGTGCTTGCCTGGTTGCTCGGTGGCAAAGGCATGTTCGTGAGTGGGGTCGTCGATCTCTAGAGCTGCGTCGGTCTCGGGGACTACGTCGGTACCGGGATCTACCGAGAGAGAAGAGGGGGAGGAAACAGATAAATACATAGCAAACATATGCAACACAGAGCATGCTATGCTAACATGCAGTGCAGGGTTGCCTAAAAGCATGTCTAAACCATTTTAGTTATTTTAGGATTAAAGTTGGATTTATTAACCGGTATATATGCACTATTCATCTACCGAAAACAGGCTAAAAGTTGCGGGTTCACCTCCGTAGAGGGTCCCGACACAGAAACAGATGGCACGGTTGGATTCGTCTCGTCGTTCTGATCAACTTTCATGTAGAAAGTTTTTCGATCCGAGCTATGGATTATTTTCTATGAATTTTCAAAGATTTAAACATTTTTCTGAAATTCTGGAATTATTTAATTCAAATTATCCAAAATAGTGCTAGGTGACATCAGCATGACGTAATGGTGGCGTCAGCAGTCAACAGACCGGCTGGCCAGGTCAAAACTGACCAGTGCGCCCCACTGGTCAGTGACTGTTTAGTTTTAACAGTGGTCAATTTATCTAATTAAGTTACTTAACAGGTGGGACCCAGCAGTCAGTGACTGATTAGTTAATTAATTAACTAACAGATTAATTAATGATTAAATTAACATTTTATTTACTAAAAAAACATTTTAAATTGGCAGGGCCCGCATGTCAGTGACATGGGCCGGCCACGTCAGCGGCTGACCGGGTCAATGGGTCAATGGGGCCCACCCATCAGCGACACAGGGGGACCCACACGTCAGGCCAGCACAGCGACGGCCGGCGAGCTCGGGAACTTTGCCGGAGTTCGGCCACAATCGAGAACGGCGCTACGAGGGACGACGAGGTGGGCGAGCGGCACGGGCGGCCTCGGCGAGCTGCACTGAGCACGTTCCCGTGCACGGGCGAGCATGGCAACAACCATAACGATGGTGACAAGCTGCACGGTGGAGCTCGCTTCAGGCGGCGATCGCAACGGCGGCTATGGTGGCAGAAACGTACGGGAGAGGGAGGGGAAAGACGCGGTGGCTCACAGGGAGCCGTAGGGAAGTGGCAGTGTGCTCGGGGAGGCGCGGAGCAGCCGAAATTGACGGCGATAGTCGGCGGCAATCCGAGGAAGGAGAAGAAGATGGCGGCGGCATGGAGGTTTCCCGGCTCGTTCCGTTCGGCGTAGTCGACGTAGTCGATGTCGGGGAGGCGTTCGAGCACGTCGGCGGGGCAATCGGGGCACGGTGGCCGCGGGATCGAGCGCTGGCAGCGGCGAGTTCTCGAGCGAGCTCGCAGCGGGAGCGATAGAGAGAGCGAGGGGGAAAACTGGGGTAGCTAGGGTTTCGGGGGAGGGCGAGAGGGGCTCGGGGAGCACTTAACGGCGTCGGGGAGCCGCGGGATCAACGACACGGCGATGATCCGCGCTCGGGCGCGCGCGCCAGGTGACACCTGCCCGAGGAGGAGGACGACCGGCTGGTGGGCTAGGCCGATACTGTTTGAAATTAGGCCTAGTGGCACAGTAGCAATTAGGCCTTTTTATATTTCTTATTCTCTGTTTTCTGTTTTCTTTTCTGTTTTGCTAAATGTTAGGCCAATAAACTACTTTTACAAAATAAGTAACCTAGCTCATAAATTGCAGTGCATTATTACCTATCACCAAAAACTAGTTTGGGTAAAATATAATTTCATATTTAATTTAGATTAAATAAAAGGTTATTAAATGTTGCTGTTAGCCACTGTTTGAGGTTGTTAGGGTCACTTAACTAATCCCACTAATGTTGGTTACAATTTTATAATTGCCTCTGAATTATCTGTTATTTAATGAACATTTTAGTTTCCAATTTGGAACAACTTCTCTTTTCATTTTAAAGTTGAATTCTCAATTTGAATTGAAATTTGAAATAAGCTATGATCCAAATGATGATCAAGCACTGTTAACCATGGTGACTTGGCATTATCAGAGGGTGATCACTGTAGTGTGATACTGGGGATGTTACAGTAGATAAGAAGGATGGTAACGTCAAACGTAGGTATATTTGATATACATGTTATTGATGTGTACCTCACTAGTGGTCGTAGTAGCGTCTGGGTATTTGATACCGATTCAGTTGCTAATATTATTAGTAACTCACAGCAGGAGCTATAGAGTAACGGAGACTAGCTGAGGGCGAGGTGCCAATGAGTGTTGGATGTGTCTCCAAGGTTGATATGATCATCACCATCAGCACGCTCGTAATACCTTCGGGATTAGTATTAAACCTAAATAATGGTTATTTGGTGCCTGCTTTGAGCATAAAACATTATATCTAGATATTGTTTACTGCAAGATGGTTATTCATTTAATTAAGAGAATAAGGGTTATGATGTTTTATCTTTTATAATCATGCACCCCTTGTGAATGGTTTATTCTTGTTGAATCTCGATCGTAGTAATACACATATTCATAATATTGATGCCAAAAGATGCAAAGTTAATGATGATAGTACCACACACTTGTGGCACTGCCGCTTAGGTCATATTGGTATAAAGCGCATGAAGAAACTCCATGTTGATGGACTTTTGGAATCACTTGATTATAAATCATTTGATACATGTGAACCATGCCTCATGGGGAAGATGACTAAAACCACGTTTTCCGAAACAATGGAGCGGGCAAGTGACTTATTGGAAACAATACATACGGATGTTTGTTCTCCGATGAGTGTTGAAGCACGCAGTTGATATCGTTATTTTCTTACCTTCACAGATGATTTGAGTAGATAAGGGTATATTTACTTAATGAAACACAAGTCTAAAACATTTGAAAAAGTTCAAGGAATTTTAGAGTGAAGTGGAGAATCATCGTAATAAGAAAATTAAATATCTACGATCTGATCGTTGAGGTGAATATTTTAGTTACGAGTTTGGTATGCATTTAAGACAATGTGGAATTGTTTCACAGCTCACGCCACCTGGAACACCACAGTGTAATGGTGTGTCCGAACGTCGTAATCGTACTCTATTGGATATGGTGCGTTCTATTGTGTCTCTTACCGATTTGCCACTTTCATTTTGGGGTTATGCATTAGAGACAGCCGCATTCACATTAAATAGGGCACCGTCTAAATCTGTTGAGACGACATCGTATGAGTTGTTGTTTGGCAAGAAACCTAATCTGTCATTTCTTAAAGTTTGGGCAAGCGACACTTATGTCAAGAGGCTCCAGCCTGATAAGCTCGAACCCAAAGCGGAGAAGTGCATCCTCATAGGATACCCTAAAGAGACCATTGGGTATACCTTCTACCACAGATCCAAGGGCAAGATCTTTGTTGCCAAGAATGGGTCCTTTCTAGAGAAGGAGTTTCTCTCGAAAGAAGTGAGTAGGAGGAAATAGAACTTGATGAGGTAATTGTGCCTTCTCTCGAATTGGAAAGTAGCACATCACAGAAAGTAGTTCCCGTGATGCCTACACCAACTGAAGAGGAAGCTAATGATGATGATCATGAAACTTTGGATCAAGTTACTACTGAACTTCGTAGGTCGACCAGGGTACATTCTGCACCATAGTGGTACGGTAATCTAGTCCTGGAATTCATGTTGTTAGATAACGGCAAACCTACGAACGATGAAGAAGCTAAGATGAGCCCGGATTCCAACAAATGGCTTGAGGTCATGAAATCCGAGAAAGGATCATTGTATGAGTACAATGTATGGACTTTGGTGGACTTGCCAGATGATCGGCAAGCCATTGAGAATAAATGGATCTTTAAGAAGAAGACAGACGCTGATGGTAATGTCACCATCTATAAAGCTCGACTTGTCGCAAAAGGTTTTCGACAAGTTCAAGGGGTTGACTACGATGAGACTTTCTCACCCGTAGCGATGCTTAAGTCTGTTAGAATTATGTTAGCAATTGTTGCATTTTTCAATTATGAAATCTGGCAGATGGATGTGAAAACCGCTTTCCTTAAGGAAGAGTTGTATATGATGCAACCTAAAGGTTTTGTGGATCCTGAGGATGCTAAAAAGGTATGCAAGCTCCAGCGATACATCTATGGACTGGTGCAAGCATCTCGAAGTTGGAATGTACGCTTTGATGAGGTGATCAAAGCTTTTGGGTTTATATGAAGTTTGTGAAGAAACTTGTATTTACAAGAAAGTGAGTGGGAGCTCTATAGCATTTCTGATAGTATATGTGGATGAAATATTGTTGATTGGAAATGATGTAGAATTTCTAGAAAGCATAAAGGGTTGTTCGAAAGGAGTTTTTCAAAGGAAGACCTGGGTAAAGCTGCTTACATATTGGGCATCAAGTCTATAGAGATAGATCAAGGCGCCTGATAAGACTTTCACTGTGCACATACTTTGACAAGATTTTGAAGGAGTTCAAAATGGATTAGTCAAAGAAGGAATTCTTTCCTGTATTGTAAGGTGTGAAGTTGAGTAGGACTCAAAGCTCGACCACGGCAGAAGAAAGAGAAAGGATTAAGGTCATTCCTTATGCCTCAGCCATAGGCTCTATAATGTATGTCATGTTGTGTACCATACCTAATGTGTTCCTTGCCATGAGTCTGGCAAGGGGCTACTAGAGTGATCCAGGAGTGGATCACTAGATAGAGGTCAAAATTATCCTTAGAGGACTAAGGAAATGTTTCTCGGTTATGGAGGTGATAAAGAGTTCATTGTAAAGGGTTACGTCAATGCAAGGTTTGATACCAATCCAGATGACTCTGAGTCGCGAACCGAACACGTATAGTGGAACAGTCATTTAGAATAGCTCCAAGTGGAGCATGGTAGTAGCATCTATAGTATGACATAGAGATTTGCAAAGTACAAACGGATCTGAATGTTGCAGACCCGTTGATTAAAACCTCTCTCACAAGCAAAACATGATCAAACCCCAGAACTGATTGGGTCTTAATCACATGGAGATGTGAACTAGATTATTGACTCTAGTGCAAGTGGGAGACTATTGGAAATATGCCCTAAAGGTAATAATAAAATGGTTATTATCATATTTTCCGTTCACGATAAATGTTTATTATTCGTGCTAGAACTGTATTGACCGGAAACTTAAATACATGTGTGAATACATAGACAACATAGTTTCCCTAGGGAGCCTCTACTAGACTAGCTCGTTGATCAAAGATGGTTAAGGTTTCCTAACCATAGACATGAGTTGTCATTTGATAACGGTATCACATCATTAGGAGAATGATGTGATGGACAAGACCCAACTGTAAGCTTAGCATCAGATCATTTAGTTTATTTGCTATAGCTTTCTCCATGTCAAGTATTTGTTCCTTAAACCATGAGATCATGTAACTCCTTGACACCAGAGGAATACTTAGTGTGTATCCAAACATCACTTCATAACTGGGTGATCATAAAGGTGCTCTACAGGTATCTCCGAAGGTATCTGTTGGGTTGGCATGGAACAAGACTGGGATTTGTCACTCTGTATGACGAAGAGATATCTTTGTGCCCTCTTGCTAATACAACATCTTAAAGAGCTTGCAAGCAATGTGACTAATGAGTTAGTCACGGGATCTTGTATTACGGAACGAGTAAAGAGACTTGCCGGTAACGAGATTGAACTAGGTATGGAGATACCGACGATCGAATCTCGGGCAAGTAACATATCGCCGGACAAAGGGAATTGCATACGGGATTGACCGAATCCTTGACATCATGGTTCAACCAATAAAGGATCTTTGTGGAATATGTTGGAATCAATATGGCCATCCAGGTCCCGCTATTGGTTATTGACCGGAGAGGTGTCTCGGTCATAACTACATGATTCCCGAACCCGCAGGGTCACACGCTTAACATTCGTTGACGCTAGAGTAGTATTGGGATATTTGATGATTGGTAACCGAATATTGTTCGGAGTCCCGGATGAGATCCCGGACATCACAAGGAGTCTCGGAATGGTCGAGAGGTAAAGATTTATATATGGGAAGTCGCATTTTTGGTTCCGAAAAAGTGCAGTTTTTTCGGTATTGTATCATGAAGCTTCTAGAAGGTTTCGAAGGATTCCGGAGGGGTCCGGAAGTCCACAAGTGGGTCCACCACGACCCAAGGGCTAGCATGGGCTGAGGGGAGGTGTCCTGGCCTTATTGGGCTAGGCGCACCAAGTCCTCAAAAGCCCATGTGGCTAGGGAATTGAAAAAAAGGAGGAGTCCTAGTAGGAATAGGATTGAACTTGGAGTCCAAGTCCTCTCCCCCTTGGCTGCACCCTAGGGCTTGGAGGGGCTGTTCCCCATGCCCCTCCACCTATATATAGAGGGGAGGGGCGCTCCAAGAGGACACACCAAGCCCTTGGCGCCCCTCTCTCTCTCCCGTTACTCCGTAGTTCCTTTGTCCTCGTTCTAGTAGCGCTTGGCGAAGCCCTGCTGAACTAGCTCCACCACCACCATCACAACCACGCCGTCGTGCTGGTTGTGATCCCATATACTTCTCTGCCTTCTTTTGCTGGATCAAGGAGGAGGAGACGTCATCGAGCCACACATGTGCTAAACTCGGAGGTGTCGTCCGTTCGGCACTAGACCGGTTGGATCGTGATCGGATCATGAAGAGTACAACTACATCAACCGCATTATATACGCTTCCGCTTTCGGTCTACGAGGGTACGTAGACACACTCTCCCTCTCGTTGCTATGCTTCTCCTAGATAGATCTTGGGTGTTCGTAGGAAATTTTTTGATTTTCATGTTTCGTTCCCCATCACACGAGTTGAGGATGACACATCGGCGTTCCACTCCTCGCTGCCACCATTCGAGGATGAAGCATCGGCGTTCTGCTCCTCGCCGCCATGCGTTGAAGCGAACACGTGGGTGTTCCCAGTCTTGCCCCCACACGCATCGGAGGACGCGTCAGCGCCCCGCTACGAATAGGACGTCGCGCCGGCCCTAGCGTCCCCCAACTTGGAGGAGCTTTGGAAAGAAATGGAGGTCACCTTGTGGGACGCTTTGCCTCCGGTGGTACGCCGCGAGGGATGCTGCCTAGCAGGCCTATGTCGCCCCCGAGAGGTGTCAGGCAATTGGCTCTTTGGCAGAAGGCTTGTGCGAGGGCCGTGTGGGTGGCGGAGGAGGACCGTGCCAAAGCCCTGAGTGCAGTGGGGTCCATGCGCCTCATCTACGCTTGGTGGTACATCGATCGAGTGCACGCTTCGAGCGAGGAGGACTACCTCTGGGTGCCAGATCACCAGACGGGTGAGGTCACACTCGCCCGCCGGCAAGCCGCTAATCAGCACCTCATGAGTTGCGAGGCCAAGGAAGAGGCGTTGTGTCACCGCGCTAGGAAACGGCCGCGCACCAGGGCACTCGTGGCGCGCCGCAAGCGCTCCTGCGAGCATTGTGCTTTCTATTAGGAATAATTTAGTCTCGTATGGTCATCCCATTAGTTGGTAGGAGTACCCATAGTTTTCTATGGTATTGGGATGGAAATGATAAATCCCGAACGTGGGCAAATCCTGAACGTTCGGGACTTTTAAGCGTCCTTAATTAAGTATGTATAAAAGGAACAAGTTTGATGACCTTCTGTATCCGTATCGCATGTTATTCTTTGTAAGTACGTACATAGCACGAAGCTCTACACTATATATCGCAGTACACATCTCTCTCTCTAGTACACGTCTCTCTCGATATATAGTGTAGTATGTATACACATGTGTGAATGCACGTTTGAACATTATGATGCGGTTTTGGTAAAAGTAGAAAAATAGACAACCTTGTGAAATGATTCAATGCAAAAGAAATGCAAAAATGAGAAATGAAAAATCCATTGATTGTTTTCCTGATGAGCTATAAATGGTGGGACCCATTATCATTTGATTTTTTACTGCCATCTCTCTCTAGATTATTCTCTATCGTAGGATTAGTAGTAGTACTATCTCTGACTATATCTCACTGGTCGGTAGGCATGCAATTTTTTCTGACAAATGCCAGCCATTTGATCTATGCCCTATACACCGGGGAGAGATTAGTGGCCTTTGGTGGCACAACGTACATAGCACGTACTCCTTCAAGTGACTCCTACTAGCACTACCCTCCATTCCATAATGTACTAGTGCATATGGACTTTTTGAAAAGTCAAACCCGACTATAATTTGACCAAGTTTTTCGAGAAAAATATTTACGCCTAGAATGCATAATTTGATTCATCACAAAGCGATAGTTTCATAATTTATATATATACTATTATAGATATAACTTGATAAAAGTTTGTGAAGTTTTACTTTTCAAAAAATATATACGCACAATATAAATAGATTTTTTTTGCAAGTACTACTAGTACTCCTAAACTGCTTCGGGATTTTTTTGAAAAGGAGGAAAGCCCCCGGCCTCTGCATCTCCTGATGCACACATCCGTATTATTAAAATAGGTTCGTTTCCAGAATAAAGTCTCAAATAAACTGACAAAGATCATAAAAAAGTTGCCACAACTGGCAAAAATAGGTAAAGATGACTAGCCATCTATCCTATTATTGGACCACCGTCCAAACCGGTTGTAAGTATCCCAGACTGCTATGTACCCCCTTGGTTGTGTTTTTTTCGTACGAAGTTGTGCCGTGCAAGTGCAATTGGAATTCAACTTGACGTGGAGTTGAATTTTTTTTCCTAGGGATGGAGTGTGCCGCTTAGGATTGACCGTAAATGTGGAGAGATGAACCGGACAAAAATGCAGAGAGATGAAATGCAATAACGACACGAGTGATATGATGGTTGCTTGTCTGTTCATTTTACCAGGCCACTTATTACTGAGAGTAGTGGGGTTTTGTGATATGATGGCTTTACTGCCGTGTCACGAGCGGGGTGAAACTCCCCTGCAGCGCTGCCCTCTATGCTCCTACTTCTGTCCCGGTTTACTAGTACCTCTTGTATTTCGAGCTATATTTTTACTACTAGTAGTAGGGAAATAATATACAATATAAGTTCGACGCCGGATTCGGGTTACAAAATAGGATATAATTTTATTCACATGCATTAACATTTTGTCAGTTAAATCTATTGGCAAATTTTGGAACAAAATACAAAGATTAGAAATAAAGCAAGACAGAGGTAGTATACAATAAAAATAATGTAAGCAGCAAGTGAAACGAGTGCAACGGTTTGGCTAAGCTTGTGTACTATTGAAAACTATGTTCAAATACTATACTAATTTGGTTATTTATAATTCCAAACACCACGTAGACACATTCACTGACCAGAAACACGTACGTAGTAGTACCATTTTACAACATTTAGCATCAATCATCAACCTTGCGAAATGATTGAATGCAAAAGAAATGGAAGAATGCTCGTTTGATTGTTTACTTTAGCTTCCTTCACTCTGTGGTTTTTTCTCTATCATACTTTCTACGGAATATCTCACTGGTCAGGAAGGCACACAAATTTTTTAGACAAGTGCCCTTGCGATTGTTACAGAACAGTATGAGATGAGCAGCTAGCTAGTACTGTTCAAGCGAATCCCGCACATCAGCCATTCCATCTATGCCCTATGCACTGGGGCGGGAGTAGTGGCCTTTGGAAGCACACCGTACGTACTAGCACGTACTCCTACGAGTGACTCCTACTACTACCCTCCGTACTATAACGTAGCATGTGCATGTAGACTTTTTGAAAAGTCAACTTCACTAAATTTGACCCAGTTTTTGGGGGAAAATATTTGCATCGAGAACACAAAACATATATCATTAGATTCATCACAACATATAGTTCCATAATTTATATATTTTACTACTACAGATATAAGTAGTTTTCTATATAAACTTGGTCATAGTTTGTAAAGTTTGACTTTTCAAAAAATCTATACGCACTATTTTTTTTTGCAAGTACTACTACCACTCCCGAACCACTTCGTACACCCTCTGTCGATTTTTTCCCTACGAAGTTGTGCCGTGCAATTGGAATTCCAACTTGAGTACTAGTAGTATTACGATAGGGATCGAGTGTGTGAGATGAACCGAAAAAAATAAATGCAGAGAGATGAAATTCAAAAAAGACAAGTCTGATGTGATGGTTGCTTGTCCGTTCATTTTACTAGGCCACTTATTACTGTGAGTGGTGGGGTTTTGTGATATGACGACTTTACTGTGGCGCCACGAGCAGGGTGAGAGTTCCGTGCAGCGCCGCCCTCTACTCTAGTATTACCTTCGTTTTTATTTACTCCACATATTAGGTTTGTCTAAAATCAAACTTTATATACTTTCAACAAGTTTGTACAAAAATAAATTAACATATACACCACCAAATCAATACTATTGGATTCATCATTGCATATACTTTCACATCACATAAATATGTTATTGTAAATGTTCATATTGTTTTGCACAAACTTGCACTGGTACAGCAAGGTGCTATACAAACAGTTTTTCACCCCTTTCCGTGACGGTGTTTTGAACCGTCGCCAAGTGAGTGACTGCGATAGGTGGGTCCTTCCCACACGACCCAGAAACCGTTGGGGATAGGCCCTCCGGTCACACACGCTCGGCAAAATGAGGTCGTGTGCGACCGGCGCGCGATCAAATACGGTTATACAGGTCCAATCGGTTCCGGTCATAAGTACATCCCACACAATCAGTCCCAAACAAACATTTCCGTTTGTTATGTACATTCCACACAGTCAATCCAAGAATATGTTTCCGTTCTTATGTACATCCCACACAGTCAATCCAGGGAAAATGTTTCCGTTCGTATGTACATCCAACACAGTCAATCCAGGGAAAACGTTTCCGTTCGTATATATACATCCCACACAGTTTTATGTATAGCCTCGTGTGTGATAGGTGTAACTATCACACACGCTCTGCCTCGGTTAACCGTTTGCTTTTATTCAACTACATCACACACGATTTGGTGAAGAAAACTGTATGGCATTGGGCTATCCATCACAAGCGTTTTTACTGCTAGAACCGTTTGCAAAGTTCCATGACCCATTTAGCAGGTTTATTAGTTTACAATTAATAATTCCAGTATTACGCAAATTCACATTTCATATCGAACAGTTGTTTAACAATTTCATATCAGGCACATAAATATATTTTAACATCATAGTATGATAGCTACCTGAAAACAGCACAGTACAGCATATAGCTAGTTCACCTTCATAAGAACAATATTAGAACAATATATTCATTTCCCTAATCGAGATCATCCAGGCTCGTCTTATCCACCTCTACTTTCAGTTCAGTAAGAACCAGTTTTGCACTGGCCAACTGGGAAAGTGCCTCCTCCTTCGCCAACACCATCTTAGCAAAGTCTAATTTAAAAAATCTGAGCTCATTCTCCATCTTCCTCTTTTTATCCCGCATCTTCAAACATTCTTGAGCGTTGACAACACTTTCTCTAAGCCTACCTCTGTTCTCTTCCTCATACATGCTCTAGAGCTTTGCTAGGCACATCTTCAAAGACTGTGGCCACTCTTGATCAACCCACTCCAGGTAAGAACACTTCCGTTCATCCTATAATATTTAAAACTATATCATTAACAATTGTAGGGGAAATGGGTTTCTAGAAATATAGAAAATCACCAAATACATATTTTGAAAAACTAAAGAAACAGGTTAATTATGACATATCTTCTCAAAAAGATCAATGTGCAAATAAATTAATTGCTACTGAGACAACAACCAAATTCTAAAACGTCAAAAGCTATAATTAACTACAACAACGCTACAAGTTCTTAGTCGTGTACTATAAATAACAAATTGAACATTTTATAAGGAAGCTAAATATAACTGCAACAACATAGCGACAGTGTTTGGATGACAGCAAATTGATACTAAAAGGTGTGTACATGCACAAATTTAGTAACACAAAACTAATAGCACTAAGGCCGTCCACTATGTATGCCAAAACCGGTGTAAAGACAACTGTTGCTACATTTGGCACCGGTGCCCTGCACTGGCGAGCCGATGCAGGGGGAAAAATCAGGGACCCAGACTCCGGAGCACCTAGTTGCTCCGATGCCCAGTTCCTTCGTGCCATAAAGATTTAGTATTTTACTGCTTGGCTGCTCGGATGTGTGGACCAAAGTTGGCTGCACAAACTGCTGAAGCGGTGCCAAATAATTTTCTAATGGCACCGCTGATGAGATGGAAACATTTTTAGATACTAGGTACAAACTGTGACACTGTTGTCGGTGTTCTGGGAACCAGGGTACCCAGACTTGACTGCCTGCGGCCCATGGCGTGGCAACTTCGACGGCCTGGTACGACCCATCCACAAGACTGCCAAGACAAGACCCTTGCGAAGGCCCCTGGCCTCGCGAGGCGGACGACACCAAGACCTCCGGAGGGAGCGGCCTCCTCAGGCTGCCTCCCGAGGAGCGGAGATTTCTATGCAGGTACCAGCCTTGTGAGGCTGCGATGACGCAAGCCATGACGACCAAGGCCAGGCGGGCGCCAGCGGGCGCAGAGGAGGCAGTTTCCTCTTTGGTGCTAAGGAAGCAAGGACAGGCGTGGGTTCCCGAGGAATCTACCAGAGGTTTCCATTCCATTGCTACAAGACCAAGACCACCAGCACGGCAGGACGGATGTCATCGACGAGCCTACCGCTACGTCATGACCAGAAGCTTTGTAGGCGAAGTCCACCTTTCGTCAGGATAAGATGTACTACTTGTCCCCTTTCAAATTGGCCATTGTGGGATCCCTTCCCGCCTAAGTTTCGAGGGAAGAGGACCAAGACCACTATAAATATTGGTTAGCCACCACCGTAGAAGGGGTCGACTCATTCTCACCCCCGAGCCCTCGCAAGGATTTTCATCCTCTGTACTTGTTCGTCCTCAGCCCCTCGTGAGGCCAATCCACCACAAAGCAGGAGTTGGGTATTACACCGCAAGGTGGCCCGAACCTGAGTAAACAGCCGTGTTCATCTTCTTCCTTGTTTACACAAGTCCAGCTTGGCTAGGCTGTGGGGCGACGAGTTGGTAGGCTTGAGAGGTTGAGTTCTTCTCACACGCCCCAGAGTTCGAACCTTCTTGGGTCTGCGGAGCCCTGAATCAGACATTTGGCGCGCCAGGTAGGGGTGTGTCGAAGTCCTTCTTCCACCTTTTGTTTCGCCTCCGTTCCTTCGCTCCCATGGCCGACGCTCGGCGTGTCCGTGCCAAGCGCCAGGCCGCTCATGTCGCCCAGATGACACCCATGGGTAACAGCGCTCATGAGGACCGTCCTCAGGGCAACGTCGGCCTCCCTTCGCTGCCGCCGCCGCCCAGGAGAAACGACGACAACTAGCCAGACGATGGGGCCGGGGGCTTCCAGGAGCCTTGCACGATCGCCTGCATCCTAGGTGGTGCTCAGGCTCCCGCCTCCCATCGCATCTTCAAGCAGTTCTCTCACGAGGTGAACGCGGCCCTCCCCAAGCTCGAGGCGTCGTGTCCGCTCAGGTGGTCCAAGCACGCCATCACCTTTGACTCCATGGACCAATTCAAGTGCTCAGCCGCCACTGGCACGCTCCCTACGCTCTGCACGCCAACCATCAGCAATGTCCTCGTCACCAAAACCCTCATCGATGGTGGCGTGGGGCTCAACGTTCTCTCCGTCGAGATGTTTGAGACGCTCCAAGTGCCCTATGACCAGCTCCTGCCCACCAAGCCTTTCTTAGGAGTGACCGATGGCTCCACCGTTCCCCTGGGGCAAGTGCGCCTCCCCGTCACCTTTGGCAACCGCAACAACTACCACACTGAGCTCATCGACTTCAAGGTCACCCATATCGGCCTCCCGTACAACGCTATCCTCAGGTATCCGGCCCTCGCCAAGTTCATGGTGGCAACCCACCACGGCTACAATGTCCTCAAGATGCCAGGAAGTGGCGGCATCATCACAGTTGCCTGTGACAAAAAGGATGCGGTGTGCTCCCTCGAGCGCTCCTACCAGGCTGCGGTGATCGAGAACTCTGACGACGAGGGTGCCATCCTTCCTCCTGAGGCCATCCCCAAGAAGAAGAAGCAGCTTCTCCCCAAGGGTCGTCAGGAGGCTGGGGCTCCTGCCGATTGTGCCTCAGGCCCCGCGCCCACTACTGGGGCGCCTTTCCCTCTCGCATAGGAAGGCGCGCCCGGCACCCCCCTCAGGAAGGGCTTGGGGGCTCTCATCTGGAGGGCCTCGGACCTGACCAGTGCAACGAGGGATGTGTTCGGGCGCCACGTGGGGACGTGCTTCAACTCGCGCCTCCATGAGCAAGGCGCGAGGTGCCAGGCGTGCAAGAGTTCATCGCCAAGGCAATCGAAGAGCTTTAGGAGGCGCGAGCCATGCGTGGCGAGCGTCGCTCCGCACCACCGGGTGCAGCTCCAACCCCCGACATGGGCGGCGAGCTGAGCGTCTGCGTCAAGATCCCAGGCCTCAACAGGGCAGCTTCGCAGGGCCTCTTCTGGCCGTCCTGCGTCGGCCGGAGTGGGGGCTACCCCTGTAGCTATGTCGCATGCCGTTTGGCCTACTGAACGTGGCCACTTCGTACCAGCACTTCACGCAGGGTGCCATGGCGGCCCAGTAGGCCAGGCGCCAGGCGATCCTGACGAAGGAGGTGCCGGACCCTCGCGAGATCCCCGAACCTCCTGAGCCTCCTAGGCCTCGGGAGCCGGTCGGCTCGTGAGGAGCGATCTCTGCAGCGCGCATCTTCAGCTACTCCAACGCTTCTACAACGATGGTGCCAGGTGACTTTTTGGTTTGTTCAACTGAGGGCGCCCCCTCGGGCTGCATTATCCACAGGCTACTAGGGCCCGGCCCCGCAGCTGTATCATTTTTGCGCATGTATCAGAACTGGCCTTGCCTTTATGAATCTCCCAAGTATTTCAACTGCATGTCCGGTGCTTCGTCACTATGATGTTGCTGCGCCCTCGCAAACCCGCCTGCGACCGCCTCATGATTAAGGACTGGCACGGCGTCTATGCTCGGGTCCGTCCCTGCAGCGTTGTCAAATCCAAGCGACCGAGCTCTGTCCTGTGGGCCAGTTCCTGTGCGCGTCACCTCCTGGGGTCCTTGGTGCCTTATTCTCGCATGAGCTAATTGCGTGTGGGCGAGTAAGGGCGCGCGGCCTGGTTTGTACAACCGCAGTTTGGCGCTTCGCCGTAGCGGGAGCCGTGCGCCGGGTGTTTTTCCGTGGGATCGTTGCATCAGAAGACTTGGCACGGCATTTGTGCTCAGGTTTGTCCCTGCAGCGTCGATAAAACCAATGGTTGAGCTCTGTCTGGCGGGCCAGCCCCATTCACGTCACCTCCTGGGGTCATTGGTGTCCGGCCTTCTCATGAGACAACCTCCGGAGGGGCATTCGGTGCAGGACCCCCCATCACTCTACAGGTGTCTTAAGCACGCCCCACGCTGCAAAAATCAGGTGCAACCCGCCTTGAGGTAGTGCCTTGTGAGTCCCACGCTGGCTCACGAGTGCCCAGATACACCTCCTCCATTTTTGCCGTGCTAGCCATGCATACGAATGGGGCTGTACACGCCCCGGAGTCTCCCCCAGAGGGAACTCCCACCCACGGACCAGTGGAAGCTCCATGCTCCGCGCTGGCGGATGACACGTTCGAGGAGCGACTATGCCCAGGCACTAGTGGAAGCCCCATGCTCCAGCTGGCGGACGACACGGACGAGGAGCGGCTATGCCCATGATAAAGTGGAAGCACTATGCTCCGTGTTGGTGAATAAACAATTGAGGGCGCCCTCGTGGCCGCACCAACCTCAGGACAGCCTCTCGGCTCTCCACCCGGTAACACCCCACAGCTTTCCCCTCAGGAGGATCGCGCGAGGGGGCTAGACACGGGGGTTGTGCTCAGGCCAGGCCTAGCACACGCCACCCTACCAGGTCCGGGTACCTGGTCTTCTCGCGTCCCCCCAGCCGAAAGCTGGCAAGGAAAGGTATGGAGGACTCTGGATTAGCTTAGACGTTGCTCGCTTTTCCTTCATGAGGGATGTTCGTACGTCAAGGGGGACCCCTGAGCATTGCGACTCAGGGGCCTCACTAGACACATAGCCCCTCGCCCCTTGGTCTCGTCCTGGTGATCCGGACGCCCCAACGGCGGTCGAGGTATGCGCGGGGCTGGGCCCTCCCGACGCAGAACACTAAGGTTGTTCGTATGTCAAGGGGGACCCCTGAGCATCGCGACTCAGGGGCCTCACTAGTCATGTAGCCCCTCACCCCTTGGTCTCATCCTAGTGATCCGGATGCCCCAACGGTGGTCGAGGTATGCGCAGGGCTGGGCCCTGCCAACGCAGAACACAAAAGCACACAAGGAGGAAACCAAGCACGAAATGGAAATCACGGAGTTCTAGCAATTATTACAAAACACGCAGTGTTCAACAAATTCAAGCAGAAGTCTTACGCCTCCACGAGGCACGGTAAATATTGTAGGAATGAAGCTAGGAAGAAGTGCCACCACCGCCTTGGCCATCACCGCCGCTTGTCCTGGTCGCCAGGAGCTCGTCGTCGACGCCGCTGCCGCCATCCTCGCCGCCGCCAGCCTCCATCGCCAGGGCCTCGGGATCGGGGACGTAGAGGAACTTCTTCAGCAAGGCATCTACCTGATCCTTCACGGCCTCCGCAGTAGTGGTGCGAGACTCAGGAGCCACCGAGGGGATCAGCGCGTTGAGGTTGAAGCTTGGGTCCTGGAGGTAAAGATGGCTGAAGACGCGCGTCGCAGCCGCGGTGAAGAGCGAGTGGCACTCCACCTCCAAGGAGTCCACTTCAGCGGAGGCACCCTTAAGTGCTTTGGCAAGCTTGGGGAAGAGCCCTGCAAGGCCATCTTCAGGGGTCGCCAGCGGCTCTTCGTACCCTCCTCCATAGATGGAGCGCAGCGCCTCGCGAAATCCAAGCTCAAGGGAGAGGAAGGCCTCACGTCCTACGGCCGCTTTCTTCTCAGCAGCGGCAAGGGCCTTCTACCTGGCCTCCAGTTGGGCTGTCGACTCGGAGACGTGCTGGGCGTGGGACGCTTGAGCATCAGCCACCTCCTTCTTTAGTGCAGCTAGGTGGCCGTGCTCCGCGGCCTAGTCGGCGGCCACCTGTTTCAGCTTGGCGTTGCGGTCGGCGGACTCCGCTTCACGGACATTCAGGTCCTCTTCCCATTGCTGGAGCCGCTGGGCGTGCCTGGCCTGCTCTTCTCGGAGGGCTTTCAGCCGGGCCTCCACCTCGGGCGCGATGCTCCTCGGCGGACACAACGTTGGCCAACGCTGCGTCACGAGCCTCCTTGGCTTCGGCGGCCTCCTTCCTGCCTTCCATGGTGGCGACCTTGGCCCGGCCCCAGGCCACCTTGGCAGACGTGTCGGCCTGGAGCCACCCTGAGACAATCCCCATGCGCTCCTTCATGAGGCACCTGTCCACGTCTTGGAGGTCGACACGGAGCCGACTCAGAGTGGTGTAGGCTTCGTCCGGGTGCCTGGCCCGATCAGAGGGCCGCAGTCCGCCAGCGCAAGGGCTTGGGGAGGAGGCGGCACCGGCGCGTCGGCTGGCGCCATCACCAGGGAAGCGGTGGTGAGGATGGCTTGGGGCACCAGAGGCTCTGAGCCCCCCTCGGACATGGCAAGGGTGGACAGCTCCGTGGCTTGCTGGCGCGCGGGAGCCGGCTCCTCCTGAGGCCACATCACCACATCCTGGAGGGCCTACTCCATCACGAGGGGGACGTGAGACGGCCTCTTCCACCCATGCCGGAGTCGCCCCGACTGCGGCAAGAGGTGGTGCCCCCTGAGCCCTGGCTCCTTCCTTCCTCTTCTTCACCACGACGCCCATCCTGGTCATCACGAGGGGAGCACTATGGGCATGGTGCCGATTTATGATAAACAGAAACAAAGTAAGGTACTTACTCATCGGGGTCGATGTACGCCCTCTTCCTGGCTGCGGCCGGGGCACCTCCGCTCTTCCTTGGCGCGGCCTTGGTTGGGCTTGGAGAGTCGGTGGGGTGCTCTCTGGCTGGCCCCGGCGTGGCGCCGCCTGGCAAGGCAGAGGCATCGCCTTGAGGGGCACGACCTGCAGGACCGCATCTGCTCCGGCGACCGGAAGGGTGCCCCTCAGGAGGGGTGCCGCCCTGCTCTTCTTCGGGGTCGCCTGGACTGTCCTTTGGAGGGTCCGGGGAGTGGCTCTGGACCTTGTGAGGACCCCAGCAGAGCGTGGGGATTCAACGGCCGGGGGCTCGTCGGCGTTGTCGTCTGCGAGGCTACAGAGGAGCTCGCTCCGAGACGGGGGAGAGATCTCCGCCATGTCTTCCTCAGTCGCCTTCGAGTCCTCCTCGCCCTCTTCGCTGAATCTTGTGTCAGAAGACACCGGCACCGAGGAGTTGGGGCGCTCAGGCGATGCGAGCCCCAGCTCATTGAAGACGGGCATGGCGGCAACCACCGCCTCCCTGTCGGCGCGGCGGTACAGCGGAGCGTAGGCCTCCGGAAGGTCACCTGGCTCGCCCTCGAGCAGGATGTTCATGGCCTTGTCCAGCTCCTCACCCATCAAGCTCCCCGAGCACAGCCTGATGTCGTCCGTCGCGCCCTGGAACTCCCACATGGGGCGCGTGTGCGATTGGAGCGGGGCAAGATGCTGCGTCAGGAACTCCTTCACGAGCATGCCCCCCGTCAGCGCCCTGGCATCCATGTCTGAGGTCATCTTCCTCAGGACAGGCACCACCCGAGGGTCAGAGAACTTCTCATGGCTCCACCTCTCGAGCTGCTCGGGCAGCGCGGTCGGAAGCTCCAGCCACTTGTCGAGGCCCTTGGTGTCCACGAAGACCCAGCAGCGCCGGAAGCTTTCTACCTTCTTCCCGGCCCTCATGAGCATGGTGTTCTTGTTGACCGCGATGAAGGACATGCAGCCGGAGCGCTGGGTCGGATCATGCAGCCGCAGGGAGAAGAAGAGCCGGAGAAGTGGCACAGAAGGCCTCACGCCCACGAATGCCTCGCAGTAGAAGGCAAAGATGGACAGGAGGAGGATGGAGTTGGGTTGAAAATGTAGGGCATGGATCTGGTAGTGCTCAAGGACGGCGGTGAAGAACTCGGAAATAGGGGGATGAGCCCCGCGAAGATGCTGTGGAGGAAGAAGGGGTAAACCATCTGAGCCAAAGTCCGCTACTCGGCGGAGCCGACCAGGACCATGGTCTCCTTCCACTCATTCTCGTTGCTCGCCGTGAATGGGAGTACGATGGCGAGGTGCCCCTCCTTGGTGATGGAGGACGCATTGAGTGCCGGCGCAGGAGAAGGAGGAGAGCTTGCAGCTTGTGCCGCAGGCTTTGACTTCTTGGGGGCCATCTGCAAGGTCGCCGGCGCCGGAGTTGGAGAAGGAAAGAGGAAGCCGAGCTCGATTGGATCTGGAGAGGTCCTCGGAAGGGGAAAGGGGATCTGAAGCAAGGTAAGCAGGAGTAATGATAGCCTGGCGGTGCGAGCCAGCCTTTTTGTCAGTCCGGGCAGTTGCCGAGGTGACGTGGGGAGGCGCAAGGTGTCCGTGTCCCGTCAAGCGCCACGCGTCAACTTGGCTCGCAGGCGATTGGGGCCCGCGGAGCTTCGCCCTTGCCATTTGGCTTCGCCTCGAAGCCAAGCCCGAGCGCTCCTTGGGTCCTTGTGCTACTGTCGGCTTTCTGGGAACCAGGGTACCCAGACTTGCCTGCCTGCGGCCCATGGCGTGGCTCCTTCGATGGCCTGGTACGGCCCATCCACAAGACTGCAAGATGTAGGATCGAAAGTAGGTCTAGAGGTGGGGTGATTAGACTACTTGACCAAATAAAAATCTAACCTTTTCCCAATTTTAAGTCTTGGTAGATTTTAGCAACTTAGCACAAGTCAAGCAATCAACCTACACATGCAATTCTAAGAGTGTAGCAGCGGAAAGTAAAACATTGCATATGAAGGTAAAGGGAAGGGTTTGGAGATGGCAAACACAATGTAGACCCGAATTTTTTTGGCGTGGTTCCGATAGGTGTTGCTATCGTACATCCACGTTGATGGAGACTTCAACCCACGAAGGGTAACGGTTGCGCGAGTCCACGGAGGGCTCCACCCACGAAGGGTCCACGAAGAAGCAACCTTGTCTATCCCACCATGGCCATCACCCACGAAGGACTTGCCTCACTCGGGTAGATCTTCACGAAGTAGGCGATCTCCTTGCCCTTACAAACTCCTTGGTTCAACTCCACAATCTTGTCGGAGGCTCCCAAGTGACACCTAACCAATCTAGGAGACACCACGCTCCAAAAGGTAATAAATGGTGTGTTGATGATGAACTCCTTGCTCTTGTGCTTCAAATGGTAGTCTCCCCAACACTCAACTCTCTCTCATGGATTTGGATATGGTGGAAAGATGATTTGAGTGGAAAGCAACTTGGGGAAGGCTAGAGATCAAGGTTCTTGTGGTAGGAATGGAATGTCTTGGTCTCAACACATGAGTAGGTGGTTCTCTCTCAGAAAATGAATAGTGGAAGTGTAGGCACGTTCTGATGGCTCTCTCTTGAATAGAGAAGGGGGTGGAGGGGTATATATAGCCTCCACACAAAATCTAACCGTTACACACATTTGACCCAACTTGGTCAGACCGAATGGAAGAACTCGGTGAGATCGATTCAATTCAAAATGTGAACGTTAGGATTTTCAGTGGGACCGACATGATCAACTCGGTGGGACCGATGTGCTAGGGTTAGGGCAAAACCTCATCTCGGTGTGACCGATTGCATGAACTAGGTGAGACCGATTTCAGTAATGAGCAAACAGAGAATTGGTCAGGCAAACTCGGTGGGACTGATCGCTCCTTTCGGTAAGACCGAAACATTACGAAACGGAAACAGAGAGTTTGCATTGCGAACTCAGTGGGACCGATCGCTCATTTCGGTGAGACCGAAACGTTACGAAGGGAAAAAGAGAGTTTGCAATCTCATCTCGGTGAGACCGAAATCCCTATCGGTGAGACCGAACTGATTAGGGTTTCTGGCAGTGGCTATGTCAAAGGAACTTGGTAGCGCCAGATAGATCAAATCGGTGGGGCTGAGTTTGACTTTAGGTTTAGGACATATATGGATTTGAGAAAGTGGTTGAGGGCTTTGGAGCATATCACTAAGCACTTTGAGCAAGTAGACCATTAAGCAACACCTCATCCCCTTTTAATAGTATTGGCTTTTCCTATGGACTCAATGTGATCTTGGATCTCTAAAATAGAATTGTAGAGTCTTGAGCTTTTGCCAATCTTTGTCCTTAGCATTTTGAGGGGTCCACATCTCTAGTCCATGTGCCATGCCAATCATTGAACTTTCTGAAATATTTAACTTGAAAGGATATTAGTTCAATGAGCTATATGTTATTATGAATTACCAAAACCACCTGGGGATTAGTTGCACTTTCAACCTCCCCCTTTTTGGTAATTGATGACAACATATAGATCAAAGCTTCGACAAATGATAATATGAATGAAATATATCGTCGCTTTGAGAAGTATGTGATAAGCAAGAGCTCCCACTAAATTTGTGCATTATTTAAAATTTGCTTTTGAATGCAAATGCACAATCGATTAGGACCATGGGTTACTCTTCCATGTCACATACATCTTGGTGGAGCACTCAAAATGATAGAATGTAAAGCACATGCACTCATCACCAAGGGAAACATGATTGATCATACACAAGTATTATAGATAGCATCATTCAAGCACACATTAAAGCATAATGATCAACCATATGATCATAAGTGTATCTCACACACAAGCACAAATAATGTAGCAACCAAACGAACAAATATCAAGTAGCAAGAAAGGAAAACAAAAGCAAGACACTCTCTCTCTCGAAGCCTAAGATCTATACACTTTCTCCCCCTTTGGCAACAAGTTACCAAAAAGCTCAAAAATGCATAGTGCTATTCGGCACTCTAGGCACGATCTTCGGGAGCTCCTGAAGTGGTCTTCAGGCTGGTGGCTCCGGTGTGTGTAGATGGCGTTGAGAGGAGTCCGTCTGCAAAGGCTTCTGCTGATGACTGAGGAGCTGGAGGAGTTGCAACTGAAGATGCAACAGTGGCAGTTGCTGCAGGTGCTGAAGCTGTAGCTCTGGAATCTGTGACAACTGGCTCTGCTGCAGATCTCTGTGCTCTTGGCACTCTGTGAAATGCATCTGTGGTGACTCTTCCTCTCCTGTCCTCTGCCTCTTCTTGAAGTTGCTCAACTGTGGTTTGGATCTCTGTGACCTTCAAGTCTAGATCATAAAATTTTGTTTCAATGATCCTCTCAAGACTTTCTTGGTTTTGAGTCAGGGTGGCTAGTCCTTTCTCAATCCTCATTGTAGACTCAAGCAGATAAGTGAGCTGATCTTGCTTGGTCTTGAGATTCACAGCTGATATATCTGGCATCTTGGAAGTCTTTGCTGCCTTAGCTTGCTCTCGCTTCTCCTGAGCCTCTACAGATGTAGGATGTGACACATCCATGACAACAACATTGTCCTCAAAGTCTGGCCTCAGGGGAAGGTGTTCTCTGTCCAGTAGATATGTGCCTGTACCCATCTTGGAGTTGATGAGCATCTGAATGTGTGGGGCATATCCACATGACCTCTTCTGATCAGCAGCAGTTCTCTTGATGGTTTCAACAATCAAAGTCATCACCTTGAACTTCTCTGGCACATCAAACATATGCAGCAGGTTTATTGAGTGACCTCTGATCATCCTATCATCTCCTGACTTGGGCAACAAAGTGTACCTCAGTATAGTGTTGATAGTGGGCAGCCCTGACAGCAGATAGTAGATGGATCCAAATCTGTGAGATGCCAATGCAGCATCTAGAGTTTCCTTGTACATGTGAGCCATGGAGTTGTGATCTTTCCTGGGCTTGGCATACACATCTCTGTCATCTTCACCTTCTTTAGGGGCATTGATTAACTTGGCCCATTCTGCAATTGACGATTGGTATCTTGTGCCTTCAGTCATCCAGACTATCTTGCAATCCGGATAGAAGTGTGCAGTTGAATAAAATTGCATGACCATCTCATCATTCCATTTAGTCAGCTTCTGATGGTCAACTCCATTCATCTTGAAACTCTCATGAACTCCAGGGAAGTAATATTCATTGTCATCAATGAAGTTCCAGTCAACCCATCTCATGTCACTGACTATGGGCTTCTTGTCCAAAAGAACTGTCTCATAGAAATCTTGCTGCTCCTTGGTGTGAAACCTGTAGTCCACAGCTGTCCTTCTCCTCACTGCATATGGGTCTATCTGTCTCCATAGTCTGAGACCTACATCCTTCCTCAACTTCATGTTTTCAGCCATGGGATGATTGTCATCATGATCTGGAATTTTTGGTTTGAGCTTCCTGAGCACTTGCTTCTCCTCATCCTCTTGAACTTCAGGCATTGGGGCCTTGTTCTTTTCAGCAGCTGGGATGTTTCTGGTGGATCTCTTGGATGCTGTAGGCTTTGGGACTTGAGCTTGGGAAGATGGCTTTGGAGCTGTCTTGGGCTTAGATGAAGCAGCCCCAGACTTGATTGCATCTCCCAAAATCTTCTGAGACTTTGGTGCTGGCTCAACAGCTTCTTCCTCATCATCTTCTTCTGGATCTTTCATCATTGATGATCTGCCAACAACTCTGGCCATGGTCTTCTTGACCCTTTCCTTCCTTTTCTTGCCTCCAGCAGCCTCTTCTTCTCTTGGTTGAAGAGTGAACTCCATAGTTTTCTGAGTAGAGGCTCTGGCTTTTGACATAGGCACTCTCTTGGCAGGAACTTTCTTCTTCATGCCAGGCTTGATAGCAGCAGTAGCATACTCCTTCTTGACTACCTTCTTCTTTGAGGTGACCTCCTCATCAACCACAAAGTCCTCATCTTCAGAATCTGAGGTTCTCTTCTTCCTTTGCCTAGTTGCAGCCTTAGGCAAGTTGCTTGGGGTGCTTCTGCTACCCTCATCATAACTGCTATTGGAGGGACTAGTGCCCTCACTAAGATTTGCTTGCTCCTCTGACCTGTTCTGGCTATCACTGTTGTCTGACATGGCTGACACTGACCCTGTGAATAGATAGGTATAGGCAGAGTAGATGAGCATCACACAGTACAGCTATTTTAGCAAAAAGTTTGACTCAAAAACTTAATTTTAGTTTTCTGCAGATAGCATTTCGGAGCTACCGATATGACTAACTCAGTGACACCGAAGCAGCTTTGGAGTCTAAATAGGCAATTTCGGTCAGACCGAGACGCAGTTCGGTGACTCCGAGATGCTAGGGTTTCACAGAGAAAGTAAACTCGATCACACCGATTCGTACACTTCGGTCAGACCGAGTAGTACATGTGCAATGGCCTGGGCCAAATCGGTGAGACCGAACACTTCAAATCGGTCTGTCCGAGATGAATTCGGCGAAAACCTAACCCTAAGTTTTTGTATCAAAACTAATCTAGATGAAGTTTTCGTTGGATAGGATGATCTCAATCATGGCTAGAAGCATGTCATTAACCTTTGTGCAAGAATCGGAGTTAAGGAATACACAAAGGGATCGAGTCCGTACCCTAACTTGGCGGCGGACTCGCTACGGCGACAACGGCGGCGAATAATCCCGTTGACGGTGGCGGAGACCAACAGCAGGAGGGCGCTGGCGACGACGGCGATGATCCGAAGACCAAGGGGGCGGTAGAGCTGGGCAGGCGCGGTTGGGAGTTTGAAGAAATTTCCAAATTTCAACCCGCAGATATATATACCCAGTCACTGTCGGTGTGACCGAGTGGAATGACTCGGTCGCACCAAGATGCAGAATTGCAAGCAGTTACTGCAACTCGATGTGACCGAACTGTTCTAATCGGTTGCACCGAGGTGAAAACCTAGATCAACCCAATGATTTCGGTGAGACCAAGATGGATGAATCGGTCAGACCGAAAGCCATTAAGAGGTTTTGGAAGTTTAAGCCCTTGACGGATCGGTGGCTCCGAGTGCTCCTCACCCGGAGGGTCCGAATTCGACTTGATCAAACTTTGTGATGTAGCGTGAATAGAGTTTGAGACAAGAAAAGCATAGATAGCTAGAGGGAGTACCTAGGCATTCTTGTCCATCCATTTGGCAAAAAGAAAAACCAATCAATCAAAACAACAAATGGATGTCCTCGAATGGAGAAAATTATGCAACCAACATGCTCACACAATAAGATAGCAAATGAAATATGTGGCAAAGCATGCACAAACACTCTAGCATCTATCAAGCAATTGGTGATGACTAGGTCATCTATATATGAGTTGATTGACTTAGGAGTCAAATGAGAACATTTGATCATAGGTCATACTCATCGTTTAAGCACAAGTGGGGTTACCACTTTTACATAAAGCATTGTTGTGTTCACACCATTAGAGTTGCTTTAGCTCAATTCTTAGAGTAAAGCTCCCCCTAGATGTGATATCCCCCCTAAGAGGGATGAACTAACCTTGGGTTTTGTCGATGATGACTTCATGTAGATGTTGAATATGTGGATGCTCAATGTTGATGTAGATCATTTGGAGCAATCCATTGGAGTGAGTTGCACTTTCAATACCTACATGGGTTAGTCCCACAAGGAACACACAAGGATATCCATAGACATAGAGTGAAATACACATATGATGTTGTCCATGAAAGCATTAGGTTACCTTGTCCCTTGTCTTACCAACAAGAGGGTTTGTGACTCCTTGAACTAGTGCAAGATATGGAAGTTGATTGCACTTGTCCTTGCCAAAATGAATATGAGTGAAGTATGTTGGCGGAGTCACCCTCATGAACTCTCTAGTTCTTCTTCTTTGGGACCCACATCAACTTGATGGGGATCCTTGGAGTTGTAGTCGTACTTGATGAAGTGGAACTTGATGTAGTCTTGGGAACCCACTTGACTAAGGCCTTTGGAGCTTCTTCAAATGAATCAATCTCCTCTTGAAGCTTGTCCTTGCCTTTTAGCTTGTGGTCTTGTGGTGGAAGATCATCTTGAGCTTGTGTTCCATCAAAAGAAGTGGGGTCATACTTCTCTTGTTGAGGAACAAACTTTGTCTTGGGGTATTGATCTTCTTCCCACTCAACTCCATTGGCATTGAACTTGCATTCAAAACCAACACCTTGATTCTTCCGGTGCCTTCCTTGCTTGCGTACAATCTCCTCAAATTGCTTACTTCTGGCAAGGCTCTTGTAAACACCTTTGTCTATAATTCCCTTCAATAAGCTGTTTTCTTGCTCAAGTGTAACTTGGCTAAGAGAATCATTAGTGGAATCAAGAGAACTACTAGAAGCAACAATATTGGATTTAGCATGATTATTGTTACTACTAGAAGAAGAATCTTTCTTGTTCTTGTTGCTAGATTTTACTTGTGGCATGTAAGTAGACAAGAGTAAACGCTTGGCAATGTAAGAAGAACTTTTCTTACGAAGATCATCGTTGATTGCTTTTAAGAACCCATGCTCTTGCTCTAGATTGAGCTTTTCAAAGCGTAGCTTCTCATGAGTCTTTAAAAGCTCTCGATGATCCTCTAAGGTAGTTTCATGAGCTAACTTAAGAGTGTTTAGTTCTTTAGTTAGACGCTCAATCTCCTTCTTATCATTGTCATTCGTTTCATCTTGATTAGCATGATTAATAGCAATTTCATCATAGTTTTCATCACTAGAGTTGCCAACAAGTAAATCATCATCACCTAGCAAATCATCTTCATCACTATTGAAATCAACATACTCGGGGTGTGATACCTTGGGGCCTTTAGCCATGAAGCATCTTCCAATCACTTCATTTGGTGAGTCAAATATGTCGTAGGAGTTGGATGACACAAGTGCAAGACCGGCAACACCTTCATCTTGAGTATGTTCGTAGTCGGAGTGATAACTTCTCTCGGAGTAGTGTTCGGAGTCGGAACCGGATACCCATTCACCAACATGAGCTTGATGTCTTTGTCTTGTGTAGCTCTTTGATGACTTGTCATTCCTTTCCAAATCCTTGCTTCTGCGAGAGGGTCTTTGTTCATAATGATCATCTCTACTCCTTCTCTCTCTTGGAGGTGATTCCTCTCTTTTACTTCTCCTTTTAGGTGAGTCTTCTCTTCTTTTGTAGGGAGCCGTACACTCATTGGAGTAGTGTCCGGTCTTCCACAATTGTAGCAATTTCGGTCACGACTAGAAGATCTCTTGTCATAGTGGGACCTTGACTTGGAACTTCTCTCTTCGCTTCTACTCTTGTAGAACTTGTTGAAGTTCCTGACCATTAGGCTCAATTCTTCATTGAAGGCTTGTTTCTCACCTGATGTTGTGGGAGCATCACATGAAGCTTTGTAAGCACCACTAGACTTGTTGTGAAGCTCTTCCTTATCCTTAAGTGACATCTCATGAGCAACAATTCTACCAATGACTTCCGTTGGCTTGAGATCTTTGTAATTGGGCATCATTTGGATCAAAGTGCACACGGTATCATATTTTCCATCCAAGGCTCTTAGGATCTTCTTGATGATGAATTTGTCGGTCATCTCTTCACTTCCTAAGCCAGCAATCTCATTTGTGATGAGAGCAAGCCTAGAATACATTTCAGCGACTCCTTCACCATCCTTCATTCTAAACTTGTCAAGTTGACTTTGAAGCACATCCAATTTGGATTCCTTGACGGACTCGGTACCTTCATGCATATCAACCAAAGTATCCCAAATTTCCTTTGCAATCTCAAGGCGGCTGATTTTGTTGAATTCTTCGGGGCACAATCCGTTGAAGAGGATATCGCAAGCTTGAGCGTTGTATTGCAACATCTTCAATTCTTCCGCGGTTGCTTCACGATTTGGTTCTCTTCCATCTTCGAAGAATTCACCTTGCAAACCAATACACACAATAGCCCAAACGGCGGGGTTATGTCCAAGAATATGCATTTTCATCTTATGCTTCCAACTAGCAAAATTAGTACCATCAAAGTAAGGACCTCTACGGTGGTAATTTCCCTCGCTAGACGCCATACTCTCCTAGGTTGTGAAACCAAGGCTATGATCACCAAAGCTATGGAAATCAAGGCAATTGGAGACCAAAGCTCTGATACCACTTGTAGGATCGAAAGTAGGTCTAGAGGGGGGTGATTAGACTACTTGACCAAATAAAAATCTAGCCTTTTCCCAATTTTAAGTCTTGGCAGATTTTAGCAACTTAGCACAAGTCAAGCAATCAACCTACACATGCAATTCTAAGAGTGTAATAGCGGAAAGTAAAACATTGCATATGAAGGTAAAGGGAAGGGTTTGGAGAAGGCAAATGCAATGTAGACACGAAGATTTTTGGCGTGGTTCCGATAGGTGGTGCTATCGTACATCCACGTTGATGGAGACTTCAACCCATGAAGGGTAACGGTTGCGCGAGTCCACGAAGGGCTCCACCCACGAAGGGTCCACGAAGAAGGAACCTTGTCTATCCCACCATGGCCATCGCCCACGAAGGACTTGCCTCACTCGGGTAGATCTTCACGAAGTAGGTGATCTCCTTGCCCTTACAAACTCCTTGGTTCAACTCCACAATCTTGTCGGAGGCTCCCAAGTGACACCTAACCAATCTAGGAGACACCACTCTCCAAAAGGTAATAAATGGTGTGTTGATGATGAACTCCTTGCTCTTGTGCTTCAAATGATAGTCTCCCCAACACTCAACTCTCTCTCACGGATTTGGATATGGTGGAAAGATGATTTGAGTGGAAAGCAACTTGGGGAAGGCTAGAGATCAAGATTCTTGTGGTAGGAATGGAATGTCTTGGTCTCAACACATGAGTAGGTGGTTCTCTCTCAGAAAATGAATAGTGGAAGTGTAGGCATGTTCTGATGGCTCTATCTTGAATAGAGAAGGGGGTGGAGGGGTATATATAGCCTCCACACAAAATCTAACCGTTACACACATTTGACCCAACTCGGTCAGACCGAATGGAAGAACTCGGTGAGACCGATTCAATTCAAAATGTGAACGTTAGGAGTTTCGGTGGGACCGACATGATCAACTCGGTGGGACCGATGTGCTAGGGTTAGGGCAAAACCTCATCTCGGTGTGACCGATTGCATGAACTTGGTGAGTCCGATTTCAGCAATGAGCAAACAGAGAATTGGTCAGGCAAACTCGATGGGACCGATCGCTCCTTTCGGTAAGACCGAAACGTTACGAAAGGGAAACAGAGAGTTTGCAATCCCATCTCGGTGAGACCGAAATCCCTACCGGTGAGACCGAACTGATTAGGGTTTCTGGCAGTGGCTATGTCAAAGGAACTCGGTGGCGACGGATAGATCAAATCGGTGGGGCCGAGTTTGACTTTAGGTTTAGGACATATATGGATTTGAGAAAGTGGTTGAGGGCTTTGGAGTATATCACTAAGCACTTTGAGCAAGTAGACCATTAAGCAACACCTCATCCCCTTTTAATAGTATTGGCTTTTCCTATGGACTCAATGTGATCTTGGATCACTAAAATAGAAATGTAGAGTCTTGAGCTTTTGCCAATCTTTGTCCTTAGCATTTTGAGGGGTCCACATCTCTAGTCCATGTGCCATGCCAATCAGTGAACTTTCTGAAATATTTAACTTGAAAGGATATTAGTTCAATGAGCTATATGTTGTTGAATTTCCAAAACCACCCGGGGATTAGTTGCACTTTCACAAGACAAGACCCTCGCGAGGGCCCCCTGGCCTCGTGAGGCGGACGACAACAAGACCTCCGGAGGGAGCGTCCTCCTCAGGCTGCCTCCCGAGGAGCAGAGATTTCTATGCAGGTACCAGCCTCGTGAGGCTGTGATGACGCAAGCCATGACGACCAAGGCCACGCGGGCGCCAGCGGTCGCAGAGGAGGCAGTTTCCTCTTTGGTGCTAAGGAAGCAAGGACAGGCGTGGGTTCCCGAGGAATCTACCAAAGGTTTCCATTTCGGTGCTACAAGACCAAGACCACCAGCACGGCAGGCTGGATGTCATCGTCAAGCCCACCGCTGCGTCACAACCAGAGGCTTTGCAGGCGAAGACCACCTTTCGGCAGGATAAGATGTACTACTTGTCCCCTTTCAAATTGGCTATTGTGGGATCCCTTCCCACCTAAGTTTTGAGTGAAGAGGACCAAGGCCACTATAAATATAGGTTAGCCACCACCATAGAAGGGGTCGACTCATTCTCACCCCCAAGCCCTCGCGAGGTTGTTCATCCTCTGTACTTGTTCATCCTCAGCCCCTAGTGAGGCCAATCCACCACAAAGCAGGAGTAGGGTAATACACCGCAAGGTGGCCCGAACCTGGGTAAACTGTCGTGTTCATCTTCTTCCTTGTTCACGTGAGTTCGGCAAGGCTAGGCTGTGGGGCGATGAGTTGGTAGGCTTGAGAAGTTGAGTTCTTCGCACACGCCCCAGAGTTCGAACCTTCTTGGGTCTGCGGAGCCCTGAATCCGACAACTGTCTTAACATCCAGAATAACATAGCACAGTGACTGTGTCTGAATCACATCTAACAAATGATTTGTAACAACAAAAGTGGGGCTAACCTTCTCTGCACATGCCAGAAGCTTCCTCCCACTATCCAAAGATTCAAACGCAACTAGCTTCACGCATGGAGATTGATGGTGACAATAAGCAGGCAGATCTTCAGCCACCCCGCTCCATTCGTTGCAACTGATGGTCCTAGGGAGCTACAAGAGGAAGAAATGACTCAAATCGACCGCCGGGTTAAAATCCTTCATTCCAAGTCATAACCCGATAGAGAGAGAAGAGAGGCATACCCGGGTGCTGAAAAATTCGTCGGAGGAGGAGGAACCGCTGGAGAGGTCATTGAAGAAGACCATGGCGACCCCGGCGGTAGGATGCAAGACGACGAGAGCGAGGAAGCAAGCGGGGAAGTGGCTATAGCTTCGGAAGGAAGGAAGGAGGAAACAGGGGAAATGTGACTTGTGGTCAGGGAGAAAAGGGGGTGGGGAGGGGGCGGGGGTAGATATTTCGGCGGTAGGCCAAAAATTTCGAAATGTGGAGGGAAACTTTGCGCGGGGTGCCGCCGGACACCATTCACTTTGAACGATTGTGTGCATCGCAAATGATTCTTTTGCTTTACGCGCATGGGACGAGTTTGATAATTCGAATTTTGGTGGAAATTTCCCTGGGTACTGTCCTCATCCACATCATTGCATAATTTAACATCGCTTACTAATTTGGGCGCACAAAAGAGCGTACAGCACACAGACCACACTTACTGAATCGAGCAATTTTAGTAAATAAACAGAGCCAGTTGACCTGAACATTGCTCTAACAAAAGACCAGCATTAAAAACAAAGACTAAGTACGCATAATTTTAACAAAGCCACCGCCGCGCCAGCCATTGCATCGGCGGTGTGAGATGAGACGTCGATGACTTGTCCTGGCGACATGCCTCCGTTGGTGGACTCCGCATCCCCCCTGCTGAAGTCGACCGTGTCCTCGTCCTCGTCCTCGGCGCCACCCTCAAGGTTGTAGTACTTGTAGTAGTGGTTGCACCAGAGCTCGCATTGGTACTCCACCACCGATTCCTCGATGGACAGACTCTTCTCTACCTCGACCTCGGCCACGCGCAACTCCTCCTCCCAGCGCTCCTCGATCTCCGCCACCTCCTGCATCTCCGGCTCCCGCTCGGTGATCTCATGAGGAAGCAGGTGCTCCATGGCCACCGCCGCCTTTTTGGACGTGGGTTGCATGCTGGATCCTGAGGTGGCCTGGAATATCTTGGTGTGTGCGTCCTCGATCTTGGCGTGGATGGGCTCGACCAGGGCCAGGGCGACATCGGTGGCACGGATGGCAGCTCGAGCGCTCTGGGCATTTGCAGCCGCCGTCGTAGTAGCTGCAGCAGCCATCTCGACTGCTGCAGCTGCCCTGTCGGCTGTCACAGACACCCTCTCGGCGGATGCGGCCGCGCTCAATGCGGATGCGGCGGCACTCTCGGTGCAGGCGGCGGTGCTCGGGGAGGACGCGGCCATCGTACGGGCCCTTACGAAGCGTTTCCATGGTGTTATCTTTGCAAGAAGGTGTTGCGGGAATGGGGATCGGGATTCGTGGATTCGGGGGTTGCCAGCACTGGAGCAGACGAGCCGGTGAAGCTTAAGGAGGAAGACTTAAATAGACCCACAAATTTTCATCGCAAACGGTTCCTACATAAAAACTTTGTGATATTGTTGATATTTTTTATTAGCTGTGAAAGACGAATTTGGAGTAAAGTGGCAATGGATGGTGTTTTAAATGTACGAGAAATTTTTTAGTACTAATACAACTATCATGTCAAAAAATTGTAAAATTTCAGGGGTCATTTGACCTTTTAAGACATTTTAAGTGATTTTCTAGCCATTTAATGACCGTAATTCAAATTTGGACTACATCTACATGCATCGGCTAACCATAACGGTTTGAAAAATAATATTTGTGTACTTGTGTGCGAGTTAATTCCATGTGCAGTAAATTGGAAGGAATTTTTAAACATATTGGTGTCATGGCCTGGACACATGCATGGAGTGCCATGGCATTTAAATTCCAAAAAATTAAAAAATGATCAGAAACACATGAAACCTTGCTTGATGTAATGTCATGCCACCAAGATGATGTGGTAAAAAATTTGGCATGTTTGACGAAAGTTTGGACACACACCCCTCACAAACCGGAGCAACTCACTAGAACGCTCGTGGTTCCGAGAGGAAACAATGCATGTTTGATGACGAACGGGAGATAGCTTCCTCTTACGGCCTTCAAATTTTTTCTACATTTAACATGCACTAATACAACTGTCATGTGAAAATTTGGAAAATTCTAGCGGTCATTTGACCTTTTTAAGACATTTAAGTGATTTTCTAGCCATTTAACAACCGTAATTCAAATTTGAACTACATCTACATGCAACAGCTAACCATAACGGTTTGAAAAATCATATTTATGTACTTGTGTGCGAGTTAATTCCATGTGCAGTAAATTGGAAGGAATTTTCAAACATATTGGTGTCATGGCCTGGACACATGCATGGAGTGCCATGGCATTTAAATTCCAAAAAATTAAAAAATGATCAGAAACACATGAAACCTTGCTTGATGTAATGTCATGCCACCAAGATGATGTGGTAAAAAATTTGGCATGTTTGACGAAAGTTTGGACACACACCCCTCACAAACCGGAGCAACTCGCTAGAACGCTCGTGGTTCCGAGAGGAAACAATGCATGTTTGATGACGAACGGGAGATAGCTTCCTCTTACGGCCTTCAAATTTTTTCTACATTTAACATGCACTAATACAACTGTCATGTGAAAATTTGGAAAATTCTAGCGGTCATTTGACCTTTTTAAGACATTTAAGTGATTTTCTAGCCATTTAATAACCGTAATTCAAATTTGAACTACATCTACATGCAACAGCTAACCATAACGGTTTGAAAAATCATATTTATGTACTTGTGTGCGAGTTAATTCCATGTGCAGTAAATTGGAAGGAATTTTCAAACATATTGGTGTCACCGCCTAGACACATGCATGGAGTGCCATGGCATTTAAATTCCAAAAAATTAAAAAATGAACAGAAACACATGAAACCTTGCTTGATGTAATGTCATGCCACCAAGATGATGTGGTAAAAAATTTGGCGTGTTTGACGAAAGTTTGGACACACACCCCTCACAAACCGGAGCAACTCACTAGAAGACTCATGGTTCCGAGAGGGAACAATGCATGTTTGATGATGAACGGGAGATAGCTTCCTCTTACGGCCTTCAAAATTTCCTACATTTAACATGCACTAATACAACTGTCATGTGAAAATTTGGAAAATTCTAGGGGTCATTTGACCTTTTAAAGATACTTAAGTGATTTTCTAGCCATTTAATGACCATAATTCAAATTTGAACTACATCTACATCCAACGGCTAACCATACCGATTTGAAAAATCATATTTGTGTACTTGTGTGCGAGTTAATTCCATGTGCAGTAAATTGGAAGGAATTTTCAAACATATTGGTGTCACGGCCTGGACACATGCATGGAGTGCCATGGCATTTAAATTCCAAAAAATTAAAAAATGATCAGAAACACATGAAACCTTGCTTGATGTAATGTCATGCCAGCATGATGATGTGGTAAAAAATTTGTCATGTTTGACAAAAGTTTGGACACACACCCCTCACAAAACGGAGCAACTCACTAGAAGGCTCATGGTTCCGAGAGGGAACAATGCATGTTTGATGACGAACGGGAGATAGCTTCCTCTTACGGCCTTCAATTTTTTTCTACATTTAACGTGCACTAATACAACAGTCATGTGAAAAATTGGAAAATTCTAGCGGTCATTTGACTTTTAAAGATATTTAAGTGATTTTCTAGCCATTTAATGACCATAATTCAAATTTGAACTACATCTACATGCAACGCTAACCATAACGGTTTGAAAAATCATATTTTGTGTACTTGTGTGCGAGTTAATTCCATGTGCAGTAAATTGGAAGGAATTTTCAAACATATTGGTGTCACGGCTTGGACACATGCATGGAGTGCCATGGCATTTAAATTCCAAAAAATTAAAAAATGAATAGAAACACATGAAACCTTGCTTGATGTAATGTCATGCCACCAAGATGATGTGGTAAAAAATTTGGCATGTTTGACGAAAGTTTGGACACACACCCCTCACAAACCGGAGCAACTCACTCGAAGACTCGTGGTTCCGAGAGGGAACAATGCATGTTTGATGACGAACGGGAGATAGCTTCCTCTTACGGCCTTCAATTTTTTTTCTACATTTAATGTGCACTAATACAACTGTCATGTGAAAATTTGGAAAATGCTAGGGGTCATTTGACCTTTTAAAGACATTTAAGTGATTTTCTAGCCATTTAATGACCATAATTCAAATTTGAACTACATCTACATCCAACGGCTAACCATACCGGTTTGAAAAATCATATTTGTGTACTTGTGTGCGAGTTAATTCCATGTGCAGTAAATTGGAAGGAATTTTCAAACATATTGGTGTCACAGCCTGGACACATGCATGGAGTGCCATGGCATTTAAATTCCAAAAAATTAAAAAATGATCAGAAACACATGAAACCTTGCTTGATGTAATGTCATGCCAACATGATGATGTGGTAAAAAATTTGGCATGTTTGACGAAAGTTTGGACACACAACCCTCACAAATTGGAGCAACTCACTAGAAGGCTCATGGTTCCGAGAGGGAACAATGCATGTTTGATGACGAACGGGAGATAGCTTCCTCTTACGGCCTTTAATTTTTTTCTACATTTAACATGCACTAATACAACAGTCATGTGAAAAATTGGAAAATTCTAGGGGTCATTTGACTTTTAAAGATATTTAAGTGATTTTCTAGCCATTTCATGACCATAATTCAAATTTGAACTACATCTACATGCAACGCTAACCATAACGGTTTGAAAAATCATATTTTTGTGTACTTGTGTGTGAGTTAATTCCATGTGCAGTAAATTGGAAGGAATTTTCAAACATATTGGTGTCACGGCCTGGACACATGCATGGAGTGCCATGCCATTTAAATTCCAAAAAATTAAAAAATGATCAGAAACACATGAAACCTTGCTTGATGTAATGTCATGCCACCAAGATGATGTGGTAAAAAAATTGGCCTGTTTAATGAAAGTTTGGACAGACACCCCTCACAAACCGGAGCAACTCACTAGAAGGCTCATGCTTTCGAGAGGGAACAATGCATGTTTGATGACGAATCGACGATAGCTTCCTCTTATGGGCTTCAAAAAATTTCTACAGTTAACGTGCACTAATACAACTGTCATGTAAAAATTTGGAAAATTTCAAGGGTCATTTGACCTTTTTAAGACATTTAAGTGATTTTCTAGCCATTTAATGACCGTAATCCAAATTTGAACTACATGGACATGCAGCGGCTAACCATAATGGTTTGAAAAAATCATATTTGTGTACTTGTGTGCGAGTTAATTCCATGTGCAGTAAATTGAAACAAATTTTCAAACATATTGGTGTCATGGCTTGGACACATGCATAGAGTGCGATGGCATTTAAATTCCAAAAAATTAAAAAATGACCAGACGATGTAAATATCTGGTGTTCAAAAAACAAAATGTAAAGATCTGGCAAGACAATCGAGCCCCACATGATTGGCACTCTATTTTGCGCCTCGAGGTTTGGAAGGTGAGTGGCGCGGGTTATTAATTAGATACGATTCTGTATTGGAGACCGTCAGCTATTAAGTTCACACACGGCTTTTGCTGCGGGAATCGTGTGTAATTCAAACTACAGTACTCGTAAATTCCGGCGACCGGCGTGTGTACTGTTCCTGTCGATCTAGATTCCGGCCGCCAATAAATACTACCTTCCTCATGTCATCCCGCCTGCATTCTCATCTACATCCTCCCCTCGCTCGCCCTCTTTCTCTCTCAAATCTCTGCCATGGCACCGCCGATCTGCACACGCACCGACGAGGAGGCGCCGCCCCCCGAGGATGCTCAGTCAAAGAGCAGCGACGAGGAGGACCCCTATGCGCCGCCGGATGAGGTTGCGCAGGACCCCCCCCCCCCCAACTTTGGAGTGGTTTTGGGGCCAATACAATCTTTGTCTGTGGAAGTCGCTGCCGCCGGCTGAGAAAGCCAGGCAAGTGGCATTCAAGAAGGAGATGGCGGAGGAGGAATCCAGGTACCAGGCATCCTGTGAATCCCGTGATGCTGCCTGGAAAAAGGAGGCGGTGGACCTTTGGGGGCGGGCTCGTCGTCGTGCGGAGGAGGTGTACGAAGACGGGTACTTCGCGAGGAAGGTCAAAGGCGCTAGGCGCCTCATCGCTGCGTGGAGGTGGGCCGATAAGCTCCAGCATGCCATCAATGAGGAGCTCCGGTGGGCGCCCAACAAAATGGCAAGATCGTTCGCGCTCGTCCGCCAGCAAGAGGCAGATCGGTACGTCAAGCGCTGCGAGGCAGAGGAGGTGGAGTACTGCCTCCGTGCTGGGAAGATGCCACGCACCAGGGAGCTGTTGGTGAGGGTCTACCGGAATACTGCCCCTAGGAGGGATTATTAGTTTTAGTATTGTTCATTTTCAATTTTATGCATTGTACCTAGTAGTTAAGTATCATCACGTATATGTGATGATATTATATATATTCTGTGATAAACTAATGAACAATTAATATATATTATGAATTCCATTTTCTACCTGTTTTCGTATACTAATTTGTATCTAGCTGTTATCATCCACATGTACAAAATGGAAAGCATATTCACACACATGGAAACAGAACATATAAGAACGGAAAACAGAGTACACATATTGAAACAGAGTAATAAACAGAGAAATATTATGATTGCTGTGAATACATAGCGATCAACATCGAAACTACTCAATAAAATAAAACACGTCCATGAGACCATAACCAGCAGCCCTTGCCTACGGTAGCTCTTGGCTCTGCCTGAACTCTTGCAGGCGTTCGTCCAAGCGGTCAACACACTCGCGGTACATCTGGAGCGCGATCTCGAGCTCCAAGTTGGCTATTTCATCGGAGATCACCAGCTCAAGGATGCGATGGCCATGTTCCTCTACTGCGCCCAGGTGGACACCTGGGCCAAGGAGGCGGTCGAGCCTAGCAACCAGCGCGTTGGCATCGAGCGAGCCGTGGACAAGGCGAATAGCGCGACCCATGCAAACGGCGCGGCGGGTGTCCGGTGCAAGTACGGCGTGACCGGCCTCTGCCCACTCCTGGCAAGGAATGGGGGTACTGACGGGACGTGTACCCAGCTGCGATGCCCTGTCGACAGTAGGCCAGCGCCGATGGATCCGCTCTTGCCGTGCGACGCGCCGCGCCTCTCGCTCTGTGGCGCTCCAACGGTCTCACTGTGCGGCGAGCCGCAACCTATCGGCGCGGACGCGCCTAGCTTGCTCTGCGGCGCGCCATCGATCATGTTGTGCAGCGAGCTGCAGCCTCTTGGCGCTGACATGCCTATCTTGATCCGCAGCACTGAAGTGCCATGCACCAAGGGTCTGCTCAACCCTGGCGATGACGCGCATCATGGCGTCGTGCATCGCATTGCCGGGGAGCGCCTCGGCCTCGACGGGCCATGGCGCCTTCTCGTTTTCCTCGTCGAGGAGGTTGATGGCAGAGGAGGCGCTTTGGTGGGTTGGCATGCTTGGAAAAGGTGGATGTGCTATAGGCTGTGCTTGTTGCCTCCGTGCGTCCCGCGCCGCGCGCAATATCGCTGGGTGGCGGCGGGAAACCGGTGAGGAAATGGCGGGAAACGGTGGCGTGTTCATAAAACGCCATCAATTAATGGAAACTTAGCATAGAAGGAACATCGAGCTAGCACGACGCGGTCGGGCACATTGCTCGCCCAAGGTTATGATCCATATACTTGTGTGCCTAACAGAGCACACTATTCACAGTAAAGAGCACTGTTCCATTCAACCGAGTGAACTATATGTCGTATATCGCACACACATTCATCCGGTTGACCGTTTCTTTTGTGTTACCTAATCACAAACAGTTCATCTGAGTGAACTGTATGCCGTATATCGCACACACCTTCATCTGGCTGCCCGTTTCTGTTGTTCTGCCTCATCACAAACAGTTTATTCGAGTGAACTGTATGCCATATACCACACACACCTCCATCTAGCTGCCCATTTCTTTTGTTCTACCTCATCACAAATAGTTCATTGAACTGAACCGTATGCCCCGCAACACACACGCAACTAAAATCTGAACCGTGTTTGATGTATCCACCATCGCAAACGTTTTGCATCTTTTTTGACGATTTTGTTACATCACCGTTTGTGATTAATGCATCACACACAGTTTCGTCGAAGAGTCTCTGATTTTAGTGTCGCGTTAGCAGCATCCTGCAGTAGTGTTGGTCAAATTTTATAAAGTTTGACTTCAGTCAAAGTTAATATGCAGCATCCTACTACTACTACTACTACTACTACTACTACTACTACTACTAGTAAGTTGCACGTGCTTTGCATGTGAGTTGTGAGGTATCGTTACAACACAATTTTAGTAACAAACAACTGACACTTACATTACTGTGCTAAAAAAGCTGACACTTACATATTACGTCATTGAAAAAGGAAAACCTTAGCTGCATAGTGTTCCAATACATGTATATGACACATTATATGTATGGACCTTAAGGTTAAATTCATGAATATGCAAAGATAGTGTTGCGGCATTTGGTCAAAATTCTCTGAAAAAGATATACGCACTGTAAGAAATGGTACATCATAAGTCTTTCACCATGAGTAAAAAATCACAATTAATCTCATAAATGGATACACTTTTATTCAAGCGAGAACTCTAATGGAGCAAGAGCATACATGGAAGATTCTAGACTAAACCATAAATGGATACACTTTTATTCAAGCCTGATACTCTAATAGAGCAAGATCATGCATGGAAGTTCTAGCGTAAATAAGAAGTGTCCACATGCTTAGACAGCGGCTTACATTGAGCGAAGACTAATGATGAACAGTTAACTTGGTAATGCATATGCCCAGGTGAACCTCCTTGGAGTCCCCATGCATCATCTTGGGGTTGACAATCACATGAAGCCAGCCCTGTTCTATGTCCACCTTGCCGGGAACGGAGCAGATCGCCATAGTCTCATTCAGATTGAGGGAGCCACCAAGGTCGCCCTCGTACGCCGGAGGAGCATCAATAATGAGCACGCACTTGTACAGCGGCCTCGTGTCAGCATCGGCGGTGTTGCCCCTAACACACACGACAGAGACGGGGCGACGACCTATGTGGGCCTTGCCGGTGCCCACGGCCAAGAGGAAGATGCTATCGTACTCCTCCGCAACTAGCATGCGGTGGTGATCCTCCAACAACTCCGGCATGGTGAATGGGTAGCACGCCTCATACTTGATGTTCCCCGCGGGCCAGGAGTGTTTGCCAGACGGTGCCTTGAGGTGATGCACGAGGTTGGCCGGTGAGCCCTCAAATGGCAGCATGCACTCATAGTAGTAGCAGGGTGCGTGCGCACATCTGGTCCTATGGTCCGCCACCAAGTGGTAGGCGACGTACCTCTCGTAGCTGCAACTCTTATAGATGTAGGGTACCTTGCAGGCATCGAGCAGGCCGTTCATGAAACGAGAGTGGCTGTAGGGGACTTTGCGCCCGCCGCATGGAGCGCAGGAGTAGAACGCGAAGCGATAGACCGTGTACTTACTAGTACTCCCTCCATTTCTTTTTAGTTTGCACATAATTCCGAACACCACGTACACACGTTCACTGACCAGAAACACGGACTACGTAGTACAGTACCATTTTACAACTACTCCCTCTGTTCCTTAATACTATAAGTCTTTTTGGAGATTCCACTACAATCTACATACGGATGTATATAGACATATTTTAGAGTGTAGATTCACTCATTTTCTTCCGTATGTAGTCCATAGTGGAATCTCTAAAAAGACTTATATTTAGGAACAGAGGGAGTATATTAGAATCAATGTTAGTGGCCAGCCGGTGCAAGTTCTAGCCTTACTCGTGTTTTAACCTTATTTTCTTTCGTAACGATATGTGGCAAACGTTTACCATGAGCACAGTCCTGGCGAATATCCACATAACCGCCAGATTTCCATCCGACGGTGGCCTTTTTCTCATGCCCATGGTATTTGACAAAACTGCCATCCTTACACATGTAACTGCGATGCGGGCGTTTGCAACTGCCATGTCTCCCAACGAACGTTTGCTGGGGATTGGCATTAGCACCGATGGTGGTTCGTAGTCGTTTCACACTCGGGCATTTGAAGTTTGTACTATTTACTATACTACTGCACTCCGGTAGAGCAGAGTCCTGCTCCACTATAGTAGGTATACTGTAATCAGTCAAGTTGTCTGGCATCGATAAGACCCTATGCTACTCGGATGTGTCTCGTAAGTCAAGCGACGTGCTGCTGTTACATTGCCATCGTCACCTGTCCACTTCCCGCAGCACATATTTGCTTCTCCATCCTCACCCGCACATAATCGTCTAATATTCTATCCCCGCTAGGCGTCTCCCCCCTGTTCTGAAACCCAAGCACAAACAATGGCAGAACTAAGCAGCGTCCACCGAAAGAGTGGCTGGAATTCGCTCCCCACAGAGGTAATCAAACTCATTGTTTTGCATGGGGACAATCTCAGTACCATGCCGCTCGCTGCATTCTCATCGGGCTTGTACCATTTACTCAAAGCCCTCGGGCTGGAGCTTTTTAAGCCAGCTCCCTGCTTGCTGATGCCGCCTGATCTTCACAAACGGCATGTCACGCAGCATAAGGATCGTAGGGTGGCGAGCATCAACCCTCTCGACTGCGACCCGATCCCCGTCACCCTCAAGTACATTAACGGTATGTACTGGGTCGGCATGAACACGTCTTGGATGGTGCTCATCGATGGACATGGCAGGTGGATGCTCGACGAGGTCTACACCCGGTGATTGATCCCCTTCCTTTGATTAACACTCACTGCTTTGGCACCACAGCCTAGAATACTCAGAATCTTACAGTAGCCAACATGATACCAAGTTTGATTTTCTCAAGGTTGTAATCTGCCAAGTGTCCACCAGATGTGTGAATTATAAAGATCTCAGGCTAATTGTGTTCATGAACCATAGTCTCGCCTATCTGACAAGTCACTGCAGTAAGTGGATAAATCTCCAGGTCCATCGCAGGATCACACATCCTCCATGGTTCTCTAATGCCACTGAACACAAGGGCTTCATTTACGCTGTGGACTCCTTCTATGGCTGGACATATTGCTGGCCTACTCCAGTCATCGCTACAAATGGCTGTTATAGCAGTATGTTACTCCTTCTTTCCCATGATATCATGATGGCTTGCTTCCTATTGTCGGAGTATAGTTTGAGAAGAGTTAGAATCATGACATTGTTGTTAGAAATTCACACAACGCTATCAAATACACCCTCTATTCAGTAACATATGATGTTTTCACAGTTTAAATTGAACTGCCAAAACGTCCCACAATGGTGATGAGATGTAGTTGAATTTTGGTGAAATCAAATCATCCTTCCCATACTTATATTACTGTCTTCTTTTTGTGGGAAATATTACTGTTACTGAAAAATATTCATGCTCAGAACATGTTGTTCTTGAGATTTACAGTACCAGCCCTTTTTTATTTGAGTCCAACTTGATATGATGTTGTAGGCCACCTAGAGTACCTACCATTCCTATTCCCAGAACCTTTCAAAGATAAGTGGCATGGCAGTTGCAGGTGGTTCCTGGCTCGATCAGACAACAATGAACGATTGATGATTGCTTGCACGTACCGGACGTGTTGTTTCACAGAATACAATCACAGTCACTGCATGGTCTTTGAGCAGGATCCTAGCTTGTTTGGGCCTTCAGGAATTTTTGACTGGAGGCCGGTAAGTAGCCTCGGCACATGCTCTCTGTTTCTCGGACTGAATTACCTGATTAACGAGGAGATCACCAACGCCAAGGATCCTGATGGCAGCGCGGTTCCGTTCATCAGGCAAAACTATGTTTACACAGTGTACCATGCTCTCTACATGCACCATACCCTGATATATACCGCCACGCTCTACAGCCAAAAGTAGGAGAGATGGTCGCAAGTATCAGACTTTGACCTGCTGGCTGGAATTTCCCCCATGAGGCACCCATCTGGTTCAAGCCTTCAGCCAATCTCCATAGCTTAATAAATAGTAATGTCTAACTGAGCCAGTTAGTTAGATGCGTACACTTGGTGTAGTAGGATCTTTATTTAGTTTGATGCATACACTTGGTTTTTTTGGTAGCCCTTGTGTAATGTTCGATTTGGAAGAGAGAGGTGTGTCTTTAGTCTTCTAGCCTACTTACTTCTTCTGTTGCACCCCCACCCCTAGTGGTATCTTCAATCCCAAGGCTACTTAAGGATTATGCAGGGCTCTAGTGAACCTCTAGTAGTTTCTATTAATGGAAAATTGGCGGCAAACCCCTTTTACCAAAACAATATACAAAAAACTAAGCCATGGATGTTGCTGGTGTTTTCAATGTACAATCAGTAATATATTTTTGCTGTTGGTTGAATAAATAGTAGTGTTAGATGATAAACACAATGTTTTCAAAGTCGTTGCACACTCCGATCCTTTAGTGCCCCGTTTGTAGCACATACTATTTTTTCCTAGGGAACAAATTTTCCACTTGTCGAAGACATGCAGCCCAGTGATTTAGGCGCAATAGAAGAGCCCATAATTATCTGGGAGGAAGCTCTCACATGAATCTGGCCCAGCTACATGCTCATGCTCCACTAAATAATAAATAAATAAAGATAAATGCTCATGCAGAGGTTGTTTAAATTTGTGATTTCAAGAGTATGATTTTAACATGAGGGTAATATTTTCCTATGAGAGTATCAGTCGATATTATTCTTAGGCAAATATAGCGACCAATATTCACCATTTTCTTCCTACGACCAGTGGACTATTATCTGGTACCCACTAGGTTGAACCCCATGAAAATCATAGTCAAGTGGTTAACATTTAACAATTATTAGCTGCAAGTTGTAATAAATATCACATTTTTTGTAGCATTTGTATGTTTTAGGATTTGTGCTGCCCATGTATCCCGTTCAAATCCCAAGTACCACAAGTTTTTTGACAAGCAAGCTTCTTTTCTATGATATAAAGTTGCAGGCCAACACTGTTTATCTATAAGAATGCCCAGCCCAACCCAACACATGTGGCGACACCACTTTATTCGAGGTCTTGAATGTGCTTGGCTTCACACCTAAAAAATATAGGTGCTCGGCTTCATTTTACAATAAGTTGTAGCCATATAAAATTAATTCTTATAATCCAGCATGATGAGTTTTTGGTTCTGACTGATCGAGCCGCCAAGACGAAACCTGCACCGGCGGGAGCGCCTGTTCCCGCCTTCCACGGCTAGTTGTGGTGCCGTGTGCGCATCACCGCCCTGTCGTACCCTGAAATGGTGGTGAGGCCATCCCTATACTCCCCCCACATCTTATTCTTCTCCAACGATGGCAGCCCACCCCGCACTAGAATCAGTGAACACTCGTACACCCCTGCACCTACGACCACACTGCCGCATCTTCCCCGGCTCCTGTTCATTCCCGTCCGAGGCCTCGTCATCGTCCTCCGCCTTGGTGCGCTCACAGTGGCGCCGCCGTCCGGCCTTGTCAACATGGTGAATCGGGAGAGGATTGTAGTTGTGAGTATGACAGAAGGGACCCACAAGGTCCACTCCTGAATGCAAGCAAGTGCCTCTTTACTACTCAGATGCACCCCTCGATTTTTTTACTCTAATCTATCTTGCAGATATATGGGACTCACATCATTGTCAAAGTATAGTCAATTAATGACAGAATTGCACAAGGAGTGGCTGACACCTGGGATCCACCAGCTCTATTATTATTTTTGTTTAGACGGGGCATTTTTTTAGGATTTTTTCAGACGGAGTATGATACGTCTCCAACGTATCTATAATTTATGAAGTATTCAAGCCATGTTTACAACAATTTTATATGGTTTTGGTATGATTTTATTAGAACTAACCCGGACTGACGCTGTTCTTAGCAGAACTACCGTGGTGTCATTTTTTGTGCAGAAATAGAAGTTCTCGGAATGAGCTGAAAATTTACGGAGAATAGTTTTGGAAAATATAAAAAATACTGGAGCAAAAAGATACTAGAGAGGAGTCCCGAGGCAACCACAAGGGTGGGAGGCACCCCCATAGGGCGCGCCCCCTGCCTTGCCGCCGCCTCATGGACCCCCTTGACTTGTCCCCGACGCCAAAAACTCCTATAAATACAGAAACCCCTGAAAAGAAACCTAGATCGGGAGTTCCGCCGCCGCAAGCCTCTGTAGCCACGAAAAACCAATCGGGAGCCCGTTCCGGCACCCTGCCAGAGGGGGAAACCACCACCGGTGGCCATCTTCATCATCCTGGTGGTCTCCATAACGAGGAGGGAGTAGTTCACCCTCGGGGCTGAGGGTATGTACCAGTAGCTATGTGTTTGATCTGTCTCTCATGTTCTTGATTGGGCACAATCTTGATGTACCGCGAGCTTTGTTATTATAGTTGGATCATATGGTGTTTCTTTCCTCTCTATCTCTTGTTGTGATGAATTGAGTCTTACTCTTTGAGGTTTCGTTATGTTGGATTGAGTATTGGATTTGAGAACACTTGATGTATGTCTTGCGATGGGATATCTGTGGTGACAATGGGATGTTCTATTGATTCACTTGATGTATGTTTTGGCACTCAACTCGCGGATTCCGAGGTGACATTGGGGTAATCTATGCATAGGGGTTGATGCACGTTTTCGTCCTACGTTCTCCGATAGGAACTTTGGAGTGATTCTTTGTTGCACGTTGAGGGATTGTTATATGATCCGATTATGTTATCATTGTTGAGAGAACTTGCACTAGTGAAAGTATGAACCCTAGGCCTTGTTTCTAAGCATTGCAATGCCGCTTTTGCTCACTTTTGTTACTTGTTACCTTGCTGTTTTTATATTTTCAGATTACAAAAAACTATATCTACTATCCATATTACACTTGTATCACCATCTCTTCGCCGAACTAGTGCACCTATACAATTTACCATTGTATTGGGTGTGTTGGGGACACAAGAGACTCTTTGTTATTTGGTTGCAGGGTTGTTTGAGAGAGACCATCTTCATCCTACGCCTCCCACGGATTGATAAACCTTAGGTCATCCACTTGTGGGAAATTTGCTACTGTCCTACAAAATTTTGCACATGGGGGCCCAACAACGTCTACCAGGATAAAGTTGCATAGTAGATATCAAGCTCTTTTCTGGCGCCGTTGCCGGGGAGGCTAGGTAAGCAGCACTCACATCCCGTCAACGAAGCTCTTTTCTGGCGCCATTGCTGGGGAGGTGAGTGCTTGAAGGTATATCTTTAGATCTTGCAATCGAATCTTTTAGTTTCTTGTTTTATCACTAGTTTAGTCTATAAAAGAAAACTATAAAAAAATAGAATTGAGGTTGCCTCATATTATTCATCTTTATTATGTATTTCGTGAAAATGATGGAAAGGAAAATTGTGCTCAAGTGTTAGAAGAAGAATGCAATAAAATGTTTGGCACTAAATCTTTGAATGATGAGCATGATTGCAATGTTGTTATTATGAATTCTCTGAATATCCATGATGCTAATGATATGCAAAGCCATAAGCTTGGGGATGCTATGTTTGATGAAGATGATATTTTTTGTCCCCCAAGTTTTGATGAGCAAATTCATTATGATTTAGCATGCCTCCTATTTATGATGATTATATCGATGAAAGTGGGTTTGGAAGAGTGTCAACTCTAGGTACTAGTGATCCCACTATTTTGGAAGGTGTTGAATCTTTTCACAATATTGATAAAAGTGGATTTGGAGAGGTCATGACTTTATTTAGTGATGAATCCACTATTTTGAAAGAGGTTCCAATTGATTATGAGAAGAAAGTTGCTATCTATGATGATTATTGTGATGACATGTATGCTATAAAGAATAAAGATAACCATGAAACTTGTCATCATGATTTTAATTTTCAATTGGATTATGCCTCACATGATAGTTATTTTGTTGAGTTTGCTCCCACTACTATTCATGAGAATAAATTTGCTTATGTGGAGAGTAATAAAATTTCTATGCATGTAGATCATGAAAAGAATGCTTTATGTGATAGTTATATTGTTGAATTCATTCATGATGCTACTGAAAATTATTATGAGGGAGGAATATATGCTTGTAGTAATTGCAATAATATCAAGTTTCCTCTCTATGTGTTGAAAATCTTGGAGTTATGTTTGTTTTGCCTTCCTATGCTAGTTGATTCTTGTTCCCATAAGTTGTTTGCTCACAAAATCCCTATGCATAGGAAGTGGGTTAGACTTAAATGTGCTATTCATATGCTTCATGATGCTCTCTTTGTGTTTCAATTCTTTACTTCTATGTGAGCATCATTGAAATCATCATGCCTAGCTAAAAAGGCATTAAAGAAAAGCGCTTGTTGGGAGACAACCCAATATTTACCCCTACTGTTTTTGTGTGTTCACATGATTAAGCTACTTTATTAATCATGTTTTATAGCTTTTGTTTGAATAAAGTGCCAAGTAAAGCCTTTGGGATAGCGTGGATGATAGTTGACTTGATTCTGTGCAAAAACAGAAACTTTTGCGTCCAGTACAGAAATTCCTTTCTTTTACTGGAACTTGACAAAATTCTAAATTTTTTACAGTTGATTGGTATACAAATTTTCTACGTTTTACTAATTTTTCAGAATATGTGGAGTTACATAAGTATGACCTTAATTCATATCTTTACATACTGTTCTGTTTTTGACAGATTCTGTTTTCGATGCATAGTTTGCTTCTTTTCTAGTTTCTATGGCTTATATTGCTCAATATAAATTGTAGAAATGATAGGTTACAGTAGGTATCATGTGAGAAAATTTTGAATCTTGTCTTGACAGTACCAAAGTGAATGATTTGTTTTATCATACTAACCCATCTCACGAAGTTCTGTTAAGTTTTGTGTGGTTGAAGTTTTCAAGTTTTGGGTGAGATATCGATATGAGGAGAATAAGGAGTGACAAGACCCTAATATTGGGGATTCCCAAGGCACCCCAAGGTAATATTCAAGGAAGATCTAAGTAACTAAGCTTGGGGATGCCCCGGAAGGCATCCCCTCTTTCGTCTTCAACATTATCGGTAACCTCACTTGGAGCTATATTTTTATTCATCACATGATATGAGTTTTGCTTGGAGCGTCATTTTATTTTATTAGTATTTGCTTGCTGTTATTTAGAGTAATGTTTTCCATCTTTTATTTCAATAAAAGTGTCAAGTATAGCCTTTACCATGCTTATTTTGCAAGTCTATATGTTGCTGTTTTGAAAACAGAAAGTTTTCTATCATTGTCTGAATTCTTCTGGAAAGTAAGAACGTGATAAAATCTTGAAATTTTTACACATTGAGTAAAAACAAATTTTCTACAGTGTGGTAATTGTTCAGAAGTTTTGGAGTTATGTAAGTATGAGTACAATTGCACTCTTTACAGACTGTCCTGTTTTCACAGATTGCTGTTATGTTTGCATATGTTTGCTTGTTTAATGATTCTATTTAAGGATAGGAGTATTAAATATCCAAAGGCATTTAGTATGCAATGTCAAATTATAATTTTAGTGATTTTCTACAGTAGAGAATGATAAGGTTTTGCATTTGATTTATACTAACTTATCTCACGAGTTCTTGTTGAGTTTTGTGTGAATGAAGTTTTTAAGATTTAGGGAAACCATGATATAAAAGGAATTAAGGAGACACAAAAGCTCAAACTTGGGGATGCCCAAGGCATCCCTAGTTAATATTTCAAGAAGTCTCAAGCATCTAAGCTTGGGGATGCCCCGATAGGCATCCCACCTTTCTTCATCAAGAATTATCGGTTAGTATCGGTTGAGCCTAAGTTTTTCCTTCTTCACATGATGTGTGCTATTTTTAGAATGTAATTTTATTTTATTTTGCTTGCTGTTTGAATAAAATACTTAAGATCTAAATTATTATTTTTGAGAGAGAGTCTTCACATAGCTACTTAATTATTTGACTACTCGTTGATCTTCACTTATATCTTTTTGGAGTAGTTTGTCATTTACTCGTGTGCTTCACTTATATCCTATGAGTAAATGATTGAATAAATTGAATATCATAAATCTGAATTTATATATGTTTCATATGCTTATACCTTGGGGAGTAATAACTTCACATATAAGAAGTAGAGGCGGTAAATTTATTGAAAGTTAGCAAACATAGTATTGGTCACTTAAACAATTCATGAAAGAATATTGAAGGAAGAGAGATTTCACATATAAATATACTATCTTGGACATCTTCTATGATTATGAGCCCCATTAATTATTTTCAAACTTGAGCATATTAGTTGAAGTTGAACAAGGAAGACAACATAATGAGTTATGCTTGGGTATATTTGTATAGAAGTTATATTGTTATGGATCCTCCAACATGTGGTGCTTGCTATTTCGAATCTTTTGCTAGCCAAAATTTCTGTACTAAGCGGGAATACTGCTTGTGCATCCAAAATCCTTGAACCAAGTTTCTTCCATGAGTGTCCACCATATCTACCTATATGCGGTATTTACCTGCCGTTCCAAGTAAATTTGCATGTGCCAAACTCTAAACCTTCAAATAATAATCTGTTTTGTATGCCTGAATCGCTCATGTAGCGACTAGGGGCTGTCAGTATCTTCCATGCTAGGTGGATTATTCTCATGATGAGTGTTGATTCACTTGTCATTCACCAGAAAGTGGCTGGTAATCGGGATGCCCAGTCCCGTGCTCAAAGTCAAATCAAAATATAATATCAAACAAAACTCCCCCAAGACTGCTGTTGGTATGGACGGTACCCATTGTTTCGAACCAGCCGTGGAGTGTGATTGTTGGTGGAGGGGGAGTAAAAACTTTACCATTCTATTTGGGAACCGCCTATAATGTGTCTAGCATGGAAGATAGTGAGAACTCTCGGTCGTTACATTGACAATGAAAGCATACTTCTCAAAATTATATTCATCTCTGTTTTAAAAGCTTCGAGCTCTGGCACCTCTGCAAATCCCTACTTCCCTCTGCGAAGGGCCTATCTTTTACTTTTATGCAAGAGTCAGTAGTATTCCTTCTCATTCCAACCTACTCTTTAGTTGGCAAGCATCATGTGATGGGGAAAGATCTAAGCATATATGGCCATTCAAATATATTTGATCATGGATTATTATTGTTGACAATTATCTATATGATAAATAAGTTGGGAGGCGAAACATTAAGCCCCTATCTTTCTCTGTGTTTAATGGATGCTATTTGTTCTAAAAATATGCTTTGAGTGGTAGCAATCATGGAAGATTATATGATAGTTGAGTATGTGGGATTTGCTAAATCAAAGCTCTTGCATAGACCCTTCCTGAAAATAAGATGAATTGCAATTGTTTGATGACTGAGAACCTAGTTTGTTAGTTTTCAAGAAAGTTTATGATCTATGCTTTAACATGTGAATAGCTTGCTACTTGATCATGAGAAGTTTTATGAGATGAGCTATTGTTTATGATTTATAATGATGCTAGAAAAAGTGATTGAAATTATCATTGATCAAACTTGTGCACTTGCTAGCATTCACACTTCATAAAATATTTCTTTTATCATTTACCTACTCGAGGATGAGCAGGAATTAAGCTTGGGGATGCTGATACGTCTCCAACGTATCTATAATTTATGAAGTATTCATGCCATGTTTACAACAATTTTATATGGTTTTGGTATGATTTTATTAGAACTAACCCGGACTGACGCTGTTTTCAGCAGAACTACCGTGGTGTCGTTTTTTGTGCAGAAATAAAAGTTCTCGGAATGAGCTGAAAATTTACGGAGAATATTTTTGGAAAATATAAAAAATACTGGACCGAAAAGATACCAGAGAGGAGTCCCGAGGCAACCACAAGGGTGGGAGCCCCCCCCCTAGGGCGCGCCCCCTGCCTTGCCACCGCCTCGTGGACCCCCTTGACTTGTCCCCGACGCCCAAAAACTCCTATAAATACAGAAACCCCTGAAAATAAACCTAGATCAGGAGTTCCACCGCTGCAAGCCTCTGTAGCCACAAAAAAACAATCAGGAGCCCGTTCTGGCACCCTGCCGGAGGGAGAAACCATCACCGGTGGCCATCTTCATCATCCCGGCGGTCTCCATGACGAGGAGGGAGTAGTTCACCCTCGGGGCTACGGGTATGTACCAGTAGCTATGTGTTTGATCTCTCTCTCATGTTCTTGATTTGGCACAATCTTGATGTACCGCGAGCTTTGTTATTATAGTTGGATCATATGGTGTTTCTTCCCTCTCTATCTCTTGTTGTGATGAATTGAGTCTTGCTCTTTGAGGTTTCGTTATGTTGGATTGAGTATTGGATTTGAGAACACTTGATGTATGTCTTGCGATGGGATATCTGTGGTGACAATTGGATGTTCTATTGATTCACTTGATGTATGTTTTGGCACTCAACTCGCGGATTCCCGAGGTGACATTGGGGTAATCTATGCATAGGGGTTGGTGCACGTTTTCATCCTATGTTCTCCGATAGGAACTTTGGAGTGATTCTTTGTTGCACATTGAGGGATTGTTATATGATCCGATTATGTTATCATTGTTGAGAGAACTTGCACTAGTGAAAGTATGAACCCTAGGACTTGTTTCTAAGCATTGCAATACCGTTTTTGCTCACTTTTGTTACTATTTACCTTGCTGTTTTTATATTTTCAGATTACAAAAACCTATATCTACTATCCATATTACACTTGTATCACCATCTCTTCGCCGAACTAGTGCACCTATACATTTTACCATTGTATTGGGTGTGTTGGGGACACAAGAGACTCTTTGTTATTTGGTTGCAGGGTTGTTTGAGAGAGACCATCTTCATCCTACGCCTCCCACGGATTGATAAACCTCAGGTCATCCACTTGAGGGAAATTTGCTACTGTCCTACAAAACTCTGCACTTGGAGGCCCAACAACATCTACCAGGATAAAGTTGCGTAGTAGACATCAGAGTAGGGTATAAACTGGGTTGTGCGGTGTCTGTGGCCCGTCAAACAGATGAACAGCCCAACTATTTTTTCTTTGGGAAAATGTGTAGCCCACCATTTCTGTTTGAAGAATCCCCAACCTAGGCCTATATGTTTTCTCTGACTTACTAGGCTGCAAAGCTTTCAAGAGGAGGAGGGATGCATTCGGCCTGGCCAGAATATGGGCAGTAAATCTTAAAATTAATATGAAATGGGCTGTAAATTCCAAAAAAATACAGCAAATGGGGAATTAGTTTTGTTTTTTGTTTTTGTTCTTCACTGAGATTTTATATTTCATTAGATTTTAACATAATATTAATTTACTTTTAAATTAGTTTTAATATCGCTCCTAATTTTGGGATTCAAAATATTTTGTACCCCAGCAAAAATATGCGAAATTTTGAAAATTTGCATATTTTTTAGTTCAATTTTTTTACCCTGGCCCTGACAAGAAAATGGGCAGAAATTCTAAAAATGGAAAATGGGATGCAATAAATTTCATATGAATTAGCAAATGGGTTGTATATTATATAAATAATAGTAAATGGGCTGTACACGCCACAGATTTCGAGGCTGACTAGTTTATGCAAGGCTTATCAACTTATAGTCAACACACGATTCTAGCAGCAGTGACTGTTGGATGTCCAACCAACTACCGTCGTGCTTCTTCAATCTCTTATCTTCATGCTCCATCCGCGTAAACTAGCGCTGGTGAGACTGCCTGCTCCCTCCTCCTGTGGCCGGCTATGATGCCGCGCTGGCTTTACCGGCCCACCCTAATCCCACCGCTCGCCTGGCCATCCCTCTACCCACCCGCACCGCCTGTTATTCTCCGGCAACGGCAGCCTCACGCTGAAGCGAACCAGTCAAACTTCATACTCCCCTCAGCGTGGGCATCCAGTACCGTGTCTTCGCCGGCTTCGGGTCGTTCCATTTCTAGGCCTCGCCGTCGTCCACCATGTTGGTGCTCTAGGCGCAGCGTGGTCAACATGGTCAACAAATGACAACCATCGGAATAGGAATGTACGTGGAGAGGCTGACACTAGGGACCCCATGGTCCATGGCCGCATGCAAGCAAGTGCCTCCTTATTGCGCAAAAAAAATGATTCCTCCCCTGACATCTGGGGCCCACCAGCTATATGTTCGCACGAAAGGAATTGCCTGCTTATTACACGAAAAAAACGATTCCTCCCCATGACAACTGGGACTCACCTGATTCGGAGGCTGACCTATGGGCCTACTAAGTTGACGCGTACGCGGGGTTTTGTCAACTTAGTCAACAAATGATTCTAGCAGCAGTGACCGTTGGATGTTAATCGAACGGCCGTGCTGCTTCTTCAATCTCTAATCTTCTTGCACCAGCCGCCCAAACCAGTGCTAGTGGAACCGCCTGCTCCTGCCTCCCATAGCCGGCTATGCTACCGCGCAAGCCTCACCGCCCCACCCTACTCCCACCGCTGGCCAGGCCTTCCCTCTACTCACCCACACCCCCTGTTATTCTCCGGCGATGGCAGCCTCAAACCGCAGCCGAACCTATCAACCCTCGTACTCCCCTCCACAAGGACATCCACTGTCGCGTATTCTCCGGCTCCGGGTCGTTCCCTTCCTAAGTCACGCCGTCATCCACCACCTTGGTGCTCTCGGTACAACGTCGTCAATGCAGTCAATGAACAACAACCACCAGAAGAGGATTGTACATGGAGAGGCTGACAGTTGGGTCGACAGCAGCATGCAAGGAAGTGCCTCCTTATTACGCGCAAAATAATGATTCCTCCACCTGACAGCTCGGACCCACCGGAAGGGCCTCTATATTTTGCAAAAAAAAAAGTTCCCCTCGGACAGCTAGGACCCACCAGCTTTATCTTTGCACGCAAGGAAGTGCCTTCTTATTATGTGCAAAAAAGTTGATGACCCCTAACAGCTAGGACCCACCAGGTCGAAGCGTACATAGCGTTATCTGTCTGGTCGCGAACGTGTACGTACATAGCGGTCTCTCTGCAATGATGAACTATGGCCGAGTAAGGAGTAGCACGTGTCGTAGTAGAGCCACCGATGTAGCATGTCACGCAGTCCTGTCTATGCCGGTACACATACGTTCAGATATGTTGCAAGAAAGTAAATAGGGTTACGTATGTACATACGGGCGGGGTCTCAAACGCATACAACGACGGTGTCCTGTTCATCGGCAGCCAACCGGCTGGGTCGGAACGGAGGAAACAATGTCGTATTCATCAGGAGGCAACCGACTGGGTCGGAATGCATCCTATTCATCGGGAGCCAAGCAGACTGGGTCGGAACGCGTCCTGTTCATCGGGAGCCGACTGGCTTGGACAAAACAGCTGAAATGGGGTCCTGTTCATCGACTCGGGGTCTCGCATCCTGCAAAACAGAGGAAACAGAGTTCTCTTCGACCGCCTAAGAACAAAACAGTGTCCTGTTCATCGGGAGAGGTTTGGCGTACCGCAAAATAGAGGAAACGGACTTCTGTCCAACCGCCTATTGTCGAAACAGGGTCCTATTCATCGGGAGGGGTGTGGCGTACCGCAAAATGGGACTCCACGGGCTACTGTTCATCCACCATCGACTTCCTCCAGCCTCCACCTGTTACTGTTCATCCACCGCGACTTCCTCTAGCCTCTACTAGCCACCGTTCATCCACGGCAACTGTTCATCTAGCCTCCCCCGGCTACTATTTATCCAGCCTCCACGGGGTCCTGTTCATCCATCCCCAACCTGATGGGTGTGGCGTACCGCAGCACGGCCTCCTCGGGGTCCTGTTCATCCAGCGGAACCGCCTACTACCATGGGGTCATGTTCATCCTGCGGCAACCACCTACTACCACGAGGTCCTGTTCCAACCCCCACCGAGAACTGTTCATCCACAGCCAACCAGCCGGTTGGACTCACCATGTCTCGACTAGTTCTATGTATCGCACGCGTGGCAGTAATGGGACTATTCATCGAGAGGCAACCCAACACACCGGCTGGCTACGTCTCGCACAGGGGCTCGATCGGCTTCAGTAAGCAGCAGCAACGATCGATCGGGTTCTGTTAGCAACGAAGGAGTCGGTCGGGTTCAGTTAGCAACGAAGGAATCGCTCGGGTTCAGTTAACAGCGAAGCAATTGCTCGATCGGCTTCAGTACGTAGCAGTGTGATCGCTCGGGTTCCGTAAGCGAATGCCTCGCTCAGGTTCAGTTATAGCGAACATGGCTCGCACCCCGCACGCGTACGAGAGAGAAACACGCAAACCACATTATCGCTTGGCCCCGACCACCCACCGTAACCGGGAACTCTGCGAAAATTTCCTCGCCCTCACTTTTACCATGAATTTTATCTCATGGACGGCCCAAAGAATGTCATGCAGGTGCGTCTCCGGCCAGCCCAGGACGAAAAGCCCATTTTCTGTCATGATTTTTTGTCATAGAAGTAGGAGCCCACCACATCTATGATGATACGTGTTTTTGTCACAATTATTGTCATAGAAGTGTCATAACCATGACAGAAAAAGTTTTCGTTCGAGTCATAATGTCACGGATGTGTCTTTTTTTGTAGTGCAACCTGCTCAGGAACAAGCTTCTTTGGAATTAAAGTGATATAGGAGTCATTAATATTCTCCAAGAAAGCAGTCCCATTATAAAAAGCAGCTGCCAAATTATAGAAATCCTCACAAATAATGTGCCAACATTTAAAAAAAAAGAGACCAATGAAACCATCAGGGCCGAGGGCTTTATCAATGGGCATATGTTTGACAGTCAAATCCATCTTCTCCTTCTCAAAGGGTTCAATTAAGAATTCCAACCCCTCCACTGGAAGTAATAGAGCATTAAGATCAAAACCCATGACAATTCCTCTTGAGACTCCCATTCTGTTTTTAAAACAATTCCAAATGATGCCTTCCATTTGAGAATATTCAGACACTAATGACCCATCACATAATTGCAATCTAGCAATAGAATTTCTTCTGTGTCTCTCAGTGGCCATAGCATGAAATAACTTTGTGTTTTCACCACCCACTTTAATATATCTTATGGCATCTCTTTTTCCGGTAAATGAATTGCATATGCAACAGCTTTTCCACATGCAATTTGACAATTTCCTAAAGTTAAACTCGGGTCTGAAGAGAGGCCTAATCTCTTCTAGTTCATCAAGGCAAAGAACTACCTGATTACATTTGGCAATGAGATTTTTTAACTTGGAAATATTCATCTGCCATTTCTTTAAAGCCATCCTCAGGGTTTTGAGCTTATCAACAATCACAACAGTAATATGCATTTTCCTGGATGGCATTTCCCATGAGTGCTTAACACAATCCATAAAACCTTCCATTTCCACCCAATAATTCTCAAACCTAAAAAGGTTAGTCTTAGGGATAGCTGTTTTGATGGTAACCACATAGGGAATATGATCAGAGGCTGTCCTGGCCAGAGGTAAAACTTATGTCATGGGATAGCAGGATATCCAGTCAGCAGAAGTGAGAAAACAACCAAATTGCTCTAATAAAGGGTTGTCCTGCATGTTGGACCAGGTAAATGACCTCCCCTTGAGAGGAAGTTCCAAAAGGCCCAAGTGCCCAATAATCTCATTAAAGATGAAGATATCATTCAAGTCCCCACCAGGTATATTTCTATTATCCATTGATCTAATAAAATTAAAGTCCCTAATGAGAAGCCAGTTTTCAGCCAGAGGTATAGAAAGATTATATAGTCAGTTTACAAATTGGTCCCTGACTTCTCCTTGACAAGGGCCATATACAGACACTAGGGTCCACTGTTCATTGTTTTGTTTGGAAGTAAATTTGACAACCACAACAAATTGTTGCACTTCCACTAGAGCCCCCCAAAAGACAGCTGAATTCCAAACCACAAGAATACCCCCAGAGGCACCCACAGAAGGTGAGTGAGCAAAATTATCAAATCTTTTGGGGCAAAAACTCTTGGTGGATTTAATATCAAAGGAAGAACATTTAGTTTCTTGGAAGCAAGCAACAGCACATTGGCTCTCATCAATTTTTTGCCTTACTGCTCTTTTCCTAGCCTCAGAATTCAAACCTCTGACATTCCAGCAAAGGACATTCCTGCTTGTACATGACCTATTACTCATGATAAAATAGACTAGAAAGTAACATGACAGCATGATACATAATATCATACATGGAGAGTTTGCACACAAAAGTATCACTAGACTTATTACATAAACCAACAGTCTGCTGAAAGTAACAAATAAAGATGGCAGAATTAAAGGTTTGCCAGGCCCTCTGCCTCATAGGAGGACTAATCATTAGTAGTAGTGTTCTTGGAGTCCAGGGGATCTTCCATAAGCTTCTCCTCAGTCAGAAGCTTCCCCTCTATGCCAATACCACAACCAATGTGCTAAAGTTGTTTGATTGGAGTTGGAGGAGGAAGATCAGAGGCCCCTTCCTCAGGCAGATCTTCAGAAAGAGCTTCAGTGGCCCCCTCCTGGGGCTGGTCATCACTTAAGATTTCACTGAAAGGCTTGCACTTGGGCTTCATCCTCTTAGGATGCAAGGGTAGCTCCTGAAATGTTGGCTTGAAGCCATCTCTCTCTGCACCGAACCATGCGTACACATATGAACAGAAGTTTCCACAATAGGTGTAGGTGTCAAAGTCTTCCTAGGCTTTCTTGCTTTCTTCATACATTGAGGAGACGAAGAGAAACTCTCCTCAACAGCCACAACTGAGACATCAAAATGCATCCCAATAGAATTGGACTGGGAATGAGCATGATCAACAGTGGGGAAAAGTTCTCTAGCAATAGATCGAGGTGCCTGACACTCAAGTGGCTCCTTCCAAGTCAGACGTGGCACACAATCATCCTAAAAGGCCAACTCCCAGCTCCTCTTGGACAGAACCACAGGCTCAAAAAACTGCATAGGCAGAGGTTTGGGCACTTCAGTTATGACAGAGCAATCAAGGAGAGTCTCAAAAGATCTTTTCCACTCAAGCTCTGGAGGCAGAGGAGGTCCAAAGGCAATCTTAGCTTCCCCTGCTACTTGTGAGCGGCGTTGGGATTTCCTCAAAGAGGAGAGGACGATGCAGTACAGTAGAGATAAGTATTTCCCTCAATTAAGAACCAAGGTTATCAATCCAGTAGGAAAACCATGCAACACCTTGTTAGCAGTACCTACACACAAAATAACAAATACTTGCACCCAACGCAAACAAGGGGTTGTCAATCACTTGGCGGTTAATTAGAAGGATCAAATCTCGTAGTGATAGATAGATAAACAAAAACATAAAATATAATGAAGGTAAATAAATTGTAGCAAGGTATTTTTGGATTTTAATATATGATTAAAATAGACCCAGGGGCCATAGTTTTCACAAGAGGCTTCTCTCTTGAACATAGCATATCGTGGGTAAACAAATTATTGTTGGGCAATTGATAGAAAAGCGAATAATCATGATGATATCCAAGGCAATGAACATGTATATAGGCATCATGTCCGAGACAAGTAGGCCGGCTCTTGCCTGCATCTACTACTATTACTCCACACATCGACTGCTATCCAATATGCATCTAGAGTATTAAGTTCATAAAGAACGGAGTAGCGCCTTAAGCAAGATGACATGATGTAGACAAAGTAAACCCAATTAATATGAATAAACCTCATCTTTTTATCCTTAATGGCAACGATACAAGTCATGTCATGTCCCTTTCTGTCACTAGAATTGAGCAACGCAAGATCGAACCAATCACAAAGCACCTCTCCCATTGCAAGATAAATCAATCTAGTTGGCCAAAACAAACGGATAGATCAGAAAGAAATACAAAGCAATAACAATCATGCATAAAAGAGTTCACAGAAGACTCAAATAATATTCATGGATAATCTGATCATAAACTCACAATTCATCGGATCCCAACAAACACACCGCAAAAAAGGATTACATCGAATAGATCTCCAAGAACATCGAGGAGAACATTGTATTGAAGATCAATAAGAGAGAAGAGAAGCCATCTAGCTAGTAGCTATGGACCCGTAGGTCTGTGGTAAACTACTCACACATCATCGGAGGGGCAGCAAGGTTGATGTAGAGGCCCTCCGTGATCGATTCCCCCTCCGGCAGAGTATCAGAAAAGGTCTTCAGATGGGATCTCCGAAGAACAGAAACTTGCGGTGGCGGAAAAAGTATTTTGGGTGGCTCTATGATGTATGGGGAATATTTGAGAATTTATAGAGGCATAATTAGGTCAAGAGGTGCCACGAGGGGCCCACAAGCCTGGGGCACGCCTCCTGAGCTTGTCGCTCCCTCGTGGCTCGTCAGGTCATCTCCTGAACCTTCTAGGGTCTCTTCTGGTCCAGAAAAAATTAATCCAAAGTTTTTTCTCCATTTGGACTCTGTTTGATATTGATTTCCTGAAAAGCCAAAAACAAGCAAAAAACAGCAACTGGCACTAGGTTAATAGGTTAGTGCCAAAAAATGATATATAATTGCATAATAAACATCCAAGATTGATACTATAAAAGCATGGAACAATAAAAAATTATAGATACGTTGGAGATGTATCAAGCATCCCCAAGCTTAATTCCTACTCGTCCTCAAGTAGGTAAATGATAAAAATAGAATTTTTGATGTGGAATGCTACCTATCATATTCATCATGTAATCTCTCTTGTGTGGCATGAATATTAAGATCCAAATGATTCAAAGCAATAGTCTATAATTTGACATAAAAACATCAATACTCAGGCATACCAACAAACAATCCTGCCTTTCAAAATATCAATGCTAAAGAACGTTATCCCTACAAAATCATATAGCCTTGTCATGCTCCATCTTCTTAACACAAAGTATTTATCATGCACAACCTTGATGACAAGATGAGCAATTGGTTCATACTTTTTAACACGCTTCAGCTTTTTCAACCCTCACGCAATACATGAGCGCAAGCCATGGATATAGCACTATGGGTGGAATAGAGTATGGTGATAGAGATAATATGGAGAAGACAAAAAAGGAGAAAGTCTCACATTGACGAGGCTAATCAATGGGCTATGGAGATGCCCATCAATTGATGTCACTGCAAGGAGTAGGGATTGCAATGCAATGGATGCACTAAGATCTATATGTGTATGAAAGCTCAAAAAGAAAACTAAGTTGGTGTGCATCCAACTTGCTTGCTCATGAAGACCTCAGGCATTTGAGGAAGCTCATCATTGGAACATACAAGCCAAGTTTTATAATGAAAAATTCTCACTAGTTATATGAAAATGAAAGCATATGAGACTCTCTATATGAAAAACATGGTGCTACTTTGAAGCACAAGTGTGGAAAGGATAACAATGCCCTTTCTCTCTTTTTCTCTCATTTTTTTCTTTTCTCTTTTTTTCTTTTTTTTGTTGGGCTCTTTTTGGCCTCTTTTTTTATGGGCTCTTTTTGGCCTCTCTTTTTTATTTCCTCCCTTGGGACAATGCTCTAATAATGAATAACGATGACCATCACACTTCTATTTACTTACAACTCAAAATTACAACTCGATACTAGAACAAAACATGACTCTATATGAATGCCTCTGGCGGTGTATCAGGATGTGCAATGATCTAGCGTAACATGTATAAGAAATGATGAACGGTGGCTGAGCCACAAATACTATGTCAGCTATGTGATCATGCAAAGCAATATGACAATGATGATGTGTGTCATAAAAACGGAACAGTGGAAGTTGCATGGCAATATATCTCAGGATGGCTATGGAAATGCCGTAATAGGTAGGTAAGGTGGCTGTTTTGAGGAAGATATAAGGAGGCTTATGTGTGGTAGAGTGTATCATCTATGAAGTTTGGATGCACCGACGAAGTTTGCACCACATCTCGAGGTGAGAAAGGGCAATGCAAGGTACCGGAGAGGCTAGTAAATTGCGGAAAGGTGAGAGTGCATATAATCCATGCACTCACATTAGTCATAAAGAACTCATGTACTTATTGCAAAAGTTTATTAGCCCTCGAAGCAAAGTACTACTACGCATGCCCCTAGGGGGGAGGTTGGTAGGAGTTAACTATCGTGCGCCCCCGACCTTCACGCAAAGGAAGACACTCAATAATAAGTCATGCTCCAACTTCATATCATAACGAGAGACCATACGTGCATGCTTCGAGAATCATGAAACTTAACACCAATATTCTTACTAAACCACAATCATTCACTAGTACCTCCCACATATTACCATCTTTATATCACAAAACTATTGCAAGGAATCAAACTTATCATATTCAATGATCTACATGAAAGTTTTTATTATATCCCTCTTTAATACCTATCATATTAGGACCAAATTCATATCCCATGCTAATTGCAATTAATATTTATAAAACAATCAAAATGATATAAGTGAAGCTTGGGAGTGCAACTATTTCTTTAAAATACAACCACCGTCGTGCTCTAAAAGATATAAGTGAAGCACTAGAGCAACTGCCTAGCTCAAAAGATATAAGTGAAGCACATAGAGTATACCAGCAAATCACAAATAATGTGTGTCCCTCTCAAAAAGGTGTGTTCAGCAAAGATGATTGTGGAGAACTAAAAAGCAAACAAAGTAAAGACTCATATAATACACGATGCTCCAAGCAAAACTCATATCATGTGATGAATAAAAATATAGCTCCAAGTAATTTACCGATAGTTGGTAGAAGAAAGAGAGGGTGCCTTCCGGGGCATCCCCAAGCTTAGATGCTTGGGAGTCCTTGAATATTACCTTGGGGTGCCTCGAGCATTCCCAAGATCAGTCTCTTGCCACTCCTTATTCCTTCATCCCTCGTGATCTCACTCAAAACATGAAAACTTCAGCACACAAAACTCAACAGAAAACTTGCGAGATCCGTTAGTATAACAAGCAAATCACCACTTTAGGTACTATTGTAAACCCATTCATATTTTATTATTGCATTGTACCAACTGCATTATAACTTCACCATGGCTTATACCCCCCGATACAATCCATAGATTCATCAAAACAAGCAAACAATGCAACGAAAACAGAATCCATCAAAAGCAGGACCGTCTATAATGATTCGAAGAAATAACCATACTTATGTAACTCCAAAAATTCTGAACAATTAGGACAACATGGGAAATTTGTTTATCAATCATGTGTAAAAATTCAGAAATTTATTACACTCCAGTGAATCTCAACAATTCTGCTACTCAGTGCATAAGTTTCTGTTTTCTCACAGAATCAAAGCAACTATTATCCAAATCATCCCAAAGGCTTTACTTGGCACAAACACTGATTTAAACACAAAAACACAACCATAATAGTAGCATAATTGTTTGCACACCAAAAAAGGGAAAGAAACTATTGGGTTGTCTCCCAATAAGCTCTTTCTTTATATCCATTAAGATAGGCTTGAGATTTCAATGATGCTCACACGAAAGATAATAATTGAAACACAAAGAGAGCATCATGAAACATGCGACAAACACATTTAAGTCTAACTCTCTTCCTATGCATAGGCATTTTATAAGCAAACAAATTATCGAGACACGAAATATCTAGCATATGCAAGCAAGAAGAAAGAAACAATAACAATCTCAACATGAAGAGAGGTAATTTAGTAACATGAAGATTTCTACAACCATATTTTCCTCTCTCATAATAATCACATGTGGGATCGTGATCAAATTCTAAAATATAGCTATCATATAAAATATTCTCTTCATGATCCACATGCATAAAAGTTTTACAATCTTCCAAGGTAGTGGGATTAACATCAACTAAAGTCATAACCTCTCCAAACCCACTTTTATCAAAAAATTCATAAGATTGAACACTCTCCAAATACGTGGGATTATTTTTACCTAAAGTTGACACTCTTCCTAACCCACTTTCTATATTATTGCAAACATTATAATAAATGACATATTCATCATGAGGCTTAAATAAATTTTCAAGATCATAAGAAGCATCACTCCAATCATGATCATTACAATGAGTAGTGGACATAACAAAATCATCATCCCCAAGCTTAGGTTTTTGCATATCATTAACACAATTCACATTAACAGAATTTATAGTAACGTAATTGCAATCATGCTTTTCATTCAAGTATCTATCATGAATCACTTTATAAATTTCTTCTTTTAACACTTCATCACAATTTTTAGATTCACGAATTTCAAGCTAAACTTCATAAAGATAATCTAGTGCACTCAACTCACTAGAAATTGATTCATCATAATTGGATCTTTTAAAAAGATTAACAAGAGGATGAGGATTCATCTTATTTTTCTTATTTCTTTCTTGTTCTTTTGGGTGTTGACATGAAGGCAAAAAGCAAGCAAATGAGCAAACAAGCAAAAAGGCAAACAGAAAATATTTTTGTGTTTTTGTGAAAATGTTTTAGAAGTGGGGGAGACGAAAACGAGAGGAAAATCACAAATAAAAGTAAATGCAAGGAGATGAAAGTTTATGCGATGGTACTTGATAGGTGTTGGTGATGTCTCCCCGACAACGGCGCCAGAAATTCTTCCTGCTACTTGTGAGTTGCGTTGGGATTTCCTCAAATAGGAGAGGATGATGCAGTACAGTAGAGATAAGTATTTCCCTCAGTTAAGAACCAAGGTTATCAATCCAGTAGGAGAACTATGCAACACCTCATTAGCAGTACCTACACACAAAATAACAAATACTTGCACCCAACACAAACAAGGGGTTGTCAATCCCTTGGCGGTTAATTGCAAGGATCAAATCTCGTAGTGATAGATAGATAAACAAAAACACAAAATAATATAAAGGTAAGTAAATTGCATCAAGGTATTTTTGGATTTTAATATATGATTAAAATAGACTCGGGGGCCATAGTTTTCACCAGAGGCTTCTCTCTTGAACATAGCATACGGTGGGTAAACAAATTATTGTTGGGCAATTGATAGGAAAGCGAATAATCATGACGATATCCAAGGCAATGAACATGTATATAGGCATCACGTCTAAGACAATTAGACGGACTCTTGCTTGCATCTACTACTATTACTCCACACATCGACCGCTATCCAACATGCATATAGAGTATTAAGTTCATAAAGAACAAAGTAACGCGTTAAACAAGATGGCATGATGTAGACAAAGTAAACCCAATTAATATGAATAAACCCCATATTTTTATACTTAATGGCAATGATACAAGTCGTGTCATGTGCCTTTCTGTCACTAGAGTTGAGCAATGCAAGATCGAACCCATCACAAAGCACCTCTCCCATTGCAAGATAAATCAATCTAGTTGGCCAAACCAAATGAATAGATCGGAGATAAATACAAAGCTATAACAATCATGCATAAAAGAGTTCACAGAAGACTCAAATAATATTCATGGATAATCTGATCATAAACTCACAATTCATAGGATCCCAACAAACACACCGCAAAAAAGGATTACATCGAATATATCTTCAAGAACATCGAGGAGAACATTGTATTGAAGATCAAAGAGAGAGAAGAAGCCATCTAGCTACTAGGTCTGTGGTAAACTACTCAGACATCATCGGAGGGGTAGCAAGTTTGATGTAGAGGCCCTTTGTGATCGATTCCCCCTCCAGTAGAGTACCAAAAAAGGATTCCAGATGGGATCTCCGAAGAACAAAAACTTGCGGCGGCGGAAAAAGTATTTCGGGTGGTTCTCTGATGTATGGGGAATATTTGAGAATTTACAAAGGCAGAATTAGGTCAAGAGGTGCCACGAGGGTCCCACAAGCATGGGAGCTCCTCCCGAGCTTGTCGCTCCCTCGTGGCTTGTCACGTCTTCTCCCGAACCTTCTAGGGTCTCTTGTGGTCCAGAAAAAATTAATCCAAAGTTTTTTCTTAGTTTGGACTCAGTTTGATATTGATTTCCTGAAAAGACAAAAACAAGAAAAAAATAGCAAGTGGCACTGGGCACTAGGTTAATAGGTTAGTCCCAAAAAATGATATATAATTGCATAATAAACATCCAACATTGATACTATAATAGCATGGAACAATAAAAAAATTATAGATACGTTGGAGACGTATCACCCCCATACAAAAATCCTGATGAACAAGCTGCAAAGGAGGCTGATAGACCACAATTGCCCATTCATTTGGATTGTGCACCAGCCGAACAGGCTTATCATCCTGTAGCACCACCACCTTTTGTTCTATCACTAGTTGTTCCTCTCAAGCCAAAAAAAGATGGCTGATTAATGACAATCGACTCTTGTTCTTGAACAGGGTCATTCTGTTGTTCATTGTGGTGGTCCTCTCCAATGTTCCAAGCATTGTGCCCCCAATTATCTTCAGCAATCTTTGCAGGCTCATGTGTTCATTGTCATATGTCTCTACATGATCATATAGCTGACATAGTATTTGTGGCTCAGCCACCGTTCATCATTATCATACATGTTATGCTAGCATCATTGCACATCCTGGTACACTGCCAGAGGCATTCATATAGAGTCATGTTGTTCTAGTATCGAGCTGTAATTTTGAGTTGTAAGTAAATAAAAGTGTGATGATCATCATTATTAGAGCATTGTCCTAGTGAGGAAAGGATGATGGAGAGTATGATTCCCCCATAAGTCGGGATGAGGAACCGGACGAAAAAAGAGAGGCCAAAAAGAGTCCAACAAAAAAATGAGAGAAAAAGAGAGAAGGGGCAATGTTACTATCCTTTTCCACACTTATGCTTCAGAATAGCACCATATTTTTCATATAGAGAGTCTCCTATGTTGTCACATTCATATACTAGTGGGAATTTTTCATTATAGAACTTGGCTTGTATATTCCAATGATGGGCTTCCTCAAATGCCTGAGATCTTCATGAGCAAGCAAGTTGGATGCACACCCACCTAGTTTCCATGTTGAGCTTCCATACACTTATAGCTCTTAGTGCATCCATTGCATGGCAATCCCTACTCCTTGCATTGACATCAATTGATGGGCATCTCCATAGCCCATTGATTAGCCGCATCGATGTGAGACTATCTTCCTTTTCCTGACTTCCCCTTATTGATCTCTATCACCGCATTCTATTTCACCCATAGTGCTATGTCCATGGCTCACGCTCATGTATTGTGTGAGGTTGAAAAAGCTAAAGCGCGTTAAAATGTATGAACCAATTGCTCAGCTTGTCATCGGGGTAGTTCCTGATTAATACATTGTGTGAGGAAGAACAAGTATGAAAAGATTATATGATTTTGTAGCGATAGCATTCTTTAGAATTTTTATTTTGAAAGGCATGATTGTTTGTTCATATGCTTGAGTATTGATGTATTTATATCAAATTATAGACTATTGCTTTGAATCATTTGGATCTAAATATTCATACCATAATAGACATTACATGACAAACATGTCAGGTAGCATTCCATATCAAAATTCTATTTTCATCATTTACCTACCCAAGGACGAGCAGGAATTAAGCTTGGGGATGCTGATACGTCTCCAACGTATCTATTTTTTTATTGTTCCATGCTATTATGGTATCAATCTGGGAAATTTTATATGACTTTTTGTGCTATTTTATATCATTTTTGGGAATAACCTATTAACCCAGTGTTTAGTGCCAGTTGCTGTTTTGTGCTTGTTTTTGGTTTTCTTGAAAATCAGTACCAAACAGAGTCCAAACACTACGAAACTTTTTGATGATTTTTTTTCTAGACAAAAGAGACCCTAGAAGCTTCGGGAGGAGACCAGACGACAAGCGAGGAGACGGCAAGGCCACAGGGCGCGCCCTGGGGGAGCCGCGCCTTGTTGCCTTGTGGGCCCCTCATGGCTCCGTCTGACCTAATTCCACCTCTATAGATTCTCTAATATTGGGAAACCAATAGAGAGCCACCCAAAACACTTTTTTGGCCGCCGCAAGTTTCAGTTCTTCTACGATCCCATCTGGAGGCCTTTTCCGGTACTCTATCGAAGGGGGAATCGATCACGAAGGGCTTCTACATCATCCTTGTTGCCTTCCGATGATGCTTGAGTAGTTCACCACAGACCTACGGGTCCATAGCTAGTAGCTAGATGCCTTCTTCTCTCTCTTTGATCTTCAATACAATGCTCTCATCGATGTTCTTGGAGTTCTATCCGATGTAATCTTCTTTTGTGGTGTGTTTCTTGGGATCCAATGAATTGTGGGTTTATGATCTAAATATTTATGATAAGTAATGGAGTCTTCTTTCGAACTTTATTAAGCATGATTTTTATATCTTTGTATTTATCTTCGATCTATCTATTTGCACTGTTACCGTATCGTGCTATACAAACGGTTTTTAACCCCTTTCCGTGACGGCATTTGGAACCATCGCCTAGTGAGTGACTGCGATGGGGGGTCCTTCCCACACGACCCAGAAACCGTCAGGGATAGGCGAGCGGCTACTGACGATCGCCATAGAATAAACGTATGAGAAGCCGCCCCAGTCCCACATGTTACATCTCGACATTACATTTTTGATCAGAGAGACATCCCAAATGATTATGCCACTATAGTCGTGTGAAAAAGGTGGAGATCAACATTTAATCTACCGATATGTTTGTGATAGGTATGTTATCGCACATGGTTCAAGAATGTAAAATGTGTGCGGTGCCTCTACTAATGCCAACGTGTCCATTTTCATAACTGTGTGCGATTGGTATTCCTATCACACACGCATATGAGACGAAACCGTGTGTGCATCCGTCGGGGATCGCAAACGTTTCACGTTAAAGAACTGTCTGTTCTCTATATTTCATCACACACGTTGTTTTCTTTCTAACCATGTGCACATTATTTTATTCGCTCCTGTATAATTTTATTTTTCCCTATAATTTATTATTTGAATTGGAAATTTTGAAATAGGAAACATGGAATTCAAATTCTCAGCACAATGGTTCAACAACGAATCCATAAATAAAATTGTCAGTACAATATGTTTAGTAATTACAGGATTAGACAGCAATTAACTATGATGAACCACAATATTTAGAGGCGGTAAAGGTGAAGAGACAAGTGTAAATCATTTTGACTGCCGATGGTGTTGAAGAAGCGGAATGCCCATAATGTGCCTTCCTGCATGCCATAGGCACGAACAACTTTTGTCCAATCCCTTGTGACGATCGCCCGCCCATCCTTCACCGCCTTCAGGAAGAATTCTAGAGCATTATCATGGTAGCATGAATCATATACTTTAACCTTAGTTGCCTCAACTCCGGTCATGTAGTTTGCAAGGTAATCATCAGTAAATAGCTTCGGAAACCACTGAAAAGAGAAAAATATCAGATATTGAGGTCTAATAGAGTAACTTGTTGTGGGCAGGGGGAAAAGACAACACATTACTTACCATCCTAAAGTTCACTGTTGTCTTGGACAAAGTGTAAATAAAGAGCTTAATTCCCATCACCCGTTTCTTTCGCCTAACAATCTTTCTTAGTTTCCTCACTTGACGCTTGTTCATGAATATCTCATTGCCCCATATGCAAAAGGGATCGAAGCGTGGATTAGTACCGCTCATATATGTACCTACAAGCAACCAGTAAATGTTAGAAGCTAAACCAAGATTGCACAAATGATGTAAAATACAACTACCTACGTTCCTAAGTACAAGTATTTTTAGAGATTTCAATATGAACTACATATGGATGTATATAGAATTATAGATATAGTTTATATTAGAATCTAGATTCACTCATTTTGCTCCTTATGTAGTCTATATTGGAATCTCTAAAAATACTTATATTTAGGAATAGATGGTGTATAAGACATGGGAAGCAGCTAACCTCGACGGCAAACAACAGCATCGCCCATTGTAGCCCTGTTTAAGTACATGGAAAGCCAATGTTAACTACAACAGGGTTAACATCCACCAAAAATAGCAAATGGTAATAAAACGGCAGCATCTGTAGTGATATCTTCATTGTGAAAGAGTAGCACGGTAGCAAAGGGACGGATTAAAAAATGGATACAAATGTTAATTGCAACAGGCTTAACAGCATCCTAAGTCATGTTTTGTAAGTTTGTAGCCATTGAAATAAAACTGTTTAAAAATGGATACAACTGTTAATTACAACAGGCTTAATAGCCATTGAAACGGTACTGATAAAAATGCAATTGGCAGAGTTAAACATCACAAGGCAGGTGCTGCCAGAGCAGAGAATGGCCCAGTTGTCTATAAAAAGGTAGGGAAAATAGCTAAAATGTGTTAGGCATGTTTACTACAACATGCTTAATACATCGACCGTACAAAACATAGCCATTAATTGCAACTGGTATTGGTAAGATTGAACTGGTGAGTTCATACTTGGCAAGTCCTGAGAGGTAGTTGCTAGGGCACTTCATCTTGGCCAGAGTTCGCCCAAAGTCAGCAGCGGCGGAGGCGAGCTCTTCCTCTGGGTCGAAGCATGGATCAGTGCCGCCGACATGTGTACCTACAAGAAGCAAGTAAATGTTAGAAGCCAAACTGCAATTGCACAAATGATGTAAAATACTGTAAGACATGGGATGCAGCTAACCTCGACGGCAAACAACAGCATCACCCGTTATGGCCCTGCATAAGTACATGGAAAGGCATGTTAAGTACAACAGGGTTAGCATCCACCAAAAATAGCAAATGGGCAGCATCTCTAGTATATCTTCATTGCGGAGAGTAGCACGGTAGCAAAGGGACAGATTAAAAAATGGATACAACTATTAATTGCAACAGGCTTAACAGCATCCTAAGTCATGTTTTGTAAGTTTGTAGCCATTGAAATACAACTGTTTAAAAATGGATACAACTGTTAATTGCAACAGGCTTAATAGCCATTGAAACCGGTACTGATAAAAATGCAATTGGCAGAGTTAAACATCACAAGGCAGGTGCTGCCAGAGCAGAGAATGGCCCAGTTGTCTATAAAAAGGTAGGGAAAGTAGCTAAAACGTGTTAGGCATGTTTACTACAACATGCTTAATACATAGACTGTACAAAACATAGCCATAATTGCAACTGGTGTTGGTAAGATTGAACTGGTGAGTACATACTTGGTAAGTCCTGAGAGGTAGTTGCTGGGGCACTTCATCTTGGCCAGAGCCCGCCCAAAGTCAACGGTGGCAGAGGCGAGCTGTTCCTCCGGGTCAAAGCATGGATCAGTGCCACTGACATGTGTACCTACAGGCAACTAGTAAATGTTAGAAGTTAAACTGCAATTGCACAAATGATGTGAAACACTGTAATACATGGGATGCAGCTAACATCAACGGCAAACAACAGCATCGGCCGTTATGACCCTGCGTAAGTACATGGACAGGCATGTTAAGTACAACAGGGTTAGCATCCACCAAAAATAGCAAATGGGCAGCATCTCTAGTGATATCCTGAGTCATGTATTGTAAGTTTGTTGCTGGTATTGGTGAAATTGAGCTAGACAGTTAATACTTGAACATCACACAGTGTGCAGTACTGAAATAAACAAGGCACAAACATGCTTAATACATCAACCATACAAAACATAGCCATTGCAAGTGGTATTGGTACCTGTTAAGTCCTGGGGGGTAGTCGCTGGGGCACTTCATCTGGGCCAGAGCCTGCACCATGTCGGCGGCGGCGAGGTGTTCCTCCGGGTCAACACGCACAGCGTCCATCACGCCATGGACCGCCATCGGCTCCTCGACCTCCACGTGATATGTGGTTGGGCTTGCACGACGATGCTCTGGAGGTAGGGGCGCTGGGGATTTGGAGGCATGAGGATGTTTCACAGGCGCCATTTAAGCAATCAGGCCAGGGCCATGATAGAGATTGGTGGGTTACCTGACTAGATCTAAGCAGAACGTAGATGTGGTTGAAGCTATGGTTGCGGCGGCGGCGGTTTGAGCTGCCGGTAGGGGGAGGGGGGAGGGGGGAGATACTGAGGAAATTTGATGGGTGGGGATGTGGTTGGAGGAATAAATTCTGAAATCGCGCGCCTAATGAAAATTTTGCTGCGAAACTTGAAACTTGGGCGGGGGAGACACACAACACAGACGAAGCGCGTAAAATACTCGTGTGCGAGAAAAGAGAAAATTGGCAGATCCCGTCTCGAAAAAAATGTACACGTGTAGTTGATTTTTTCGGTCAATGCTACGCGTGGTTTATTAGGAAACATCGCACAGGTAACTGACTTATGGATCATTAACGCAAAAAAATGCACACTCACCAGACGTCGGCGTTCTCCTTCCCGGCCTTGTAGGCGGTAGCCCACCGTGCTTCGATCTCCGCCAAGCTTTCCTCAGCACGAGTGCGGCCTCTTCTTTCTTGCGGCGGCGGGACTCTCTTTTCTTGACTGCTTTCTGCCTTTTCTGCTCCTTCTATGCGGCTTTGGCCGCCTCTAGATCCACCGCCCATTCGGCCATGGGAGCCTCAAAGTCCGCCCATGTAACTGTGTGGCCGCCGGCGGCGAGGAACTCGGTGTGGCGAGATGCCATCGCTTCCTTACCATGTGTGCGGTCGCGGGCGGCGAGGAACGCGACGCGGCGGGATGCCATCGCTTCCTTACCAGTTACTGTGCGCCACGGTGCCATGAACGACGCTTGGAGAGAGCTCTGGGATGGAGGGGCCGAACAGCCGTACAGTGCGGTGGTTTTTAAGAGCTCAACGACAAACGACGAAGGAAATTTGGCTTCCCTTACAATTTTGCTCGTTCATTATCGCACACGGTTCATCTCCGTCACTTCCGGAAACAGTGTGCGCTGAGCCTATTGTTTGTTGCGTTATGATTCGCCGGAACCCCAGCCACGCGGATCACGTGTGTGCACCGTAGGATGCGCCACGATCGAACGGAAATCCATGTCCCTCACATCACACCGGTGCAACTGTAGTTGGATTGGATTTATATGCGCTAAATGCCTAGAAAATGCACATAATCCCCTAAATATGGTAAATGAGCCCGAAAAAATGCCAAATTTGAACACGGTGATTTGCAGGGTGTATGTTTGTCGTAGAAAAAAATTCCAGGGCAAAGAACGAAGAAAATTTGGATTCCCCTTCAATCTTGGTGATTTCCCTCTCGAAAGCATGGAACTTCCTCGGTGATGGTTCAATTTATGAAGGGCGTGCATGACGACATAAGCCAAACCTTCTCAAATTTTTACCAGGGCATGGTGAGGCCATACCATGGCACCATGTCAGGCGTCATGTTTTTCAAGCATTTATTTCATTTTTTCTATAGTTGAAAACCCAATAAACAAACGTTTGTGGTTGACTATTGCCACACATTTCATCGAAATATCTGCCCATTCCTTGTAAAAGGCATGAGAATTTACTAAATGGCACGAGCATGGTTTTCCAGGCCGTTCTTGTGTACCCTTTCATGCACCGATTGTTTAAACTTGAATTATGTGCATTAATGCCTAGAAAATGCACATAATCCCCTAAATATGGTAAATGAACCAGAAAACTTGCCAAATTTGAACACGATGATTTGCAGGGTGTATGTTCATCGTAGAAAAAAACTCATGGACAAAGGACAAAGGAAATTTGAATCCCCCTTCAATCTTGGTGATTTCCCCCTCGAAACCATGAAACTATCTCGGTGACGGTTCAATTTATGAAAGGCGTGCATGACGACATAAGGCAAACATTCTCAATTTTTTACCAGGGCACGGTGAGGCCATACCATGGCACCACGCCATGCGTCATGTTTTCCAAGCATGTATTTCATTTTTGTATAGTTGTTAACCCAGTAAACGACGCGTTTGTGGTTGACTATTGTGACACATTTCCTTGAAAAATCTGCCAATTCCTCGTAAAAGGCATGAGAATTTACTAAATAGCACGAGCATGGTTTTCCAGACCGTTCTTGTGCACCTTTTCATGCACCGATTGTTCGAATTTGAATTAAGTGCATTAATGCCTAGAAAATGCACATAATCCCCTAAATATGGTAAATGAGCCGGGAAAATGTCAAATTTGAACACGTTGCATTGGAGGAAGTATGTTGATCATTGGAAAAAAAACTGAATGACAAACTAGGACAGAAATTTGGATTCCCCTTCAATCTTGGTGATTTCCCTCTCGAAAGCATGGAACTTCCTCGGTGATGGTTCAATTTATGAAGGGCGTGCATGATGACATAAATCAAACCTTCTTTGCTTTTTACCAGGGCACGGTGAGGCCATACCATGGCACCATGCCAGGCGTCATGTTTTTCAAGAACGTATTTCATTTTTCTATAGTTGATAACCCAGTAAATGACGCGTTTGTCGTTGAATATTCACTACAAAAAAATACACTTCTGTGATGATACGTGTTTGTCACAGTAGGTCACGTTTTCTGTCATGCATGTACATCCATGACGATTTTATGACAGAATCAAGATAGTCATATCTGTGCTGTCGTAGAAGTGTTCCATGACAATACCAAAATTATCATCATGGAAGTGTTCACTTCCATGACGATAAATGACGCATCATGGAAGTGCTTTCGTCAAGGGTAACCAACATGTGGCATCCACCGTAACGGGTCGCCGTTAAGCTATCGGGTCCGGTTTTGGATCCGATAATCCGTTAACAGCCCGGACCAATGGGGATTTTCCACGTGTAATATTCTCATTGGCCGAAGGAAACACGTGTCAGCTCATCATTGGGTCAGATAGGCGCCTATGATATGTCGACACGTGTGACGGCCCAACACTGGCCCATTTAGCTTACAAAGGCTAGCTCGTTTGACTTGGTCAAAAGCTAGGGGCTGGCCCATGAAAAGCATGTTAACGGTCTGTTCGCATATAGCCCATTTTACGGCTCGATAACTCACGACCCGTTAGGGCCTTCCCGAAATCGGCCCAACAGCATCATGTGGGCCGTTGAATATAACACCAGCCCATTTCACTTTCGGCCCATGTATGGCCGACGACGTCTTTCGGCCCATATGAGGCCTTTCGTATCTTTGGGCCCTTTAGTGGCCCACGGTGACTCTGGCCCATAATAAACAGTAAATTTCTTTGTACCCATTAACGGCCATGATTCACATGGGCTGTTTCCAGCCCGTGTTAGCTTTCAGCCTACTAACGGCCCATACGTTCTTGGGCTCCTTTCCGGCCCTCGATTACTTCCGGCCCGTTACTGGCCTGTTCCCCTAATGGGCCAAATTCGGCCTGTGGTTAGAATCGGCCCGTTTGTGGCCTGTTAACCCGTTGCGCCGTTTCCAGCCCGTCCTATATTCTGGCCCATTAACGACCCGTTATGCCTGTGACAGAATTAAGCCTTTGCTGTCTTCCGGCCTGTTAACGGCCTATTACCGTGCTGGCCCGATACCAATTACGCCCGTCTACGGCCCATGTGGGCCCATTTATCCGACGGCCCGTAGGAGGCTCATGGATCCTACGGCCTGTAGCAGGCTCAAGGTTACCATGGTCCGTATATGGCCCATGGTTGTTGCGGCCATTAGCAAACCAAGGAAAAAGAAGACTAGGAAATAAATAAGCCAGAAACTAACGCTAGGCTATTAAGGCGATTGCACAGATTACATTCACTGGGCATCAAAGTTCGCCACCAATGCAAATATAGGGAACACCCTACACTATACAAAAATGGCTTGCTATTTTCTTCAGCCGGTGGCTGCACGTTAAGAACAAATTTTGTATCGCAACAAAACAAATTACAACCATAAAAAAAAGGAAGGTTGGCATAAAAGTTAACAGTCCGGCAGATAAATGCACCACCAGAAGTTCAGAAGCTCAGTTCATTTGACCTGACTATTACGTTTTCATGCTGTACTGTCCGATGGAGCACCATAACCTTCACCTTCATTTCTCCTAGGCTCCTGAACAACATAGCAAATGTCTGATAGTCTGGTTTCAAAACCATGCATATCTTGACGACATCGAACAATGGTTGTCCTTGTTTCACAAAGGGTCTCTGTTAGGGAATGGACTTGTGTCTGGTGCACAGATATAACATTGTTTTGAGCTTGCATATCTTGATCATGAGGCAGTTTGGATGAGATTACCTTAACAACCAACCCAGTATTACATAGGAACGTGCTTTTGGCACTGTTAGTGGACAGGTACTGACCCACTGCAGCAAGAGGTGACATTGCGGTTATAGTTGCCTCGTCACCTTCGGAAGATGGCGGTTCCACCATTTGTTCCATAGCTTGCTGAAAAGTTGAGTTTTTACATTACTAGTACCAGAACAGAAGATATTAAGGAGGTAGCAAAACCAAACAACATAGCTTTGGTCTATATACAGAACTTATTCTAGTGAACCCGTGTAAAATATTAGTTGTATTTTACTGCAAAGTACATAATAAAACCAGGTTCCAAACATATGACCATGTACCATGGCTAATGTATTGTCTATTTCTTCACATTGTATTGACAGCTAAGGATAAAGAGACAAAGATTATAATACGGTAAGCATAGTATGATATCATTCATATCACAAAATAACTGAGAACAGACAAACAGGAAATTGTAACGTTGTGTGGGCAAGTCCAGCACGGAACTAGATTATAGATCAAGATCAAAGGAACATCACTCCTCTCTTTTAAACCTTGTAAGGTGCAATGATACGCTAAGACAATTGTGTATAAAATTGAAAAGAGTAATAGACATTGGCTGCAAACCATGCAGTTCAATGCACAAGTCAGAGTAAGTAGTAGTTAAAAGGCATGAGGATTAAGGACTTACAATAGCGACTTTGACTGGTGTAGTCATGCCCTTCGTCTTGCTGGTGTGACAGTCCTTGAAGATTTCCACAGCATTTGGTTCAAGTACTTTTTGGTCCTTGTGGGCTTTCCTCTGCATTTGGAACAAGTCAATATAGATCTAATAATATGGCACAGCGAAAAGAGTGAAACAGCAGCTAATTACAAGAGCCTCGCAGTGTGCAATATAGCTACAAGATCCTGTCGTCTGTTGGAATTTCACTTTCGTATGGTTGGCCTTGTTCTTTGAACAGCTCACCTACAAGAATATAGATTTGTGAGGTACATGCGTAAATAGGATTTCAACATGCGATCTGATCACATATATATAACGTACTTGATACTTTGGATCAGACCAGTGTTTAACGAGGCCTCTCCAGTCTTCATCCGATATATTTTCCACTGGAGATGTTTGGGCAAGTTCACTGTTAGCTTTGCCTTCAAAGTGAGTTTTCCTCAGGTTATACCGATACTGTCGCAGAGCAGACTTGAAAACATGGGTGCAAGCTTGTCTGGTTGCATCATCTTGGCTATCCAACTTGAACCTCATCTGTTGGAAATTATGGGAGTCTCATTATCAGCAACATAGAAAGTATGGGACAAAGCAAGATGATATTACTAGTTTTCATACATAACCATACTTACAGATAAATGGTCGAGGAAGGTGTTGAACTGGGTTTCGTCTTTGTCATTCCTGTACTGAATCCATGTTGGGAGGATACATGCATGACACCTAACGGCAACCGCTGCCTCTGATACTAACTTGGCTGACTCTGTAGCATCACGTGGCCTTTTCAAACCTGCCTCAAAACGGATCTCCATTCTTCCTCCTCTAGATTTAGTTAACCTATCGAGCATTATCCCTGATGTCTGTTTCCTCTTGCGCCTAGGTGCTAGTCCAACAACGAACATAGGAAGTGTTAGTATACATCAAACTGTGAGACTACATATAAAGAAGCATGCAACTGTAACTTGACTCTAGCAACTACCTTCTTGCTATTGAAGCTCACAAGGTTCATCTGATCTTGCCAACTCATCTTGTGTCAAGAGTGCTTTGGAAGTAGTGTCAGGTGGCAAGGGAGCTTGGGAACGTGCTGCTAGCTGAGTTGACAAACGAGTAACTCGTGCAGCTGGTGGTACTGTGGAAGGTGTTGCAACAACTAGGGTTGTTGCTGCTTGTTTGGTGGCAGCTATTAGTTTCTGTTTGGCTTGTTTTGCAGCTCGTGTAGCACGGGATACCGCATTTGTACAATTTTCCGTTGGACTTTGACCTTCTATTGCACCATCAGTACCAGCAGAATCTGCATAATTCTTTCGCTTCCGTTTTCGTGTGTCCTTAGTACTAACACCATCCCCTTCCATTATGTGTTCCTTCCTCTTTCTCTGTGCCATGTCAAGTCAAGCTGACAAGAAAAAGGAATAAAAATTTAGTTCTTTAGAACAATTTGATGCGTGATACAGATGAACTGAACTTTGATGTTAGACAACCACATGATAGGAGGATGTAATATGTATGAAAAACAGGACGGCATGAGATAATCAGAACTATGATGTGTAAACTAAGCAGAATGCATTTCAATAAATTAGAAGCAATGCAATGGAAGGTAGACACCATATGAAAGATGCTACAAATATCGCTCTGCCAAGTTAACAGTGTCTCGTCATAACTGACATTTAAACAAATGTGAAGCAGTACAAGAAATATATCATATGCAAGATGCAAACAACATCACACTACCAAGTTAAAGGTCTCTCGTCATTAGTGCCATTGCATATTCACAGCATTGCATATTCACAGCTTATGATGTGTAAACTAAGCAGAAGGCATTTCAACAAATTAGAAGCAATGAATATCACTCTACCAAGTTAAAATTGTCTCGTCATTAGTGCCATTTCAACAAATTAGTAGTACAAGCTAGAAAATAATGCGAGATGTAAACTATATCAGACTCCCAAGTTAAACGTGTCTTCTGAAAAGTGATTGTCGCAGGTACAAGCTAGACATCGTATGCAACATGCAAGACAATATCACACTGCCAAGCTAGAGAAAGCACCTGGGATGCCGGTTTCGCGGGAAGACCGCCATCAGTCCCTGCCCTATTTTTTTCCTTTCTCTTTCTTAATGGTACTGCCTTGTCAAGTCAAACCCACAAGAAAAATGAATAAAAATTTACTTTTCAGAACTCATTGATGTAGGATGCTGATGAGCACTACTTTAATGTAAGGCGACCGCATGATAGGACGATTGAATGTGTAAGAAAAAAGGACAGCATTGCATATTCACAGCTATGATGTGTAAACTAAGCAGAAGGCATTTCAACAAATTAGAAGAAATGAAAGCTAGACACCATATGAAAGATGCAACGAATATCACTCTACCAAGTTAAAACTGTCTCATCATAAGTGCCATTTCAAAAAATTAGAAGTAGTACAGCCTAGAAAAGAATGCGAGATGTAACCTATATCACACTCCCAAGTTAAATGTGTCTTATGATAAGTGATTGTTGCAGGTTACACAATAGTAGTACTTTGATGTAAGAACATGGTGTGATAGACAGATATTGTATGTTCTAGAAACAGGAACATGTGTCTTATTCACAAGTATAATGTGTAAAGTAAGCAGATGGAATTCAACAAAATTAGAAGCAATACAAGCTAGACATCATACATAACATGCAACCACATATAACAGTGCCATGTTAGAGGGAGCACCTGTGATGGTGGACAAGGGGGGACGTGCTCATCATCAACACAGCTATGTTGAGTGTCTATGCATGTGTTGTCTTCCAAAGCTTCTTGGGGGGTGGCGGAGTAGAATTTGTAGAGGCCCTTCGTTTGGAAGGAGCATCTTTATCCACTGCCTTGCTAATTTCCTTCTGCTTTATTGATTTTGCATTGTCAAGTAAAACCGACAAGAAAAAGCAATAAAAATCACTCTTCAGAACCCATTCATGCATGATACTGACAATCACTACCTTGATGTAAGGCAAACACATGTTACGAGGATGGAATATGTATGAAAAATAGGACGGCATGGCATATTCACAACTATTTGTGTAAACTATGCAGAACTAATTTAATCAAATTACAAGCAATACAAGCTAGACACCGTATGCAACATGCAAGACAATATCACACTGCCAAGCTAGAGAAAGCATCTGGGATGCCGGTTTTGCGGGAAGACCGCCATCAGTCCTTGCCTTATTTTTTTTCCTTCCACTTTCTTAATTGTATTGCCTTGTCAAGTCAAACCCACAAGAAAAATGAATAAAAAATCGCTTTTCAGAACTCATTGATGCAGGATGCTGACGAGCACTACTTTAATGTAAGGCGACCGCAAGATAGGACGATTGAATCTGTAAGAAAAAAGGACAGCATTGCATATTCACAGCTATGATGTGTAAACTAAGCAAAAGGCATTTCAACAAATTAGAAGCAATGAAAGCTAGACACCATATGAAAGATGCAACGAATATCAATCTACCAAGTTAAAACTATCTCGTCATAAGTGCCATTTCAACAAATTAGAAGTAGTACAAGTTAGAAAAGAATGCGAGATGTAACCTATATCACACTCCCAAGTTAAACGTGTCTTATGATAAGTGATTGTTGTAGGTTACACAACAGTAGTACTTTGATGTAAGAACATGGTGTGATAGACAGATATCGTATGTTCTAGAAACAGGAACACATGTCTTATTCACAACTATAATGTGTAAAGTAAGCAGATGGAATTCAACAAAATTAGAAGCAATACAAACTAGACATCATACATAACATGCAACCACATATAACAGTGACATGTTAGAGGGAGCACCTGTGATGGTGCACTACGGGAGACGTGCTCATCATCAACACAGCTACGTTGAGTGTCTATGCATGTGTTGTCTTGCAAATCTTCTTGGGGGGTGGCGGAGTAGAATCTGTAGAGGCCCTTCGTTCGGAAGGAGCACATTTATCCACTGCCTTGCTAATTTACTTCTGCTTTATTGATTTTGAATTTTCAAGTAAAACCGACAAGAAAAAGCAATAAAATTCACTCTTCAGAACTCATTCATGCATGATACTGACAATCGCTACTTTGATGTAAGGCAAACACATGATACCAGGATGGAATATGTACGAAAAACAGGACGGCATGGCATATTCAAAACTATTTGTGTAAACTAAGCAGAAGCCATTTCAACAAATAAGAAGCAATGCAAGATAGACACCACATGAAAGATGCAACCAATATGACTCTGCCAAGTTAAAAGCATCCCATCATAAATGGCATTTCAACAAATTAGAAGCAGCGCATGCTATAAATCATATGAAAGATGCAACCAATATCACACTGCATATACTAAAGGTGTCTCATCATATTGATTGATGCAGGATACAAAAAAATAGTAGTTTTATGTAAGGACATGCTAAATAGACAGATGTACTATGTACTAAAAACAGGAAGGCATGTCACATTAACAGGTATAATGTATAAACTAAGCAGAATAGCACATGCAATTTAACCAGATTGGAAGAATTACAATCTAGACACCATATGTAACATGCAACCACATATCACGCTGCCAAGTTAGAACAAGCACCTGCGATGGTGGTGTAGGGGAAATGCGGTCATCAACTACAGAGCTACGTTCACTATCTTCATCTAGCCTTGCTGTTTGTTGAGAATCATGTGGGGAGGCTGACACTACATTCTTTAAAAGAGGATCTTTCCTCATAGTAACCCACTTGGGTGACTGTCTTATCATAAGTGATTGATGAGGGATACACAAGAACATTAGTTTGATTTAAGAACATGGTTAATAGATAGATGTACTAGTATGTACCAAAAACAGGAAGGCATGTCATATTCAAAGGTATAATTTGTAAGCTAAGCAGATACAATTTAAACAAATTGGAAGCAATACAAGCTAGACATCTGGCTGGAGTGGTGAGCATGATCATCGAGGACCTGAGAGCCTGGTGGGAGGCGGGCTGCTTCGCCACCATCATGGCTTTTTAGTTGGCTTCCAGGTGATGCATGTCTGTGCTGGGCTTGTCACTCAGCCAGTGCCCTGACTAGCTATTTGTCTTCTAGTGCTCCCGGGATGGTGGTTCATGTAAAAAATATCATTCCTTATCTTAATAAAGACCGACTTCGGCCTTTCGAATACAAGCTAGACACCATATGCAACATGCAACCACATATGACACCGCAAAGTTAAAGCAAGCACCTGGGATGGTGGTTCATGGCGAGCGAGATCATCAACTCCAAAGGTACATTTACCATCTCCATCTGCTGACACTGCACCCTTTATAGCACCCAAACGTGTCTTGCCTACCCACAAAGAAAGCAGGAGCGACTTCTCTCTTTTATTTCGTGCTTCTCTCAATAGTTCGGCAGAGGCTGAAATACCCATGCATAAAAAACAATAGTGAGAGTATGGGTGAAGTGTGTGCAGAACTAGTGCACTGTAAAAGTAGCAGATAGCAGGTGGCTGAAAAATAAATGACAGGAGACATATGATAGCTCTACAGCATTGCATGGCAAACAAAATTAGATTCTACTCCGTATGATTTTGTAATATATGAGCACAGGGATGGCTGGGAAACGCATGTACTCCTCCAGCACACCACCACATGTGGTCCTATCAAAATAACAGTCGACTGAAAATAAATAGGTCAGTCAATTTTTTTATGAACCGTCCGATCTACAAGGAATGGGTAGATGGCCTTCGTCTACCTCCCGCCAGTCACTGCTGACGATCTTTCTTGAACTGCCAGCGACCACCGGCCCAGACCCCTACCTTCGCCGCCCCGCCCTCCCCTCGACCTCACACCACCGCCGTGCTTGGCAGTGCCCCCCAGCCATCCCTTTAAGCTTGGCCGACCTCCAGATCAGGCGCCAGCAGCTCCTAGGCCCCACACACCCCTAAGATAAACACCGAGGCGCTGCTTCCCTGGCGTAATAGGCGGACTAGCGCCTGTTACACCGGGGAATGCTTCCTTTAATTGGGAATCAACTGACCATGAATTGAAATCCAGGGGGCGACGGACCTCTAGCTAAGGTGAAATAGTATATGAGGAGAAACCTTGTGCATCGCGAGTTACTAGGAACATCTAGTATCAGGAAGAAGGTGTAGGAAGAAGCGGTCAACTAGTTTCTTCTGTGGGATGAATACCGTGCAAGCAGACACGTAAGATTTGCACGAATAAGGGAAGAAGAGTACCATTTTCGGTTGCCAGTGCTGTGTCCTCCTGATATCACGGCGATGTTCTTCTTTTTACCGGGGGAACCGATGTTTTGGAGGAGGGTGGAGCCTTGGACGAACCCATGGCCAAATTGTTGACTGGGTTGCGGTGGCCGTCTGTCGGCGGAGGGGAATCAGATCCGAGGCGGCGAAGGACGACGTAGCAGGAACAGCTCCGATGCGGTGGACGGTGGCAACGTTGGAGCGGCAGCGATGAGGCACAGGACGGCGTGGTTGAACTGGCTCGGGTATGGCATACGTCAGCGTCCTGGAGGTAGCTCGGCCTCGGCTTCAACTACTAGCCGTGGAGGGCGTTGCGGTTGCGGTTGCGGTGGACGACGACGTCGGGGTATCGGCTCCGGTGTGATGGAGGAGGGCGGCGGTCGATGGGTTGGATGGGGTGGCGGACGGAGGACATCGGGGTTTCGCGGCTGGTGGAGAGGTAGTTTTGGCGCCCATGGAGTATGAATGGGGAATCAGACGGGGGGAGCTAAGGGGGAACCATGTTTCGGTCTAGGACGCGCTTGTTTTTTTTTTTGAATAGATGGGACGCGCTTGTTTGAAATTTGGGGAAAGTACAAACTTTGCCCCCCTCTTAAATTTTGGACCTACTGCGGGTTGGGGGTAGGACGGTAATCCCAGGTGTCCCAAATAGTGAGCGGGAGTGATTTCGGCCGAGCGAATGTGTGTTTAGGCGGCCACGGTGTATGAATGTTTTTCGGGGGCGGTTGCGTCGCGTCTAGATGAAGTTACAAACCTACCCCGGTTTAGACCTATGGACGTCGGGCTGGTAGGCTTCACGGGTCAGAGTTAGAAAAGTAATTTCCTTCTACCAAACACTGGTCTCACGCGGTTTCGGGCGAGTAGAGGCTCTTTTGGCGCTTCGTTCGAAATTTTGAAACAGAAGCATTCACGTTTAGAGTGCTCTTGAACTTTGAGGATTGACCTAAATAGACAACGTTAAATTTGACCTTGTATGTTTGAAAACCTCATTAAATTATGCGCTTCTTTTTGAAATTTTGACACTTGAAAATCCTATAACTATGATTATTTTGGAATGGAGGAGATAAATTTGAATCTATTTTGTACACGACTATATATGCTATTATGTACAAAAGCAGAGCAAAGATTGGTGCCCCCATAATTTAGGTATGATTTACAAATGCCATGATCTCGAATTCAAATAACTGAATGGACTTCATGTTGAATTCAAATTTTTTAAACCACCTTAAGTTGAATTCAAATGTATGCTAGTTCATAGCTAGCTATTTATAATGTTCATGTGTAACTTTTGTATGTATAATGTGCTTTACACACACAACATGAACTATACTCACGTTTATATTCGATTGCTAAAGCGATGCATTGTCTGGAGTTCAAAATACTAACTCTGTGGATCAATTATGTCGAATAATAACATAGACATGCTCAAATTTGATAGAATATAGATGTCTGATGGATCAATGACCGTTCCTTACACGAATTGCAAATATCATGATCCCATCCTAATATTTGGATACAATTTATATTTTAAATCAATGTGTACATCAGTCTTTTACGTGTAGTTTCACTCTCCATAGGCCCCTCCTCACACATGCACTGACTTTCTCTCTCACACATACGCGCACACGGTGTATATCCATCGGTGGTCTCTCACACATGCTCACACACTCTCTCCCGAGGTATCTTTCTCGCAGACATGCTCTCGATATAACCCTCCCTCCCTCTCGCAACCATTTACGTTTGTTTTCACTAACCTTTATCACAAGCACTCTTCCTCTCACAAGCATACACACGCACAATCCCCATCGACCCTTTCTATATACATAGACCTGCCTACGTGTCTCCCGCACGCACATTATCTTTAGGCCTATCTCGCACGCATTGTCTCCACCTCTCTTCCAAATTGACGAGTATGATTCTAGCAGAGCATTCTGTAGGATGCCCCTTAAAGTTAGGTTGGATGAATGGTAATATCAGAGATAAGGGGTTACCTTAGTCCGAGGACCTAGGGTTACAAATCCTAGCCGGCTTTGTCAGTGGACATAGAGTCCTTCACGACTCTGGTATCTTTGTCTTGTACGACTAGTCCTCCATGGGTCTCCCTAAATGCGTCACGGGCCGACCAATGTGGCGCAGGACGGAACCGAACCAAGGGCCTCACCTCGGCCACCGGACCTCATGCGGTGACACACCCTCTGCCCCCAGGCCTCGTTATCTTCTCACACCCACACATACCAACACAGACACCACACAAAATATTTTCTCCTCGTGCCTCTATCCCCTCCCCCCTTGTATATACACACTCAAGGTCATCTCCCGTCGTGACATCCTATTCGTCTCTCTCTCTCTCTAGACCTCTCTCGTTTCTCGTGCTATCTCTCCCCCGCCCCCCCCCCCCCCCCCCCCCCCGCCGGCCCCTCTATCCATGCCTCTCTCAAATGCGTAATACATACACATACCTCTCTAGGCCCTGCCAAATACGTCAACTACACATTCACACATGTTACATCACGTACCCCATTGATTTAGAAAGCCCTCTCTTCACGTTTATTTCGCATACAACATTCCTTTTGAATAAAACCACACAAAGTGTGGCCAAAAAATGATTTTAGAATTTCTACATATATACAACATTACAAAGTTATATGGGGGAGTATGAACGTTAATTTGCATTGCATGGTGCACCCAATAATATTTATTCCGCACTGTGAATTTTTATATTTTTATACTATATATAAAGTTAGTCATAATAAAGAGAAACGAAGAGCATCTCTCTGTCCATCGCGTACACCCCCTCTACGCCCCTTTCACGTACGCACACAAACTATCTTGAGGTCCTCTAAAAGTACGCCCCCAGCACATTCACCCATGTTTCATCTTTCTCTCGCGATATATACAGTGACAATCATTGTATTTGAAGCGAAAGCATGATACGTCCATTAGACTTCAAAATCCACTCATTACGGTCACCATTTATGTTTTGTGGTTATTATACAGTCACGGGCTCACCGTACAGCTCTGTATTTGCTCAAGACATGACTAGTTGACCAGTTAAACGCTCCACGTGACACATCTAGTGTTGCATCACATTATCTCACTACCATTGGGCCCACCTGTCGGCGTGTATAAGAATGAAAACAAATGATAAAAAAATATTGGACGGTGGTTCGAAGTCATGACCGCGGGCACAGCGGACAAGGTGGCCTTGTATTGGTATGCTGAGCCGTCTGTTTTAACACACAGGAGCTGGTGTGGTGATTATACACACACGCACGCATGCACACAAACTGCATGCACGCAACACTCACACGAACACATGTAGCCACGCACGCACGCAAAACTCACATGTACACACACAGCCACACACGCACGCAACACTCACACGCACACATGCACGCATGCATGCACACACCACACGACCAACACACACTCTCACGCTCAAGTGCTCAACCTACACATGCATGTGCACACATCAGGCCCTTACAGACACATACACAACCAGGTGGTTCCCACGCACGGGTTGGAGTCTTGTCGCTCCTGCGTACATTTGTGTTTATCTCACCTTTTTTCTATGCGGACTGACAGGTGGGACCCACAAGGAACATGGTCAATTTAACCAGTCAACATAGTACCACGCAGACTATTTGAACGGTCAACAGAGTGCAATCCGATGCTGAACCATGAGCAAGTGACCGTATAATCACTGCAAAACGTATATAGTGACCGTAATGAGCGTATTCTGAAGTCCGGTGACCGTATTACGCTTTTCGCTTGAAATACACTGACCGCCCGTGTATTTATCTCTTCTCTCGCTCTCTCTGTGGAGCCGAGTAGGCCAACGTGCCAGTGCCTAAATTGGCGCACGCCACCCCATTATTGTTGTACTGGTTTCGTAAGAGCGAACAAGCATTCACGTCTACTGTACAAACTGTAGATATGAGTTACAAATGCTATGAAGACGAATACAAATATTTGAATCCAGTTTATGCCCAATTTCTCTCTGTAGGCCCTCCAAAAGTACATCTCTACACGTTCTCGCATGTTACATCTAACAACTATGCAATACAGCACTACTACTACACTATAACACAATAAATCATATGTGTTTTAGTTTTACTAGATCTCATATTGTTACTTAATTATTCAGTTTGCATACATTAAAATTGCCTTTGAAATGTATGGCTAGTATCATCTACCGTGCGGGAAAAATCCCGCCCTTGCCTGTTTAATCGGGTTTGTATCGATGGATCGTGCGAAACAGCAAAACTATAGTAGTATACTACAGTACAAGTAACAGTTCACTGGGCCACCGTGTCGTGTAGTCCTCTGTCGTAAGAGTGGAGCGCTCGCTTTCATAAATGTTCTAGTCCCTTTCGCCGACATGTGGGACATCAAGCAACCGGGTCCATGTGCGATACCGAAATAACAGTGCAGAGCAGCAGGGGTGAAGCACCCCAGTCATGGCGTCGGCATAGTAATGAGCAATGAGGCGTCAAATCACAAAGCTGCACCTTTCCCGCAGTTAAGTTGGAGGGACGAAGTAATGCTCAAAAAAGAAGTTGGAGGGACGAAGCAACCATCATTTCACTCGTTGCTGAATCCGCTTCTCCCTCATCTTCTTCAAGTTAACCACGTGTTGCTTCTGCCGTTGTTCTGCCTCATGTGGGATGCGGATCGGCTTGGTAAAGCACTGACACGTGGGACCGCATGTTAGCAAACCGCCAGGCCAACGTCCTATAAAAATAAGAAACCTCCCCCGCCTTCCGTAGGAAAAAATCACCTCCTTTTTACTAATCTTGATACTATGATTTTTTAGATCAATATAATCGAGATTTGTATAGATAGCACACAGGAGCAAAACCAAGTGGTACGGTTAAGGGCATCCACAATGTGTAGCCAAATATGAAAATAGCTTTTGGCATCGATGGGAACCATTGTGGACGGTGTTGCCAAAGCCAAAAAGATGGAACCGAAGCTCCCTAATTGATTGATTGAAGGAATAGAAAAATGCAACCTCTCTCCTCTTTCTCCCGTGCTTGGACGCATGTACAGTATAGAGCATAGAGTCTACTCCCTGTCCCTTCTATCACAAATCACAAAGTAGTGAGGCGTCAAATCACAAAGCACGGACGAAGCAACCATCATTTCACTCTTCGCTGACTCCGCTTCTCCATCGTCTTCTTCGAGAAACCACCTTACCGCACTAAGCTGGACGGACGACGCTATTGTGTAGTACTAGTACATTTACGCGTCCTTTGATTCAACGGACTTCCTGGATGCAAAGAAGACGGTTGTCTCGCCTTGCTGGCGGCACTTGCGAATGACTTGTCGTGGTCTCCCTCAATGGTGTGCTCCGTCGAACGTACTTCGCCAAACCACAACGTTCGAGATATCGTCGACGTCACCGCAACGGGGAAGGAAGTCAAATAGTTACTACCTCCATTTTTTTGTATACAAGGCCAGTATCAAAATTACAATTTGCAGAAGGCCACTAACACTAATCGAGGCAAAATTGATGGGGTTTGCCTCGTACTAGCAACCAAGGACATTAATATACCCTTGCATGCATGCGGAAGTGAGAAGGTTGGTTTGCATGGCGCTGCATTAATCAAGCAATGAGGAGTGAGATGGTTAGCTCTTTGGGCATTGGAGAAAAAATACGCATTAATTGACACGTCAAACGAGGATTTTTATCGATCAATCCCATGAAGGAAAACCCCACCTTTCTTTTTTAACACAAGTAGTATGTACGTACTTGTATTCTTTTTGGGTCTAGGCCTTGCATTGCCATACTTCGCCACACATTTTTGCAAGCTTGCCTAAAGTTTTCAAAATGAAAAGGAGGTACACTTCCGCACGGCTGTCGCGGTCGCACCGCACCCTCACACAGTCGCTCCTGCATGCCGCAAACCAAACCAAGGGAACGCACCCTCACTGACACGTGCTACCGCATGTGATCAAACCAAACTCAGCCATCCTACCGCTGACACATAATTTTTTTTCATACAGTATGTTTATCCAACCGCATGTTGGGGAAGATCCGTATGGCCCGTGCGGTGGTCTGTTGGGGAAGAAGAAGAGGTGAGGAAGAAGAAGGGTTAGGAGACGTAGGATATTCATCCAACCGCCTGAAATGGTCGACTGACCCAAATGATGAAATTCAGGCGACTTGCATAAATATATGTTTTTACACAGCAAAAGATCCCTAAAAACAACTACATAAAGAAAAACTATTACTACCCACGGAACGAGACGGCCTCGTCATCTTTGGCAGCCGGCGCGAACCAGCCGTAGCTGCCGATGTGTGTCTCCGCACCGTGGTTGTCCTCGGCCTCCAGCTACTAGTCCACGTGGAGCGTGCAGGCACCCTGCACGGACACGAGCACCGCCCGGTTCAAGTCTAGGACATCCGGTTCTGCCTGCAAGAGGGCCTCGATGGCAGCAGCATCCGCGCGCTCTGCGTCGAGTTGAGCCTCCGCCGCCCGGTTCAAGTCCAGGACGTCCGGTTCCGCCTGCAGGAGAGCCTCGATGGCTGTGGCATCCGTGCGCTCCGCGTCAAGTTGAGCCTCCGCCGCCCGGTTCACATCCACGACATCCGGTTCCGCCTGCAGGAGGGCCTCGATGGCAGCGGCATCCGCGCGCCCCGCGTCGAGTTGAGCCTCCGCCTCCCGGTCCTCCTTTAGGATCGCCAGGTTGAACCGCTGGTCCGCCTGCACCATGGGGGACCCGGACGCCGGCACGAAGTCGACGTCCATCGTCTCATACGCATTGGGGGCCTTCTGTGCCGCGACCTCCGCCATGAACATTGGATCGGCTTCCTCCTCCTCGGAGCTTGGCTCCAGAGAACTCGGGGATTGGCCCGCTGCAAAGCGAGCTTGGGAACGGAGGTCTGTGGCGCCGACCGCCATCGCGATTTCTGCGCGGCCCTCCAGCGTCAGCATCTTGTAGTACGTGATCTTGCGGTGCACCATGGCTTTCCGGCGAACTAGGGGATGGTTGATGCGGGCTAGGGGATCAAAAGGTGGGGGAATGGGCTGGAGAGGAGGTGTGGTTTTGGGGCAGTGGTGATCGGCCGGCAAGTAGCTGGCGTAAGCCGAGCAGCGAAGGTTCTGGTGTGAATAGTGGTTCCTGAAAGGATCGAGAAGAGGTGTCTAGAGGGGGGGGGGCAAGGCCCTCAACAAATAAAGGTGGCAATTTTTAATTTGTTCAAGTTAAGGTGGAGTTTTAGCACAAGTTTAAGCATTCACAATACATATCAAGCAAGCATGGCAAGAGTATATGAGCAGCGGAGAGTAAAGCATGCAACTTGCAAGAATGTAAAGGGATGGGATTGGAGTGTGCAAACGCAATTGGAGACACGGAGATTTTTGGCGTGGTTCCGATAGGTGGTGCTATTGTACATCCACGTTGGTGGAGACTTCAACCCACGAAGGGTAACGGTTGCGCGAGTCCACGGAGGGCTCCACCCATGAAGGGTCCACGAAGAAGCAACCTTCTCTATCCCACCATGGCCATCGCCCACGAAGGACTTGCCTCACTAGGGTAGATCTTCACGAAGTAGGCGATCTCCTTGCCCGTACAAACTCCTTGGTTCAACTCCACAATCTTGACGGAGGCTCCCAAGTGACACCTAACCAATCTAGGAGACACCACTCTCCAAAAGGTAATAGATGGTGTGTTGATGATGAACTCCTTGCTCTTGTGCTTCAAATGATAGTCTCCCCAACACTCAACTCTCTCTCATAGATTTGGATTTGGTGGAAAGATGATTTGAGTGGAAAGCAACTTGGGGAAGGCTAGAGATCAAGATTCTTGTGGTTGGATTGGAATATCTTGGTCTCAACACATGAGTAGGTGGTTCTCTCTCAGAAAATGAATGTTGGAAGTGTAGGCACGTTCTGATGGCTTTTCTCACAAATGGAGGAAGGGTGGAGGGGTATATATAGCCTCCACACAAAATCTAACTGTTACACACAATTTACCAAACTCGGTGGGACCGAATAGTGAAACTCGGTCGGACCGATTTAGTTCAAAATGTGAACGTTAGGATTTTCGGTGGGACCGACATGATTAACTCGGTGGGACCGATGTGCTAGGGTTAGGGTAAAACCTCATCTCGGTTTGACCGATTACATAAGCTCGGTGAGACCGATTTTTGTAATAAGCAAACAGAGAGTTGGCCAAGCAAACTCGGTGGGGCCGACTACCTATTTCGGTGAGACCGAAATAATTGCAGTAGGCAACAGAGAGTTTGCAAGCCCATCTCGGTGAGACCGAGATCCCATCGGTGAGACCAAACTGATTAGGGTTTCTGGCAATGGCTTTGTCAAGTGAACTCGGTGGCACCGAATAGATCAAATCGGTGGGGCCGAGTTTGACTTTTGGTTTGGGACATATGTGGATATGGGAAAGTGGCTAAGGGTTTTGGAGCATATCACTAAGCACTTTGAGCAAGCAAGCCAGTAAGCAACACCTTATCCCCTTTTAATAGTATTGGCTTTTCCTATGGACTCAATGTGATCTTGGATCACTAAAATGAAAAGAGTAGAGTCTTGAGCTTGAGCCAATATGTGTCCTTAGCATTTTGAAGGGGTTCCACATCCTCTTGTCCTGCCACTCCACTGTTGAACTTATCTGAAATATACTAGATAAAAGTATTAGTCCAACAAGAGATATATTGACATTGAAGGAAATATGCCCTAGAGGCAATAATAAAGTTATTATTTATTTCCTTATTTCATGATAAATGTTTATTATTCATGCTAGAATTGTATTAACCGGAAACATAATACATGTGTGAATACATAGACAAATAGAGTGTCACTAGTATGCCTCTACTTGACTAGCTCGTTGATCAAAGATGGTTATGTTTCCTAACCATAGACATGAGTTGTCATTTGATTAACGGGATTACATCATTAGGAGAATGATGTGATTGACTTGACCCATTCCGTTAGCTTAGCACTTGATCGTTTAGTATGTTGCTATTGCTTTCTTCATGACTTATACATGTTCCTATGACTATGAGATTATGCAACTCCCGTTTACTGGAGGAACACTTTGTGTGCTACCAAACATCACAACATAACTGGGTGATTATAAAGGTGCTCTACAGGTGTCTCCGAAGGTACTTGTTGAGTTGGCGTATTTCGAGATTAGGATTTGTCACTCCGATTGTCGGAGAGGTATCTCTGGGCCCACTCGGTAATGCACATCACTATAAGCCTTGCAAGCATTGTAACTAATGAGTTAGTTGCGGGATGATGTATTACGGAACGAGTAAAGAGACTTGCCGGTAACAAGATTGAACTAGGTATTGAGATAACGACGATCGAATCTCGGGCAAGTAACATACCGATGACAAAGGGAACAACATATGTTGTTATGCGGTTTGACCGATAAAGATCTTCGTAGAATATGTGGGAGCCAATATGAGCCGCCAGGTTCCGCTATTGGTTATTGACCGGAGACGTGTCTCGGTCATGTCTACATAGTTCTCGAACCCGTAGGGTCCGCACGCTTAAAGTTCGGTGACGATCGGTATTATGAGTTTTTGTGTTTTGATGTACCGAAGTTGTTCGGAGCCCCAGATGAGATCATGGACATGACGAGGAGTCTCGGAATGTCTGAGAGGTAAAGATCGATATATTGGAAGGCTATATTCGGACGTCGGAAAGGTTCCGAGTGATTCGGGTATTTTTCGGAGTACCGGGGAATTACGGGAATTCACCGGGGGAAGTTATGGGCCTTATTGGGCCATACGGGAAGGAGAAGAATAGGCCGCAGGGGCTGCTGCGCCCCTCCCCTTGCTGGTCCGAATTGGACAAGGGATTGGGGGGGCGCAACACCCCTCTTTCCTTCTCCCTCTTCCCCTCTTCTTTCCCCTCTTGGTGGACTCCTACTAGGAGTAGGATTCCTAGTAGGAGTCCCCTACTTGGTGCGCCACCCATAGGGGGCCGGCCTCCTCCCCTCCATCCTTTATATACGTGGCCAGGGGGCACCCCATAGACACAACAATTGATCATTGATCTCTTAGCTGTGTGCGGTGCCCCCCTCCACCATAATCCACCTCGATCATATCGTACCGGTGCTTAGGCGAAGCCCTGCGTCGGTAGCATCATCATCACCGTCACCACGCCGTCGTGCTGACGAAACTCTCCTATGAAGCTTTGCTGGATCGGAGCTCACGGGACGTCATCGAGTTGAACATGTGCTGAACTCGGAGGTGCCATGCATTCGGTACTTGGATCGGTCGGATCGTGAAGACGTACGACTACATCAACCGCGTTGTGCTAACGCTTCCGCTTTCGGTCTACGAGGGTACGTGGACACACTCTCCCCTCTCGTTGCTATGCATCACCATGATCCTGTGTGTGCGTAGGAAATTTTTGAAATTACTACGTTCCCCAACAGTGGCATCCGAGCCTGGTTTTATGCGTAGATGTTATATGCACGAGTAGAACACAAGTGAGTTGTGGGCGATACAAGTCATACTGCTTACCAGCATGTCACACTTTGGTTTGGCGGTATTGTTGGATGAAGCGGCCCGGACCGACATTACGCGTACGCTTACGCGAGACTGGTTTTACCGCCGTGCTTTGCACACAGGTGACTAGCGGGGGTCAGTTTCTCCAACTTTAGTTGAACCGAGTGTGGCTACGCCCGGTCCTTGTGAAGGTTAAAACAACACTAACTTGACGAACTATCGTTGTGGTTTTGATGCATAGGTAAGAACGGTTCTTGCTCAGCCCGTAGCAGCCACGTAAAACTTGCAACAACAAAGTAGAGGACGTCTAACTTGTTTTTGCAGGGCACGTTGTGATGTGATATGGTCAAGACATGATGCTATATTTTATTGTATGAGATGATCATGTTTTGTAACTGAGTTATCGGCAACTGGCAGGAGCCATATCGTTGTCGCTTTATTGTATGCAATGCAATTGCCCTGTAATTGCTTTACTTTATCACTAAGCGGTAGCGATAGTCATAGAAGCAATAGTTGGCGAGACGACAACGATGCTACGATGGAGATCAAGGTGTCGCGCCAGTAACGATGGTGATCATGACGATGCTTCGGAGATGGAGATCACAAGCACAAGATGATGATGGCCATATCATATCACTTATATTGATTGCATGTGATGCTTATCCTTTATGCATCTTATTTTGCTTTGTTTGATGGTAGCATTATAAGATGATCTCTCACTAAATTTCAAGGTAAAAGTGTTCTCCCTGAGTATGCACCGTTGCCAAAGTTCGTCGTGCCGAGACACCACATGATGATCGGGTGTGATAAGCTCAACGTTCATCTACAACGGGTGCAAGCCAGTTTTGCACACGCAGAATACTCGGGTTAAACTTGACGAGCCTAGCATATGCAGATATGGCCTCGGAACACTGAGACCGAAAGGTCGAGCGTGAATCATATAGTAGATATGATCAACATAGTGATGTTCACCATTGAAAACTACTCCATTTCACGTGATGATCGGTTATGGTTTAGTTGATTTGGATCACGTGATCACTTAGATGATTAGAGAGATGTCTATCTAAGTGGGAGTTCTTGAGTAATATGATTAATTGAACTTTAATTTATCATGAACTTAGTCCTGGTAGTATTTGCAAATTATGTTGTAGATCAATAGCTCGTGTATAGCTCCCCTGTTTTATTTTTGATATGTTCCTAGAGAAAACTAAGTTGAAAGATGATAGTAGCAATGATGCGGACTGGTTATGTGATCTGAGGATTATCCTCATTGTTGCACAGAAGAATTATGTCCTTGATGCACCGCTAGGTGACAGACCTATTGCAGGAGCAGATGCAAACGTTATGAATGTTTAGCAAGCTCGATGTGATGACTACTTGATAGTTTAGTGCGCCATGATTTACGGCTTAGAATCGGGACTTCAAAAACGTTTTGAACGCCATGGAGCATATGAGATGTTCCAAAGAGATGAAATTGGTATTTCAGACTCATGCCCGTGTCGAGAGGTATGAGACCTCTGACAAGTACTTTGCCTACAAGATGGAGGAGAATAGCTCAATCAGTGAGCATGTGCTCAGAATGTCTGAGTACTACAGTTGCTTGAATCAAGTGGGAGTTAATCTTCCGGATAAGATAGTAATTGACAGAATTCTCTAGTCACTATCACCAAGTTACTGGAACTTCGTGATGAACTATAATATGCAAGGGATGACAGAAATGATTCCCGAGCTCTTCGTGATGCTGAAATCAACAAAGGTAGAAATCAAGAAAGAGCATCAAGTGTTGATGGTTAACAAGACCACTAGTTTCAAGAAAAGGGCAAAGGAAAGAAGGGGAACTTCAAGAAGAATAGCAAGCAAGTTGCTACTCCCGGGAAGAAGTCCAAGTCTGGACCTAAGCTTGAAACTGAGTGCTTCTACTGCAAAGGGACTGGTCACTGGAAGCGGAACTGCCCCAAGTATTTGGCGGATAAGAAGGATGGCAAAGTGAACAAAAGTATATTTGATATACATGTTATTGATGTGTATTTTACTAGTGTTCATAGTAGCCCCTGGGTATTTGATACTGGTTCAGTTGCTAACATTAGTAACTCGAAACAGGAGCTGCAAAATGAACAAAGACTAGTTAATGACGAGGTGACGATGTGTGTTGGAAGTGATTCCAAGGTTGATAAGATCACCATCGCACACTCCCTCTACCTTCGGGATTAGTGTTGGACCTAAATAAATGTTATTTGGTATTTGCGTTGAGCATGAATATGATTGGATCATGTTTATTGCGATACGGTTATTCATTTAAGTCAGAGAATAATTGTTGTTCTGTTTAAATGAATAAAACCTTCTATGATCATACACTTAATATAAATGGTTTATTGAATCTCGATCGTAGTGATACACATATTCATAATATTGATGCCAAAAGATGCAAAGTTGATAATGATAGTGCAACTTATTTGTGGCACTGCCGTTTAGGTCATATTGGTGTAAAGCGCATGAAGAAACTCCATGCTGATGGGATTTTGGAATCAATTGATTATGAATCATTTGATGCTTGCGAACCATGCCTCATGGGCAAGATGACTAAGACTCCGTTCTACAAAACAATGGAGCGAGCTAATGACTTATTGGAAATAATACATATCGATGTATGCGGTCCGATGAGTGTTGAGGCTCATGGCGGGTATCGTTATTTTCTGACCTTCACAGATGATTTGAGCAGATATGGGTATATCTACTTAATGAAACATAAGTCTGAAACATTTGAAAAGTTCAAAGAATTTCAGAGTGAAGTGGAAAATCATCGTAACAAGAAAATAAAGTTTCTACGATCTGATCGTGGAGGAGAATATTTGAGTTACGAGTTTGGTGTACATTTGAAACAAAGCGGAATAGTTTCGCAACTCACGCCACCCGGAACACCATAGCATAATGGTGTGTCCGAACGTCGTAATCGTACTTTACTAGATATGGTGCGATCTATGATGTCTCTTACTGATTTACCGCTATCATTTTGGGGTTATGCTTTAGAGACGGCTGCATTCACGTTAAATAGGGCACCATCTAAATCCGTTGAGACGACACCGTATGAACTGTGGTTTGGCAAGAAACCTAAGCTGTCGTTTCTTAAAGTTTGGGGCTGCGATGCTTATGTGAAAAAGCTTCAGCCTGATAAGCTCGAACCCAAATCAGAGAAGTGCGTCTTCATAGGATACCCAAAAGAAACTGTTCGGTACACCTTCTATCACAGATCCGAAGGCAAGATATTTGTTACTAAGAATGGATCCTTTCTAGAGAAGGAGTTTCTCTCGAAAGAAGTGAGTGGGAGGAAAGTAGAGCTTGATGAGGTAGTGGTACCTTCTCTTGAATTGGAAAGTAGTTCATCACAGAAATCACTTCCAGTGATGCCTACACCAATTAGTGAGGAAGCTAATGATGATGATCATGAAACTTCAGATCAATTTACTACAGAACCTCGTAGGTCAACCAGAGTACGTTCCGCTCTAGAGTGTTACGGTAATCATGTTCTGGAAGTCATGTTACTAGACCATGACGAACCTACGAACTATGAGGAAGCGATGATGAGCCCAGATTCCGCGAAATGGCTTGAGGCCATGAAATCTGAGATGGGATCCATGTATGAGAACAAAGTATGGACTTTGGTTGACTTGCCTGATGATCGGCAAGCCATAGAAAATAAATGGATCTTCAAGAGGAAGACGGACGCTGATAGTAGTGTTACTATCTACAAAGCTAGACTTGTCGAAAGAGGTTGTTGACAAAGTTCAAGGAGTTGACTACGATGAAACTTTCTCACCCGTAGCGATGCTTAAGTTCGTCCGAATCATGTTAGCAATTGCCGCATTTTATGATTATGAAATTTGGCAAATGGATGTAAAGACTGCATTCCTGAATGGATTTCTGGAAGAAGAGTTGTATATGATGCAACCTGAAGGTTTTATCGATCCAAAGGATGCTAACAAAGTGTGCAAGCTCCAGCGATCCATCTATGGACTGGTGCAAGCATCTCGGAGTTGGAATATACGCTTTGATGAGTTGATCAAAGCATATAGTTTTATACAGACTTGCGGTGAAGCCTGTATTTACAAGAAAGTGAGTGGGAGCACTACAGCATTTCTGATAAGTATATGTGAATGACATATTGTTGATCGGAAATAATGTAGAATTTTCTGGAAAGCATAAAGGAGTATTTGAAAGGAGTTTTTCAAAGAAAGACCTCGGTGAAGCTGCTTACATATTGAGCATCAAGATCTATAGAGATGGATCAAGACGCTTGATAAGATTTTTCAATGAGTACATACCTTGACAAAGATTTTGAAGTAGTTCAAAATGGAACAGTCAAAGAAGGAGTTCTTGCCTGTGTTTTAAGGTGTGAAGTTGAGTGAAGACTCAAAACCCGACCACGGCAGAAGATAGAAAGAGAATGAAAGTCATTCCCTATGCCTCAGTCATAGGTTCTATAAAGTATGCCATGCTATGTACCAGACCAGTTGTGTGCCTTGCTATGAGTTTGGCAAGGAGGTACGATAGTGATCCAGGGATAGATCACTGGATAGCGGTCAAAGTTATCCTTAGTTACCTAAAAGGACTAAGGAAATATTTCTCGGTTATGGAGGTGATAAAAGAGTTCGTCGTAAAAGGTTACATCGATGCAAGCTTTTACACCGATCCAGATGACTCAGAGTCTCAATCTGGATACATATTGAAAGTGGGAGCAATTAGCTAGAGTAGCTCCGTGCAGAGCATTGTAGACATAGAAATTTGCAAAATACATACGGATCTGAATGTGGCAGGCCCGTTGACTAAACTTCTCTCACAAGCAAAACTTGATCACACCTTAGTACTCTTTGGGTGTTAATCACATGGCGATGTGAACTAGATTATTGACTCTAGTAAACCATTTGAGTGTTGGTCACATAGCGATGTAAACTATGGGTGTTAATCACATGGTGATGTGAACTATTGGTGTTAAATCACATGGCGATGTGAACTGGATTATTGACTCTAGTGCAAGTGAGAGACTGAAGGAAATATGCCCTAGAGGCAATAATAAAGTTATTATTTATTTCCTTATTTCATGATAAATGTTTATTATTCATGCTAGAATTGTATTAACTGGAAACATAATACATGTGTGAATACATAGACAAACAGAGTGTCACTAGTATGCCTCTACTTGACTAGCTCGTTGATCAAAGATGGTTATGTTTCCTAACCATAGACATGAGTTGTCATTTGATTAACGGGATTACATCATTAGGAGAATGATGTGATTGACTTGACCCATTCCGTTAGCTTAGCACTTGATCGTTTAGTATGTTGCTATTGCTTTCTTCATGACTTATACATGTTCCTATGACTATGAGATTATGCAACTCCCGTTTACCGGAGGAACACTTTGTGTGCTACCAAATGTCACAACGTAACTGGGTGATTATAAAGGTGCTCTACAGGTGTCTCCGAAGGTACTTGTTGAGTTGGCGTATTTCGAGATTAGGATTTGTCACTCCGATTGTCGGAGAGGTATCTCTGGGCCCACTCGGTAATGCACATCACTATAAGCCTTGCAAGCATTGTAACTAATGAGTTAGTTGTGGGATGATGTATTACGGAACAAGTAAAGAGACTTGCCGGTAATGAGATTGAACTAGGTATTGAGATAACGACGATCGAATCTCGGGCAAGTAACATACCGATGACAAAGGGAACAACATATGTTGTTATGCGGTTTGACCGATAAAGATCTTCGTAGAATATGTGGGAGCCAATATGAGCATCCAGGTTCCGCTATTGGTTATTGACCGGAGACGTGTCTCGGTCATGTCTACATAGTTTTCGAACCCGTAGGGTCCGCACGCTTAAAGTTCGGTGACGATCGGTATTATGAGTTTTTGTGTTTTGATGTACCGAAGTTGTTCGGAGTCCCGGATGAGATCATTGACATGACGAGCAGTCTCGGAATGTCCGAGAGGTAAAGATCGATATATTGGAAGGCTATATTCGGACATCGGAAAGGTTCCGAGTGATTCGGGTATTTTTCGGAGTACCGGGGAATTACGGGAATTCACCAGGGGAAGTTATGGGCCTTATTGGGCCATACGGGAAAGAGAGGAACAGGCCGCAGGGGCTGCTGCACCCCTCCCCTTGCTGGTCCGAATTGGACATGGGATTGGGGGGGCGCAACACCCCTCTTTTCTTCTCCCTCTTCCCCTCTTCCTTCCCCTCTTGGTGGACTCCTACTAGGAGTAGGATTCCTAGTAGGAGTCCCCTACTTGGTGCGCCACCCATAGGGGGCCGGCCTCCTCCCCTCCATCCTTTATATATGTGGCCAGGGGGCACCCCATAGACACAACAATTGATCATTGATCTCTTAGCCG